>JAWWEW010000006.1:28159341-28224341 GCA_035583185.1 Anabacerthia variegaticeps | reverse complement strand
CGCTCGCGCGCTCTGAGCACGCGCCGCCGCGGCCCCGCGCATGCGCCGTACCGCCATCCCCTCCTTAGCGCCCCCTTCAGGCGCGGCCCCCTCACGGCCCCGCCCGCCTGGAGGGCGTCGCGGGGTCCCACAGGGAGGGTCGCGCTTTTTTTTTCGTTTCTTTTTGGGTTTTTTTGTTTGTTTTTCCCCCACCGCCCCCCCAAATATGTACACAAGATCTAACTTTCTAACCCTGAGGCGCTGAACACCTGAGCCTCGACACGACCAGCTGTCGTTCCAGCTGTGGTAGAGGCTCGGCCGAGGGCAGGAATGGACCCAAACCCAGGGTTACAGCACGGGCAAGGTGGGTTGGTGTCCTTTCCCCTGGGCGAGCCATTTCCAATGGAAAATGGAACCTCGTGGCAAGTGGAACCGCATGGAAAATGGAACCTCAAGGTTGTCGTCGCTGTTTTATTTGTATGCAGTTTATAAACTAGGTTTCCTGTAGAGTAAGGCCGTGGAGTCTTGGGGTGTTTTGAGTTGTCCAGGATTTGGGGTTAAAGGCCTCACAGAATACTCTGAGCTGGAAGGGACCCACAAGGATCATCAAGTCCAACCCCTGGCCCTGCACAGAGCTTTCAACAGTCTTCCTTCACTCAGCTTTCTGTATTCATTTAATGCTTATTATTTTGGAATTGATACGCGTCACTGCCATTTCCTGACTAGTTATGAAATGGGCTTTCAATTAATCAATGTGTCATTTTTGTTGAGAGGGATCCTTGTTGGTTGTTTGTTTCCTTCTCTTGGCGTGTATGCCTTCCTTCAGTGAGACATTTATATTAAGCGGTACAGAAAACCAAGAATTGTGCCAAAATATTAAGAATATCTATTGAGCCTCTGGAAGACTCAAAATTTTATACGTTCATAATCTGTAACTAAACAGAATAAAGTATTTTGGGGCGTCCACACCATGTCCTGCCTTTGTTTGAACAGAAAATGGAAAATGATAGTAGCTTGTGGAATATAAAGTGCTACTTCAGTGCAATGAATTTAGAAAACATTGCTAGAACGTAACGCCTTTGTTACTGTTCTTATTCTACTTTTTATCAAAGTAATCCTTTTATTAATGGCTGTCATAAAGAAAAAAAAAAAATATATAGCTACCTGGTCAGGGTGATTTCAGCAGCTCTCCAGATAAGCATAAGCCAAACCTTAAAATTTGAAGCCATATAAATAGTCTGACATTTCCTGAGTACTAGGTACCTGGCAATCTCCATTTATTTAACTGAAAATTTATCTTAATTATCTGGTCATATATGCCTATGAATGGAGAACAGTTTTAGACACCTGTGGAAAGCAGGTCGAAGATTACAAGATGAGAATGATAACAGAAGAATGTGAGATCTGAAAAATATGAGAAAAGGGACATTTATTGCAGTTAGGTGTGCCATGATGTTTGGGCTAAAACTGTTTGCAGGGCCTGGAAGGACAGCAGAGCCTGTCTCAGCCTGACAGCCCAAATGAAATACCTCAGAGACTGAGACACCAGCACTGCCAAGATCAAATAATTCTGTCGGTCAGTGACAACCAGTTGATGCTGGGTTTAGAAAACCACATGGCATAAACACCAAAACCCATGTATTGCATGGTAGGTTCTTTTAAAATTAAATTGTGGAACAGATGCTGCCTGAGGTCTTGTTCTACAGCCTTGCCCTGGGCTGTGCATGTTGCTTTGCATAATTTCTTACATTCCTTTCCTTAAAGTGTGATGAGGTTTGTGGGATGGGATCCTAGAGATCCCCTCACCTGCATATTAGGACTACCCATGAGGAGAGAGAAAAAGAGGTGGTATTTGAGACAGAAGGTGATTGAGTTGCAAAGAGAAGCTGGAATTGCAGGATTTCTGTATTTCTCCTTTTTTCTTTTGTCTGGGTGGCTTGGGGGTGTTTTTATTTTTTTTTCTTAGAGCAGTTGTAAGAAATACTATACTGGAGTCAGGTAGAAGAAAAGATTTTTTTAGTGAGGGAATATAAAGAAGGGTAGAAATGAGAATGGGAATTCCAGGGAAAAGAAGAATAGGAGTAGAATGGCAGAGGAAGTGGAGTGAGAGGAGTGAAGAAGGTGGGTGAAAACAAGAGGAAAGACAGCACTGTGGACTGTTGTCAAATATAGTAGATTAAGTGTAGATGAAGATATTAACAACATTTCTGTTCTTTGTTTTCATTTAAAAGAATGACCCTTTTTAATGTCAATGACAAAACAATTTTATGCAAAAAATTGAAATTTATATTTTTTTTGGTCGAGATGCAGACAGATGTTCTTAACCAGATGGACAGAATACACTGTGACATCAGAGCAACACCCATCACACTGTCTCATGGTAATTTGGTTTTATTTCTTCCCATTTGTTCTCTTATGAATGAAAAGTACAGATGCTAATGCTGATTTTGAAGTCAAAAAAGATGTTTTCATTGTCTTCAAGGAGCCTGCATGTTGAAAATGCATTTGGTCTGATTTCTTTTACGTCACTGTGAAATCAGAATTCAAACAAAATAGCCAACACTGTTTTTGTACAGGAAATGAAATTGTTAAATTGTAATAGACTAATCTCTGCCTTGTGGAATTAAGAAACCAAAGCAATCCTGAGATTTTTAATCTCTCCGTCCTGGCTCTCAGGAAAAAAGAATTGGGTGGCTTTTAAGGGAAAAATACTGAATATGGGATATTTTCCTAGACGTTGTAAAATGAACTGTGCATAAAATTCAGAAAGGCCCTTTATTAGCTAAAATAACATACAGCAATCTGAAAGGATGACTTTCAGAGAAACATGTTACTTGATTAGGCTGCTGCTCAGTGGGGGATGGAAATGATGTTGTTCTGATGTGCTGTCACACAGTAAGTGATTGAGGGATGGAGGTAATAAACCCTGGGCTTAAAAGTTTATATTGGAAGGAAGAAGTGAGATGAGGCAGAGCAAAATCTGATACGCAAAGGGAAAGTCTGGCTTAACTCTTCTGGATGAAATTAATCTTGGAACACAGACCAAGGTGGTTCTTGAATACCTTTTTGATCAGCAGTGACAGGGACATGTGCACAAGAGAATAGCATTTTCAGTATGACACGTGTAAATCCTGGGTGCCTTTTTTATCCTTGGACAGGAGACTTCACAAAAATTAAAACAGGAGTCTCTGTGGAGAGCACGGCAGGAATACAGTACCCAAACTCAGCTGCAGCTGGGGATGTGGCAAACAAACCATCTCCCCAGACTGTCAGTGCCTGACTTGAGACTTGAGGATTGCTACTTATGGAAAAAATACCAGTTTACTCATGTCCTAAGCAAGGCTGATCTAAGAAATGTGGGCAGATATAAAATATACCCGAATGGTGCTACCTTACCTTTTTTTTTTCCTTAAAGGATCAAACCTTTAAGAGGGAATTTAGCATGGTGTGTGTTTTCATAGAATCATTTACATTGGAAAATACCTTTAAGATCATTGAATCCAACAGTAAACCTAACACTGACAAGTCCACCACTAAACCATGTTCTGTATGAGTATGTTCAGAATGTATGGTACACTAGAATTGGCATGTTTCATTTCGGCTTGTTTTCTGGCAAAAACAACCTGAACAGATTAAACATGAAAGTGTCCATACAAGAGCGAGCAGATGGCCTCTCTCTGCTCATACCATCTTGTGACACCCAGTGACAATGACAGAGGTTGCTTGGGCAGAATCCTGGTTCTGCTGCAGTCAATGAATGTTTCACCACTGACCCCAGTGGGGACAGAATTTCACCTCTTAATGTTTATTAGATGCAGCAGGCAGAAAGCAGACTCGCAGCTATAAAGGCTATGACATTTTATGGTTCTGACTCTGCAACCACTCAAGCACGTGCTTAATTTTGCCACAGTAATAAAGTTGAGCACCAGCTTAAGTGTTCTCAAGGAGGGGTCTCCTTTACACTTGAACAAGTCTATATTTGATCGTAAATCAGGAATTCCTCCCCTTCTTCATCCCTCCCCTTCAAAAAAAAAAAAGTTTTGCATGTGATCATCAAATTCTTTCTACTTTGCACAAAAATAATTGCCTTTTTTCAGTTTTTGTCTAAAAAAGCAAAGGCAGAGTAAGGAATGAGTACCTCAGCTGAAGTGGTGTCACTCAGGTAATGGTTTGACTTTAAACAAGTTAGTCATTTCCAACAGATTAAAAAGGAAAATTTTCATTTCTCAACAATTTATTCTAAATATTTCAAACAGTGGCTATTTCCTTTAAAAAAAAGTAAAGAGTTTGCACAACACTTTATGATCAAAATATTTTTCATTAAGTTTTTGAAGTATCCTGAACAATTCTTCTCCATATCAGGGCAAATCCTGCTCCTCTTGCAGACGGCAGCATTTGCGTATTTGTTTCCCCTCAGTTTTAACCAAAGCACATAAGAAGCGTAGCAGAGTGGAAACACAAGGAGAGGCATTTAAGCTGGATGAATTCAGACCTGAAACCAAGCATAAAATTTTAGTGGGATAGCACTAAACATGTGGAATAACCTTAGGATTTACGAGTTGATGCTTCCCCATTGTTTCCAGTCTTTGCATCAGGAGTGTGAATCGAAGAAAGGAAATGTGGATGAGTGTACAGTAAATTCTTTGACAGGTTCTGTTCTAATGCTAATTTGTTTTATTTACAATGTGGAAGTGCTCCTCTAGGTAAGGGGGATGATAGATCAGTTTTAGACTCTTTGGGGACTTGGGAATTGGAACTGGCTCTGTTTCTGTTTGATTTGGTGCACTTGCCCCTTCACCCTGCTTGGTCTTCCCAGAACTATCTGTGGCAACATGTCTGAGGTGGAAACTGGAAAAGAATATATATAACAGAGAAAATGTGACTTATGTGCTGGTCAGCTGGGAGCAGATGACAGGAGGGATGCAGGAAGTGAGGGCTCATCCTGGGGGCAGGGGATTTCCCCTCACAGTTAGCAAAACCTTAATGCTGTGCTTCCTTGCTGCCTACACCCCACATTATACTCCACCTAGGCCATGAGTTCTGGGTGGAATGATATCAAAAAAGGTACCTTTTCCTGACAAGACTGAATGTGGCTTGTAGGCCACCCGAGTCTGGAGCGGTGTCCCAGGTGTTGTCGTAGCACAGGAACAGGCAGAGGGATTGCTGGCTGTGAAACACTGTGAGGGAATGGCAGAAAAGGATGGGGATGGTGTTCAAAACAAAGTATATAGGGAGCAACAAGGGATCCAAGAGTGGAAGGGAACCTTTCTTCACCCTCCCAGCTGTACTTTTCAGGAGTCTGGAAGGCACTGGGGGAAGGAAGAATTGGAGACTGATCTATCTGGCTCACGGGTAAGAAAATACGAGGGCCCAGGAGTTCAGCTCTGGTAATTACTAGTTCTCAGGGGCTTCTGGGTTACAATAATGGAAGTTTTACAGTGCTGTTGAGCTGTGTGTTGAAAAAACAATCCTTCAGCTTTCAACTAATTTAGTTACCATCTGTAAGCTGTTTAAGCAATTCCCCTTCTTTCACTTTCCCCATTTCATGTTGCTATGTATGCCTTTTCTTCATTACACCTCCTACACATACATCTGCACAGGCACAGAGTAGCACATGGGTGTGTAACTCACAGTTAGAACTGGGAAACACAGTAGTCACTGATGTGCCTTGTGGGCAGAGCAGGGTGATACTGCATTACTGTAGCCCATCCACAGACTGGAGGAATTTTGCTGTGGGGACCTGTAGTCTGTTCCTCTCACATGGGAAGAGTGAAATACATAAGTAAAAAGTGCTTTATCCTGCAAAACTCCAACGCTGGAGTCTGTGTGGATGTCTGAGTTTTATTTTGTACAAAATTCGATGCGCTACTGGATTTCAGATTTCATATTAAAGTTGTCCTTAGTTCACCCAGCTCTGGCTGAGTACTGCATCTCATATGGTTCATAAGATTTCCCTGGAACCCAGGGGCATATCAGTTATCATGGCAAGAGGTGAGTTAATTAGTAGCATTCCAACATATCCTGGGCTTTATTGGCTAGTAGTGAAGAATCCCAGAAGAAGGAAAGCACTGTAATTGTGCCAGATCCATCCTGTGTTTCCTATAGTTTCATTCTTGGATTTTTTTCATATATGTTGTCTCAGTGCCAGTGCTCGTGGTCTCTGAAATTAAAAGCATTTCTCATAAAGTGGATTATGAGATTAAAAATATTGCTCATATGAGCAATTGATCCTCGCTGGGAGGATGGCAGGCATAAAACCATCAAATTACTGATGTCACCAAATAAAACTAATTTAGGAGATAACAGTGCATTTTTAAACAAATAGCGGGAATGTATTAGATTTACAAACTGCAAGAACTTTCCTTCCCAGTATGCTCATTCTTCATTTATCATAATAAGAAAACCCCTTAAACTTAAAGTTAGTCTCATACAAATGTCACTTGCTAGCTTTCCTGCTAATCCAGAGGAAATATTATCCTAGTGGTCCCTGAGGTCCAATGTCTAGGTGTTGGATACATGATAAACTTACTTGAAGCTTTCTTAGTGAGATATAGTCCTCTGGAGACGGCTGTGGATTTAATTTTTCAAGCTTTAGTACAACTTAACCTCTTAAAAATAAGATTTAAGTTTCCCTTGTCAGGTCACTTAAGAGTTTCTTCCTTTATTTTACCTTTTTTTTTTTTATTTCCCTTCTCTGCTACTTTCCCAGACTGCTAATCCCCAGCCTCTGGAGGAAACACTTAACCATCTCGAACTTTTCATGTCTTGATTATTTTTTTGGTTCTAAAAGACAACACACATACATTTGGCTTTTGAATGGCTCTAGTCTGAGAGCTCAGATAGAAAATGAAAAGCTAATAGTTTCCAGTCTCAATCATTTTGGTTTCTACTTCAGTTCAGAACAAAGGTGGGGTTTGCAAATTTTGAGCCACTCCTGTAAGAGCAGTATTTCACAAGAAGAGGAGTGTTTAAAGTCCCTGCAATCCAAGTTCCTGTGTGTTTATGCTGTCCAGGAGCTGGGTTTAATCTAGTTCTCTTGCCCCTTGATACTTATCCGTTGGTTTTTCAGGCTCTTTAGTGTTCCAAGGCGTGCACAGGATTTAACTGGTGAGCTCCTGATACTGTGAAACTCCGCACAACTCACAGGCAGATTCAGGATGGAGACTGATCAAGCCACTAATGTCACAGAGACACTGTATCTGGAATGCAGGGGGTATTATTCTCCTGATACTTTCGCTGATACACAGAAAATGCTGTTTACAGCTTCTGACCCCCTCTCATCTCCCTGGTATGCACACACACGCACACCCAGGTTCTGCCAGACTGTTCCTCCTCAGGAGTTGAAGGTGCAAGAGGTTTTTCGCTTGTCAGAGTTGTTCCTTACAGTCAACTTTTCTTTTTTCCTTTCAGCTCATTCTGCTTTTGCTTCCTCAGGAATTTAGTTTTATCTTGCCTTACCTATCCATGCATTCATGAGGCCTCTTCCCCCTCCCTCCCTCTAACAACTTCGTGACATATTGGCCAAGTGCAGTCACCACTGAAAGATGGGCAGAGTCTGAAAGTTAATTAAGTTTCTAGAGGTTTGTGTGCTCTGGCTGCCAGGTAGAGGAGAGAGAGACCCGTGGTAGGGACTGCGCTGAGGGAGAGTTAAGCAGAGTTCAAGTCTTTGGCAGCAGGGAGGGGTCAGTCCCTGTGTGCACACTCGCCAGACAGACAGACAGCACAGATGAATGGGCTGGCCAAGCTGGCCCAGAGCAGCTCCAGACTGGCTGCAGCACAGGCAGTTTCTTGTCCAGGGTGGATCTTTCGGGATAGATGGCAAGCGAGAGGAGGTATGGGGCTTGTTTTAGGTAAGAAGTAGTTAAGACATGAATCTAAAGGAAAAATCTAACAGAAACTGTCATGTGTGGCTCACAGAACAGCACATTTTCAAGGTCAGTTTTACCTGTCCTAACAAAAACGGTGTTCACCACCACTGCTGTGTGTGGAATGTGCTGCTGTACCAGATCAGGGAAAGGCCAGTCTGATGTTTGCCATCCGAGTCAGTGGTAGGGAAGGATCCACATTGCTCCAGATCTGAAAGTCTGGATCTTAACATCACAGCCTCTCTAAAAGAACAGGCATATTGCAGAGGGTAAGATGATCTCTGTAGTGGCCACAACACTTCTTTCTACAGATCTGTTGTTACCCATTTCACTGTCTTCTTCCTCAGGGTGGAGTTTCTCTTTTGTCATGAGTTCCCACTCTGCAGAAATGCTGTTCCTCCTGGCATCACCACTCCCATGTCACATCACTAACATGTGCCCTGGTATTCCCAGGATGGGAGGCTTGGTGCCTGTGCCTCCTGAGAGCTCAGGAAAGTACCTGATCATCTGTGCCGAGCAGCATGTAAGTGCTGAGAGCCAGTAAAAGCACACTTCCTGGCTAATGGATTTAGGCTGCTCCCTAGACACTGCTGCCAGTGGCAGTCAGACACAGGATAACTGGGCAGTAGCTCTTTGGTCTGAGCAGATGGGTCAGTCACGTGCCTTAGGTAGGAAGGATCCAGCTGAGAGGAAGTGGAAAGGCATGTTTTTTCTGGCAGCGTTGTGTGCAGAAGGAGCTTTGATGGTGTGGGTTGCCATCTTTCTTTTGCTTTGGAATTGAAAATAAAGCCTTGAGAGACCTTTCACCAAAGCATTTCTGGCATTTGCATGCCAGAGCTGAAAGACATTAATGCTAACTTATCTCCCTCTTGCCCAGTTCTCCCACAGGCTTTTCTGTATTGATTTTTGTGCTGTTTCCTGAGCACGCAACATCCTCTTTATCCCAGCTCACCAAACCACTATCCCCTCTGGTCACTCCTTAAAACTCTCTTCTCATGTGCAGTCCACACTGGCTGAGACAGCCAGTTTCCAGACCCCCTTCCTCCTTGGTGAGGGCTGTGCCTGCATTTAAAACAGAGCTATGGAGGGGTCTGAACTGTGCACACACACCCACACACGAGGCTACAGCATTCCCAAAACCCACAAGCCCTGCCTCTCAGACATAAGGAGATTTTTGTTAGCTTTCACCTCAGAAAGGACCTTTATCCTGTGCTTGAGCCAACAGAGGGCAATAGACTCAAAATTCAGTATTAAGAAGAAATGCTTTTAAAAGATGCCTCTGAGCAGCCCAGCCCTTACTGTATCTGGAGTCACATATCACAGCGAAAGGCGGCATTCCACACTGGACCTAAAACCTTCTCAGGCTCCATCAATTAAACCACCACATATGGGGTGGAAGAGACTCAGCAAGGAACTCTCACTAGGGTTCAATGAAAACCAGATGTTGTGGGCACAGCTGTCATGCTTCTTATCAAGAACAACAGAGCAGCCCCTGCTGCAGTTTCATCAGGAACCCTGCCCTTCCTTCCCTTCAGCCCCAGCACTACTGAGAGTCCCTAACCAGAACCAAACAAAATCGTCGTGGCCAAAGCATGCAGGAGTCCTCCCCAAATATTGCTATTTACATTGGCATACTGATTGTGGGTCTCCAAATCAGGGTCCTGCTGTGACTGTTGCTCTGCTTGGGACTTGAGGAGACAGGCTCTCCCTCCTACCTGAGTGGCTTCTCACTCCCTTTAGAAGGTAATTTAGTGTCGGCACCAGAGCTGGAAGGATTAGAGGGAAAGGAGTGTGTATTCCCTCCATAGGGACAGAGCTCTGGCCAATTTCATTTACTTACATGAGTTAAAATGTATTTACCCATAGGGCTCACATGCTCTCTTTTGTTGCTTTAGATGAAATTCCAGATTGCTGAATTCCAGTTGTATAAATGATAACAGATTGCTGCTGTTACTGCACCCATGAAAGCGCATGGGAATTGTGCAGGATATGCCCTGAAGGGTGTGAGTCATCCTGACCTACAGGCAGTGAACTCTGCTTTGGAACTGTGGTTCAAAGAAAGGGTTTCTCCTGAGACATCAGAAGTTCTATCCCAAGGCTGGGTCTTTGCCCAAGGACCTGTTTTGCTCTGCATTTCCTTGGGTCATTTTTCACAGAGTGATTTTGCAAGACTTACCAGCCTGCTGGTGACAACAACATTATTCTCATTTGCACTTGTAAATGATAGATGGAAACTAAATTTACCTAAATTTTATTACAAATAAGCAAATAAAAATTCGAAGACGGGGAAATTGCCTTGCAAACAAACCAAAACATTTTGTTTGGCCTGACAGTGAAATTTTTTTTCAGGTGAGACAAGGGAAACGTTTCAGTTTCTCATCGACAGAAACCACTATTTCTTGTCAATTCCACAGTCAACTAAAACCCAAATTACTTTCACAGTAATACTTTCAAAAACTGGTAAGTCTAATTGGACCCATGAGTGGAGTTTAGGTGGACAAGGGCTGTGACTAAGCAAGTCAGACAACTAGTGCATCTGTTGTCATATTACTGTTTTCCAGCCTGACATGGGTCTTCACTGTTGCTCTGAATAAGCCACGGAAGCTGCAGCAGAACAACCCAGGCACAGTCAGTTGTAAAGGTTACCACCTGCTGTCCAACCTGCAGCTGTTCTCTGCCCTCAGAGCTGCACATGTGCTCTCTGCCCGTGCCTCTTCTATCAACATCATCCCCTGGTTCTCAGGAACTTTTAAAAACTTGTTGTCAAAGATAAAACAAAAATTACTTGCTTTTACCACATCTATTTCTGACAGCATATGCCAGGCATGAGTGTGAGGGAGAAGAATTAAGAGGCCTCTTTAAGGTAAAGAGACATCTTACAGCAATTCTGATGGTTTGTGCATGTGGAAATTAGATTGCATACCAGGTGTTTTGTAAGCAGAACACAGTAATTTAAAGGCAAAATTGACCCTTTGTGATCTGTGGAGCTGGTGCACGTGGTTTTGTTTTTCTTTTCTGTGCAGCTGATGTGTATCAGAAGTAGCGTGTGCAGCTCAGATCTGCACACACAGGTGGTTACCTACTAATGTAAAAGTCAGTACAACTTCTTTTAAATACCCTGATGCTCCAGCAAACAAATCTGCCTTGGATCTTGCACTTACCATCGTAAGCCATCTGATATCTTATTTTAAACCTGCTGCTCTCAGGCAGAGATCAGCTGCAGGTATTTTAACAAGAAGCTGATCCTTCATTTTAATCTGTGCTAAACCTCTTGTCCTGGAACTGCCTGATCTCACGGGGACGAAGAGGAAGACACATGGAGGAACTATTTTCTTACCCACATAAATACAAGTACATTCTTATTTTACACCAAAAGCTGTTCAAGCCAATGACTGTCATGCATTATGAATATGTAGACTTATTTAAGTACAGGGCTTCAGTTTATCCAGAGGTCCAGATTCTCCACTGTTGCTACTACCAAGAGAAAGGCTGGCTAGCTGGCTTCAACTTGAGAAAGAGTTAAATGGCTGTTTTAGAAAGGCAGCTAAGGTTGAGAAGTGAGTTTACTCACTTTTTGATAGTGATCCCACAAGTAGTATAAGTCCATCGTGCCCATACTCAAGCTCCACACTTCTTGTTAATGTAGATAATGGGGTATGTAATAGCATTTGAATTGTTCACAGTGTCTGTGAACTAATCCTATTTTTTTCAGAACTATTATTTTTGACACGTTTGTCTTGGGTGGTTGAGAGTGGTACCATGGAAAGACAAGTATGGGTCTTCATGTGCCCAACAATCCTTATGGGTTTTATGGTGTCTCATAAGAGCAAAGCTCACTTTGCTGAGTGACACCAGGATGAGACCTGCCTCTCTACTTCGTCTACAGTTTTGATGCAATCTTTGAAATAGTTCTGGGATTTGTTTGAGGTACATAGGTCTAAATGTTGTTTGGTGGTGGGGTAGTAAAAGGCAGAAACAGAAATGTACATAACATGATTGTATGTAACCATTTTCCTGAGGAAAGTGGACTAGGAGGAGTATGTTATGAGAAGATCACTAGCTGGGCATTAAAGTGATAAGGGAATGCACTTTTTTGTCTTCATGCTTCACATCCTCCTGGAACACATAAAAGCCCAGGCCCTTATGGACTTTGTGACTGTCAAAGCTATGGGGAGTCCTGGGGCTGTGGTCCCAGGACACTCCACAGTCCTGTCCCGGCATTTGACTCCACTAGGGCATGCCAGGGCTTAGGTTTCACGCTTGGAGTCACTGCTGTCTCTAAGTAGAGGGGTCACTTTCCTACACAATGGGCATTGCCAAAACTACAGCCATGACAGATGTGAAACGTGGTGTCAGATGCTGAACAGGTGGGTTGTGACACTTCTAGGGGTGTCTTTTGTAAGCTTGCTTTCCAGAGCATTAACATGATGTCTTGACACATCCATTCCTGGCACCCTAACTGGTGAGTGGCTGAAAATAGATAAGCAAAGAGAAAGGGTCAGATCGGTGAGAAAACCAAGACATGCACCAGGACTGTGTCTGGGCCCAGATATTTCAGAATTAGTTGGAGAGAGCCTGATTTCTCTAATAGATACATAACCAGGAGGAAATTTGAGATGAGTTATTTCAAGGGAATTTCTAAGGCTGCATGGAGTACATCATCCTCTGTTCAAGGAAGGGGTCAGGCTTTGGTGTAGTGGCATGAGAGCTAATGTAACCACTTGCCATGATCCCACTCTCCATTCCATCCTCATCTGCACATTTCTGCCTCCCCTCTTGCATTTGTCTGGCAGTTGTAAGCTCTGCACAGAGCTTGTTCATAGTGCTAACAAATAAAAAGAGACTGAAATGTCTCAGCAGACACCTCAACAAGGGGAATGTGCAAGCAGGAAGGAATGGAAGGATAAAAACATATCTTCCAGTACTTCAATGACCTTTGGCTGTTGTGGAACCCTCTCCAGCACAGCTCTCTAGCACGATGAAGCAGGGAGATCTTCATTATTGATAAGGCCACTGTGTATTGTGGCTGGATGGCTCCCTCCTCCACACCACCATCCCAGGTGGCTGTTCCAGCCCCCAGAGTGTGGCACAGGACAAATTCCCTTGTGTCAGCTGTGGGCTGGATTGGGGAACTGATCTCATTTAGAAGGAAAATTAGTCTATTTTTCTGAATAAGATTTATTCATTGATCTGTTCACCAACAAGTTTGCACAATCACATGGACTGGAGCAGCTGGGGGTGGCTGTGCCAACACAGTAAGGTGAGAACGAGCAGTATAGGATGGTAGTTGTGGAAACAAAAAAGGCCAGGTTTTGCCCCTAAATACTTTGAATAAATAATAGCAAAGCAGAGAAACAGAGATTGACTGCTCCAAGAAGAAAACAGTGTTGAAAAATAGGCTTCAATTGATGCATTGCTACAGCATCACCTGTAGATGAAGTACTAGTGATTTTCCTTGGTGAAGGCTGGGTTGTCTTTGAGCTGCTCTTGGCAGCTTGGTCAGGTATTTGTCAGGAGGTTGCAATACTGCTCAGGACATAGGGCAGCCCTTTTGCGTTGGAGACATCTGCCTTCCTGACTGTGTGTTGCTGTGTTATAGTGTGCATACGCTGTAGACAGCTGAAATAAACAGCATGAAAAAGGGAAGCTCATGGGCACACTGGGGGGAGGTCAGTGCAGTCAGCAGAAAATCCCCATTCCCTTGCCAGGTACCTTTGCACATCGAGAGTCTTGAGGCTGAACCACACTGAGAGCCTGAACTGCCAAGAGACAAAGAAAGTTTTGAAGCAGTACTTATCTCTTCTTGTCCCTTGAAGGCCTGAGGCTCCTCTGGGGTGGGACATACTTATGGTATACAGCCCTCTTCATCCAGTGGCCTGAACCTGCTCTTTTCCAGACATTAAACTTGTCAAAGTTTGTTAATGAGCAGTTCATCTCTGTTTGTTCTTCCGTTTATTTTGTTAACTAAAGCAAAACAAACCCTTATCCTTCCCTGGCTTTACCATTCCTGTGTTGCCAGACAGCTTTTCCTTCCAGCTAGTTCCTAGTGATGAGATGGTCTGCACCATTTAAACAGATTAAATGAGCCCAGGTAGACTGTAGAAAGCGGCTTGCCCTGTCACACACAGTGACAAAGCATGAAGCTAAATCTGTAGCTGAATCTGTTCTCTTTGCTTGCTATAATCACAGTGTATTAGGACAAGCAGTTAGTGTACAGGCACGTCCATGTTCTGTCTTCTGGCCTTCCTCTTGAGTGCTCTGGATTGAAGAACTACAAGCAAGGGAGACACACAGAAACAAAACCACCCTGTGAGATATAAGAGGGAAATCCTGGATAATATCTGAGTTCCTTTGAAGTAAAAGCTGAATAGATTAGGAAAAGTGTAATTGAATTAAAGCCACTCTTTCTTGGAGTAGATATACTTTTACCCTGGCTAAGCAATTTTTCCACTTTCCAGCACCTGCTTGTCTCAGAGGGCGACGCTCCAGACCTTGCTGTGAGTCAGTGCCAAGAGCCAGCATTTCTCACTCCCCTCGCCCGCCTCCACCCCCTGCGCCGCTCTCGGCACACACCCCAATATAGAATGACAGCACATTGCCACAATTTAAATGACACTGTCTCTGCCTCTTCAGCAGGACAGGTCCTGCAGAGAGCACCAGCCACAGCAGCTGTCCACCCTCACAAAAACATCTTCATCATGGCGTATAAAGCAGCACATTTGGCCTTCAAGTCACGCTGGCACAAGACAGACGAAGAACTCTGTCGGCACAGTATGTCCTTTGTCTTGCACAAGGCAATCCAAAATGACTTCTTTAAGTGTTACCTTTATCTGCTGGAGAAGCTTCCCCTGGGTGAGTAGCCAGTGGGCAAGAGTCTGTGTGTGTGTGTGATCATGCTCTGGGAAGGCATATCATGTTTTATGCCAGAGGGCAGACACATTAATGACAGTAGTAGTAGTTTAGAGAAGCCCGGCTGGAGACACTACAGTGCTCGCTAAATCGTTTGGTGCTCTCTCTCTCTCTCAGCTCCCTCTAATTCAGGACCCAGTTGTTTTACCTGAATACTCCACATATTGATAGAGGAAGGCAAGTGAAAGACCACAAGAGTGAAAGGAAGGTTTGGTTTCTGGCTGGTGGTTCCTTTTTTGTCACTGTTTGAGTAAAACACAATTTGACCTGTTTGGAACTTGGAAGGACAAATGCAAAACTAGCAGAGCTGACAGGCCTTACGTTCTGTTGTCTGATACCTGTTTTGTTGTCATTCTGGGTGTCCTTAGCCCTGTTGTTTGTATCGGTTTGGACAAGTGCTTGAAAGGTAATGATTTACATTTTTTTTTGAGAGCCTTTGTTACCTTGTTCTCTGCAGCAGGCTGTCTAACCTACAGTTTGTTCTCTGGGAGGAAAATGCTCCCAAAACATTTGTTCATAGACAAATTCCAGTGACAGCTTCTGGTACAGAATATCAGGGCATCTTTTTTTTCCCTTTTTTTAATATGCGGAAAATGAATGTTCATTTCTTATGAAAATTTGACCCTGAATAAGAAAGAAAATGTCCACGGGATAATGTAGCTAAAAAGTAGATTTGAATTGAGTCTGTATTACATTAGCAAGTCATGTTTTAGGCAGAATTATTCAGCCTACACTCAATGTCAGAACTGTAGAAATTTAAAGATGGAATGGATGAGTCTGTGCAATCTGTTAAACTGCTCTTCACAGTGAATTCTTGAGGGCTCCTTCCTAATTGAATGATACTTTTAGGCAAGAGGATGATCTTACCTGATTGTGTGAACTATACAGATCCCAGGGAGAACTCTGCTCAAGAGGGTAGAACTCATGAATTCTGTAAAGAGAAAAAACATTTCTGTGTTATCTTAGGATTTTGATGTGGCTTTTTAAATGCAGCAATATCTGCAGCTATTTGAAATGAAACATGGAAGATAAATAGTTCTATACCTAGGGGTAGGTAGCTGTGAATGATGGAAAGGAAGAAAAGATGGAAGGGAAGTCAATTACAGGTCGATGGAATCTCATGAAGTCTATGAAAATGTTATTCTTTCATTTGTTTTGAAAATAAACACAGCATATTAGTAACTGAGCAGGATTTTCTACATTGTTAACTGTTAGTGTAAGTACCAATAGATCATTTTAAGTTTAGAAGGTACTATTATGACCTATCTTAATATTTCATATAAAAGTTCCTGCATCGTGCTTGTAACATATGACTGGGTCACAGTATGTATCTGTGAAAACAAAAATATCTTGGTTTAAGGACTTCAAATAGCTGAGAATCCATCAGTCACCATTAAGCTCTTTCCAGACCTAATTGCTTTACTCTTGTAAAACTATATTTTATTTCTTGTCTGAATTTTATTTGAACTTCCATTCCCAGCCAGCAAGCTTTGTAAAATGTTCCTATTAGACTAAAGATCCCCTCTGCCAGGCTTCTCATGACCTGACTCATTAAAACTTCCCTGAAGAGCTTACAAGCCTATTGCTGGCTTAACCAAGTTGCTTTGACTCCATGGAAAATGGACTGTGAGCCCAGCCTTCATGTGAGCATGTCTGTTACTCCATGGTTACTGTCAGGTAGGAAAAGTGGGCATGAGGACAAGGTGCTGTGGGGTAGCTTTGCACTGTGAATACATATCCAGGGAACTTCACAGCATGGTAGGATGTCAGGGTCTGGATAGGTGGGCAGTCAGGTGGGTAAAAAATGGTTGGGTGATTGGGCTCAGAAAGTCATGGTCAAACCTTGAGGTCAGTGGAATACTAAGATCATCTGTCCTGGGACTCAGCCTGTTTAGAACCACAGAATCAGAGTGGTTTGGGCTGGAAGGGACCCTACATGTCGTCTAGTTTCAACTCCTCTGCCATGGGGGTTTAACATCTTTATCAATAACCTGAAGGAGGCAAAGGACTGTTTGCTCATCACATTTGGACATTGTGGCCAAGTGGCAGGACTTATCTGCAAGCTCTAGGTCAGGGCTGCCATCCAGAGGCACCTAAACAGGCTGGAAGAAGGAGACACTGGGAACCTGGTGCCATCCAAATTCACTGACATTCAAAGCCAAACCCCAAGTCGTGTACCTGGAAAGAGAGAACCTTTGACAGCAACACCATGGGCTGGGCAGTGTCTGGCTGGGGAGCACCCCCACTGGTAAGGTTTTGGTAGTCAGCAACTGAACGTGAACCAGGAGCGTGTCCTGGCAGCAAAGGCAGCCAACAGCATCCCGAGATGTATTAACAAAAGCATGGCTAGTTGTTTGAGGGAAGTGATTATCCCCTTTTCTACAGCAGTCACTAGACCTTGTGTGTGGAGTCTTGAAGTCCCAATGCAGGAAATGACTTGGAGTGAGTTGGATGACCTGCAGGGTGGTGAGGGAACTGAAACACATGCCCTGTGAAGACAAACTAAGGGAGTGGGGCATGTTCAGCCAGAAGGGAGGCCAAATTTCACCCTGCTAGTACCTACAAGACGATCATAGAGAAGATGGAGCTGAGATCTGCACAGTGGTGTGAGGCAGGAGGACAAGAGGCAGTGGTCATAAATCGAAAGTGTCTCAGACTGGGTATAAGGAAAAACTCTTTCCCCGAGAGGACAGTCAGGCATTGGAACAGGTTGCTCAGGGAAGTTGTGCCATTCTCCATTACTGGAGACTTTCTAAATCCAGCTGAATAAAGTCCTGATGAACCTCCTTTGGCATCATGACTGTCCCTGCATAAATTCGGACTAGGCCTCCTTAGGTGGCTTGCAGCCTGGATTATTCCATGATCCAGTGCTGCAGTGGAAAGGACAGAAGGTGGCAGGTCTGAACATCTCTGCAGAATGACATTTTCCAGCTCAGTTCAGAGTGGAGCTGAGCAGAAATGAACTGAACTTCTTGAGCTTCAAGACTAGATCCAGATATCTCTGTGTAAACAGTATTAAGGGACTAAAGCAACACTAAGACTGTGACCTATCAGGGTAGTTAAGTGTGTGCTTAACCCTAAGCATGAATAATAATGTTGAAATCAAGCCTCACCTTGAATCTTGCAGTTCTGCTCAGGGTCAGCAAGGTACAAAGCTTCCTTCGACTATGCTAACTCCACACGCCCCCCACTCCACTGCCAGGTTCAGTGGTGGAGCGCTTTTAGTCATGTTTACTTAGGAGCTGAGCATATCTGGTATCACAGCCTGTTATGAGAAACATGTCACTTTTACAGACCAGGGTAACATTTATAAATAAAAGACATGAGTAACTTTAGGCCCTGATCCAACAATGTACTTAAATGTGTGTGAGTGCCCTTAAGCCCAATGGACTTTATTGGAGCTACTCAGATGCTGGAAATTATGCACGTGTTTACATGAGCTGTGGGACTCGGTGCCAGTGGAGTGAGATCTGCAGTGGAAAACTTAGATGATCCATCCCTAGAGACAAATATTCCTGTGTGTGAGGCACGTGTCTGTCAGTAAAATCTGCTTTGGGGGCAGGAGGATGTTCATCCTCTATAAAAGAGAATTTACATGGTTCTCAGACCACGGGAGAGAGGTGGATTCCACCCTGCACACAGATAACTATTTTTCAACTGATGCACAAAGCAGATGTTGCATTTAAAAGGGAACTCTCAGCCAAACTGGAATTACTTCAGTATCTTGCAGAAAGCAGTTGGAGCCACAAAATAATGTTCACAAATAAAAACTTCAAAAAAATTACTTGCAACATTTACTTCTGCCAGGGAAATTTAGCTGAGTAAACCCTGCAACCAAGAACTGTAAGGCTGTGTGCTGCAGGTCGGGATTGCACCCAGTCATGTGTATTAAGTGGTCAGTTTTTGTAGAGATTTAGATGCATTTCCAGATGCACTGGAAAACAACGTTTTTAATTGATCCGTAAGAAAATACTAGAGATAATGTTTTGGACTTTGCAGGGCGAGAGGCTCAGGTGGATTGTGTCTGTCCAGTCCCCAGGTTGGCATTCAGCTGTAGGTCACCACTCTGCATCCAGACTGTGCTTGCAGTGACTGAAAATTATTAATGTCTCATGACTGGAGTGACCTTTAGGGAGGCAGTTCCTGCCCTCAGGCTGATTTTGCAGTGGGTTTGCTTTAACCATCTCCACTTGGGGGACTTGCCAGCAGACTCAGCTGAGGGACAAGTGTGCCATGAAAAATGTTTCCTCTTTACTGGAAACACCTCTCTTGCCTTAAGTCTTAAAGTTATTTGCCTTAACACTGAAAACCTCATGAGTTAGACAGCTGTCCACTCTGTAATGTCTGGGAGACTTGCAGCCTCCATCATCCTATCCTGCCCATGCCCTACTTTACAAAGTTCAGTGAACTCAGGCTGTGTATCTGTAACAGGCCTCACAAGTATTTAATTTCCTGATGCATGAGGTAGTCCTACATGGGTCATGGAAAGGGAGATGCCTCTGGCTAGACAGGTCCTGTGGTGAAGGGGAGGTGTGCATCGAGCAAGGCTGCAACACTGAGTGCCACCAAGGCCATGTGTGCCTCCATGCACTTCTCTTTTGGGGTAATTCCTGCATGCTGCAAAGCTCCCTCTCTCTCTGTGTGGTTGTGCTGCTGGAGCCTGCATGCCAGGCACAGCTGTGAGGCAGACCAGAGGTGAGACTGATCGGCTGTCTGGAAAATTGGGTTGTGCATTGGGAGACTTGGCAGTTCTGCAAATTCCTGAGAGGGAGGAGTAACACTGAGGGAGCAAGAGGTGGAAATCACCTCTGTAGATCTCACACTGCCTGAGTGAGACTGTGGGTGCACAGAAGACTGTGGGTACAGTGCCAGTCTTTACATTAGCCTGTGTCCTTGCATGCTCTCAGGTGGGAGATATGCATAAAAAGATCTTTGCACAGTTTGATGCATAGAGAAGCACCTGTGGATGCTGACCCAGAGCTGGTTTTGGATGCCAGCACGTAAGGCAGGGCTCTGGGGCCCCAGCTGACCTGGGAGGAGCTGCAGTCAGCTGGTGTGTGCATGCAAGTCCTGGCAGGAATTCTGCGAGCATGATACTGGTTCTGAGTGAGAAATCTGAGAGCATACGCTGCAGATTTGGTATCCTGAGCAGCATATCGTCCCCATGTGTTGCCTCAGGTCAGGCTCATGTTTTAGTAGAAGGACTCTGAATATTTGTTGTTCATGCTGTCCTGATGTACAGACAGCCTGTAAATGCCTTTCCCTTCAATCTAACAAAATGGGGTAAATCACTGTCCCTTGACAGGTCCATTAAACAAGCCCTGGAGTCATCACTGGACTCTTATATGGAAGATCTTGCAAAGCCACCATGCAGGGATTCAGTTCTGTTCACCAGCCAGGCTGGCCTCTGAAATGGAGCAAAAGGAGACACAGAGAAGACAAGACATTGACACTCCTGGGGAAAGATGGAGATCACTTACAGGAAGATTCACAGCCACTAATGGAGTCTTTTTCCCAGGCTCTGGGAACCACCCTGGACAAGTTGTGCTGGGGATTGGCTGCTGCCCCCTTCATATTAATTTCTTCAGCTAAATGGTTTCTTCTGAGTATGTGAATATAATCAGCGGAGTGTGTAAAACTCCCAGGTTTGACCCTTGCTGGGCTCAGTGCTTCTTGTGGTATAAATTTCTCAGGCATAACATAAATGTGTAATGGATTAAAGCTTTAATAGTATCCGTTCAGCAGTTGACTTAAGCAGGTGATGACAAGAGGGGCTGGTAATGCTGCTTTTGTTGGATGAAGGATATGCTGGGCATGCTGCTTATGTGTAACCCAATAGCACTATTCTGTTCCGAGTGGTCCTTGGTGGTAATTATTCCCCATCCTACTTCCTTTGTCCCCCTCCTCATTTGCCTCCAAAATGTCATTCTCCTGCTGAGGATGGGCAGGCACTCACTTATCATTCCCTGCTGAGCTTGCTTGCCCTCAATAAATACATTCCAGGCTTATATTCAAGGCCTCTAGCCTAACTCTCATCCTCTGTGTGGCGGGCATAATTCCTGCTCCCCAGCCAGCATAAGCAAGGCATGGCCTATTCAGACCCCTCCCAGCAGCTATTGGCAGTGCTCCCATGGAAGTTTAAAGCTTCAGTGACAAAGCACTGCTCCCTGGCCCTTCTGTGTGTGCAGTGACAGGGAGCTCTCCCTTTCTGTTTATATTAACCCAAAAGGTGTTTGCTGCTGGATCATTTCCCGTTCCTTGAGCACACAGGGAATCTGCAGCAGAGCTGGTCTCACACTGCAAGGTGGTGCTCACAAGGAATTATTCCCAGTGTTACTCCATACCTCCTTATTGCTTGGCTTTCACTGTCAGGCTTGTAGTCATATTTTTGTTGGGAGGTCTGTCATACACACAGGAAAATGCCTGGGCACTTGTATGTGCACGAGACAGTCAGAGGGGATGGTTCCCAAGGAAAATCTATAGCCTACCTCAGTCCAAACTTCTGAGCTGCAAAACACAACTGCTTTGGATATGCTGATGTACATCAAATATAGAAGAACCCAGGATGTGGAGGACAGACCTCAGTGTTATAAAGGATAGGGGAAAATAGCGCTTTACCCAGCTAAGCTCACGGGTTTTAATGAAATAAGCTTCAAACTACTGATTGCTGCATATTACCAGAAAAGTAGCAAAGCAATGAAAAGAAACATCCAGGCCTCTGGCTCACAGGAACTCTCCAGTGTTTCACCCACTGATTACCTTGCTCCTTGATCTGTGACAGATGAAAATTCAGTACTGTCTCTTCTAAATTGTCTTTCCCCCTGGATACTCATCCAGGCCTGAGCCTACCATCTGCTCTTTGGTTCAGCTTACTTGCAGTGCCACCGACTGTACAGTATCACTAAAAATAAACCAGAGCAAGTGTCTCATTCATCCACTTCCCTCTTGGTGCACTCTCTGTGCAGCTGTCAATGACTGGAAAGCATATCTGGAAATCTGCACGACAGTGAGGTTTGTGATAACAGAAATGATGACTCTGCGTAGCAATAATAAATGCCACCCACAGCTTTTCTGGGCGAATTCAGACCC
This sequence comes from Anabacerthia variegaticeps, assembly GCA_035583185.1. Lineage (NCBI taxonomy): Eukaryota > Metazoa > Chordata > Aves > Passeriformes > Furnariidae > Anabacerthia > Anabacerthia variegaticeps. The sequence continues at coordinate 28,202,499 of JAWWEW010000006.1, read as the reverse complement.
CTTGCTCTCTTTGGCATGTGTGTTCACTTCAAACTTTAAATGACTTTTCACTGACGTGAAAACATAGTGGGATGACAAAATGCCCTCTGAGCCTGAGAGGCACTGAATTTGCCCAATTTGGGCTGTATCCCTTCAAGGTCTCCTGGAATGAAATCCAACACCTTTCCTTCCACTGTTGTTTCAGAGACAGGTTTGGTGGTTTGAAGGCTCAACTTAAATTCATAGATCTTTGTCACTGTACCATTAATTAAGCCAGAAATGTCTGTCATTAATAATAAAATAGTGATTTATCTGCTTGCAGTGAAACTTTATGCTTTGACAAGTCAAGTCATCAATGGGGAGATGCAGTTCTACGCCAGGGCCAAGCACTTCTACCGGGAGGTGCCAGCCACGGAAGAGGGAATGATGGGAGACTACATCGAGCTCTCCAACACAGATGTTGAATCCTCCAGGGAATTTCTCAGGAAGTTTGTTGGGGTGAGTCATTTAATCTCATCTTCTGCAAGAAACAGTGGTGCTGTGTCAAAAATGATGTGCACCATACCCAGTTACATCTGTTTTAAATGGCATCGAATGCACATTTTGCCTGGTCTTACATCATTATTCACCTGCTTTACATCCTTTTGTTACTCTCCAAAGCTGCAGTGAGGGTTGTGCAAGGAGTTCTTATAGCTGTGTTTGAGTGGGGGATTAATTCTCAGTGCAGAACTGGGACCTTTCGTGATAAAACCCTTGCCAGCTTCAGTGGCAGATTGGCCTGTGCAAACTCCTGCAGTCCATTTGCGAAAGTAGCTGAGACTAAATGCCAAGTTTCTGGTTTGACTATATATAGGTATTTCTGAGAATGCTGCAGCAAAACCCAGATTCCCCTCCACCCCCATTTGAAATATATAGAATGAGTTAGCCATTAGCAGAATATTTTTTCTTGAATATTCCAGTGTCACTGAGGCTCAGGTAGATTACTAGAGGTCTGTAAACATCTTCAAAGGTCTGCTTTGACCTGAGTTGCAGAGAGATGCCAGCTGGGATTTTAAGACCAGTATCACTTTGGTCCTTAGATTTCTGAAAATCTGTTTGATTCCTAAACGTGTCTTTGGAAATCTGGAATTGTTTAGAAGTGTGGCCTGATGGTCTTCTAACTGCCCTTCCCTCTTCACAGGGGAAGAGCCCACTAAGTTAGCTCAACAATAGTATTAGATGCTAAAGAATCCACAAAATTACAGGAAAACAAATTTCTTAAGTTCTCATGTTGACAAAATGACTAGTTTTATATAATGCTACTACAGATCTTTAATTTTCTGCTCAAATATACAAATTTGGGATAGTCAGATGACCTTTTTTTAGCCGTAATGATCCACTGTGGAAAAAAGGCTCAATAGGTTAATTAGATGTTGTGTATGGAAAAAAAAAAAGGCTACAATTTAAATGAATTGGAATGGAAAATGAGTGTGGCTTAACAACAGATAGAAATCTTGCATAGCAGTGAAGGGCAAGTGGTGGCAGTTTGCTGTGCCTGATAGAGGGAGGCTTTTGGGCTGTGAGCCAGCAGAGCACAAGTGAGCAGCTACATTTTTTATATTAACAGTCATTTATATTAATGCCAATGCAAAACAAGGCTTTTCAGAGCCTCACTGTGTCATACTTTCTACACACACAAAATAAGAAGATGCAAGGGAAGTTCAGTAAGGAGCTGAACATGATGGTGACATTTCTGAAAATGGCATTTGCAGAGAAAACAAAATGCAGTCGAGGTACATTCCTTAAATTTTATGCAAGACTTGTTTTAAGGACATTTGTGGAATTCAAGTGGTGCATAAGCATGTACTCAAGGAAGGATTTCATGCTTCCTAGACATCACATAGAGTCAGCTCCCTGAGCAGCAGGTTTGTATCACACTCTTAAACTTTCTCATCTCCAGCACCCAAAAAGGAAAGAAGTACAGTCTGTAGCAGAGTTTCACATGCCAAGGAGAAGTCATACCCAATGCATCAGGTGTGATGACAGACACAGAATACTCCAGAGGAGAATTCCTACTCTTATAATTAGCCAGGGATAAAAAGGATACTCTGAATGGCCAAGATCAAAAAAGGAAAAAAAAAAACCAAGCCAGAAAGGAATCTGCAGGTTTTGCTAATTCTGGTTTAGTTTGTTAAAGCCTGTCCTCTGTTGAGATACAGTCAACTGATTGGGTTGCTTAGGGTTTGTTTTCCCCTCTTACTCCTGAAATTTGAATCCTACTCCACCAAATACAGATATTTATTACCTTTCTGTAGCAGTGACTTTATCCTAAAGTTAATTTGAGTTATGTCTTACTCAGCTTATGACTGTGAAGAGTTTTTTAATCCAATAAGGTGATCAAGACAGAAAAAAAAATCTTCAGCTTCACCCTAATATAAACGGTATTTTCTTTTTTTTAAGAGACATTTAATGAAACTGGAAAATAGGAAAATTAATTTCAGATCAACTGAACAATTTTTTATTGTTTTACCCTCTCAAAAACTTTTCCCTTTGTTTTTAAGAGCTCAACTCAGCTCCAAAATAAAAAATGCTCTTCAGAAATGAAAAGTTGACAAGTTTGGTTTCTTTTTTCCTTGAAAGTTGTGGAAAAGAAGCCTTTTGACATTTTCAGCATTTCTTTGCCATGTTCTTTCGGCTATATCTGTTTTCTAGATTTGAAATACCAGTTTCACAGAGAGTTTTATTCTTCTAAAACTTTATATTGTGGCGAAACTAGTGCTCCTTGAAAAGCAGTTGCACGGTTCCACTCAAATTACCCCTCCTGAGTCAGTTTGGCTGGTGTGGAAATGCCACACAGTGACATTTCCCTTCCATGACTGATGTTGCATACCTTCAGGTATGGCATTTCTTAGCATGATTCTTAGCACCACTGTAAACTGAGCCACAGATTTCTCTACCTTTGGAGCATTTATCTTGCCTTGGCACATGGAAGGAATTACAGAAAGGACTAAGGACTTCACTTATATTTTAGCCTGTCTCCCTCCCAGGCGAGTCAAACGGAGTTGAAAGTGCCACTGTGCTCAAGTTAAGAGGTTTTGTGTGTGTGTGGGCAGAACTCAAACCAAGAGCAACACACCCTGAGCCAAGAGTGCTGTGCAGACAAGCTCCAGGCTGTCTCAGGTACAGCCCTACATGAAGGGTTATCAGCAGAGGTACAGCCCTGCATATTTATGGCAGTGTGTTAATGCCAGGTGAAGCCTTGATGTCCACACAAGACACTGTGTTTTCAAGTGCCCAATCCGGAGGTAGTGAGTGAAAAAGAAAATACAGAAAACAAAGAAACCATTAATTCAGGAACAGTTGTGAGCTATAGGTGTGTAAAATAATACAGATGGAGGTTGTATTAACTTTACAGCTCCCTTTCTGCCCTAAACCCTTTCTCCCTTTCTAGCCCTGAGTTCATCTGCCTCACTGGTTACTTGCTGAATGAAAAGCTTCTTGAAAGTGATTTTCCTGTTTGATCAGGATAATGGAAGAGATGTTGTTGAAAACATGCCTTTTTAAATTTTCTTAAATTTATTTTCATTTAGGAGGAAAACCACTGTGATTTTTATGTTTTTATTGAACTCTGGTTTCCTATTTGTCCTCCTACATTGCTTTCCTGTCCTTCCAAGACCTGAAGTAGCATCAAGAACACATTCCACAGCTCTTTTATCCCTAAGGAAAATTGTGGGTGCCATGTTTAGCTTTACAGAAGAGTTTTTGGGTGTATATGTGTCCTAAAGGATGCTGATTCTGCAGGGAAGCAGGTGGTCAGTGGAGCAGTCAGTCTTAAATTTTGAAGCCTGTTCTGGCTTACAGTTTTCATTTATAGTATTTTTTCAAATAAGGAGTCTGATTTTCAACTCAATTAGACTTTTGGGAAAATGATTGCCTTCCAAAGAAAACGTTAATACTCTGTCAAAGCCCTGAGCACTTCCAAACTGAAAATATATTAGCTGAACATGGAATTATGTCAACATTTTCATTACAAACGGAGCTGTGGTGTTTCACAAGGCTTCTCAGCTGACTGCCTGATGCTCTGACTCCTTTTCAGCAAAGTGAGGGATCAAGCTTCATCTCCCATGGTTGTTCCCTTTCTTACTTCTCAGTGGCAAATGGAGGTGTGTCATCAGAGGTCCTTGCCATGACGTATCATGGGCGATGAGTTCTCTGTTTTGAGCGGGGTATTGTGACTGTAGATTCTCTGAAACACAAATGTTGAAGGAGTTAAGTGGCTTTTTCTTGAATTCTGTTGGTTGTTTTGGTAAATCCTTCCTCCCAGTTTTCTCACCAGCTTCCTCAAAGATTTTTACTAAATCAGATCAGTGTAGACCTGCACATATCTGCTGGCAGACAATGTAGAAATCCACCTTGTAGAGATCTAAGACTCAGTTCCTTCTCCTTTCAATAAGCTCCTTGTCACAGTTTAGTCTGGTCCTCAGTAAAGCCACGTGCTCCTCAGTGCAGCCTGTGGATGAGGAATGGCTCCCATTTTCTGGCTAACTACAAACAGGTAGTCTCCAGAGTCCTATAGGGTTGAAGGCTTGTGGACTCTTGCACACATCAGGAGATTAATCTTCCTGGATATACAAATGGGGACCAGCAGCCCTGGGGACTGGTGGGAGCCCTTGAAGTCCATGTGCTCTTTCTACAGTTACTCTGTGTAATTGGATGCTCAGCCGGGCTATTCATAGTCATGTCATTGAGAGTACTGTCCTTTGACCTTAATAATCTACTGAATTACCCACTGAAGCAAGGCCAAAAAAGTGTGAGTTACATGATTTATGCTTGATCATTACAGAGGGGGGTCTCCCAACAAGCGGGAAGAGCAGGATTCTTCCAGACCTTATTTCCTTCCAGAGCAGTGAAGTTTCAACAGGGACTTTGGCCCATAGCTTTCACTTCAGCTCAGATCCAGGGGACAGGGAAAGGTGTTTACATTTGCTTTCAATGTATTTGTTCAACAGATAACTCTGGCCGGCAAGCTGCAATCCCACAGTCAGTGTATGTGCAGACTTAGAATTTCTGTTTTACAGAACGGCAGCAGGCTCTTAAGAGCCTTTTTATAGCTAGAATGGAAGCTTTAGGGGTGAAATACAGCTTTCATTATAAAGCTCCTTTTACAGCGCCTCATTATTTTCCCACCACCTTAGCCTTTGTACCACATTTTTTCACGTCTGATCTCTGTCCAAAGATGACATTTATGAAGAAAAAAGGAATAGTTAAGCAAAATCTACTCAATCATCTTTCTTGTCTCTATGCCTAAAAAAGAAATTCTGTGTATGCTCCAGCCCAAACTTTGTGAGTTGTTGTAAGTTACCTACCACTCCAAGATCTTTGTTCAAACACAGCTTGTTTTAAGAACTGCACTCTGCTCCCAGGGATTTTGTGTATCTGCAGAGATGTCCGTGAGAACCTTGGGTGTTCTGTGTTTCAGAAGTTACTGCTTGCATGCAGGATTTGAGATATGCTTCCCTTTCTGTTAGGCCTTTACAGGGCATGGAATGAGGCTTATCTAGCCATGTAGTCAGCTGTGAGGTGTGAATAATTGAAGTTGCAAGGACTTTACGAGGAGCAGTGGATCCTCTGAGAAAGCTAGGAGCTTGTGAAAGAGTTTGTCTCTTCTTATACCAAGGGAAAACCTACTGTACAGCAGTAAATCCAGTAAGAAAGGTCCATCAGCAGCAGCTGGGAATGTGGCAGCCCAGCTCGGCTCACACAGTGGTACCCGGGGCTGGACTGATTCTTATCAGTCTTGCAACAGCCCTGCAGAAATACAGAGACAAGGCACTGGATTTGGTGGGCTAAAGGCCACAGTGGATAACACAGTTGCTGTGATCTTTCAGGTGGCGTTTTTCGGATTTCAGATTATTTTCTTGTGTCCCACAGGGGGTGGGGAAAGCCGGCACCAACCGCGCCCTGGACTGCGGCTCTGGGATAGGTCGTATCAGCAAGCACGTCCTGCTGCCAGTTTTCAAGAGTGTGGAACTGGTGGATATGATGGAGAATTTCCTGGCTGAGGTCCCGAACTACCTGCAGGGCAAGGAGGACAGAGTAGAGATGTATTATTGCAAAAGCCTCCAGGAATTCACTCCAGCCCCACAAAGATATGACGTCATCTGGATTCAGTGGGTTTCAGGTTAGTTCAGTGTCGTTCATCCAGCCCATCTCAGAGAATGTACAGCCTGTGCTCAATCTGTGTTAAAAGAGTGGTGCAGCTGTAAAGAGGGGTTCTCAAACCTTTGGCACTGCTTCCTAAGGTATCACAGTCCTAAAATAGCTGAGAGTTTCCCCCAGGCCAGTGTTGTGGGTACAAATCAAGTGGGTTTTTTCAGGTCATGTACTGGATGAAGGTACCTGTTCCTGGGGAGCAGCCTGCCTGCTGAGATGCAGCTGAGGAGGAGGCCTTACATATGGGTTTTCTTGAGCAGGAGTCCTCTTTCTTAGTTGCCCTTGCTGCAGGCAGATACACCAATGCCTGTAAATCAGATCGTGTCCTACACATGCACTGATATTTATCAAACAGGTTCCTTTAGCATGTGTCTCACGGTAGCCCCTCCTATAAGAAATATCTTCTGCTTCTCCTGCAGCACTGAGAGCAACAGACCGGCAATCAGGTAATGGGGTCTATGATCCCTCCAAAAAAAAATTAAAAATTAATTTTTTCTAGAAAGCCTGCTGCAGAGGAAAGAAGGTCTTCTCCTAATCTGTGAACCAAAGTGTCCATGGTGCATTTGCAGCAAGCAGAAGGCATTATTCTAAAGCACAAGAGGAGGTCTGAATTTTAATCCAAAACACTGGAGATAGTTTCTTGCTAGGCAAAAGGAAGGATAAAGATAGAGAGATTAGCACAGGAGATGGTTTTATTGAGGAACACTTATTTGTCCTTTACACATAGTCTTAAAGAGTAATGAAACTGAGCTGCTTAGAACAGGTCTTTACAGCTGTACAAGCAAACCAGTATCATTTTCCTTTGTATTTTTGGTTTTCTGGAATAATGATTCATGACAGTAAATTTAGTTCCTGCCTCATCTTTTGAGCAAATCTGAATCAACGTGAGGATGAGTGATGCTAGACCTGTCCGAGGCTCTGCTGGTCGGCTTTGTGGCTGGTCTCAAAGGCAGTGTGTGCCTGTTCTTTAGCGTGGACACAGATCTGAATCTTCTTCCTCCATCGGTTTCAAGGAAATAGTACTTATCCTAATCATTAGTCAAAATTCTGCCCCATGCTGAATTTGGGTGAAATGTGCCAATAAGTTCATTTAGTGGAGCAAGAGCAGGACTATCTGCTAAAGAACCATACCTTGAAGATCTCATTTTCCCAGGAAACTAGTCTAAAAGCCAAGTTAAGAGAACAATAAGTTCCAAATCGGTGATTAAAAGCTTCAAAGGATCTTGTCATTGCAATCTTGATTTGTCTTGTGCATGCATAAGTATTTGAGCCCAGGCAGACAGTTAATAAAAAGAAAAAATGCAAGTTTACATTTCATATGCAAATTACCATTTTCCTTCAGCTTTGAAGGTATTCAGCTTTAGGTTTTGGGACTTTTTTCTTTTTCGTTTTTTTGGGAGGGGTGGTTAAAGAAACTTGTCATGCTATGTCAAAATGTGGTTTTGAAATGACAACTTCAATTTATTAAAGTTTAAATCTTCCATCAAGAAAACTAAGTATTTTGACAAGAAAAGACAAATTAATTTTTTCGAGTTTTTCATTCAGTTTCTGATCACCTGTCCTTGCTAAATCATGTTAGTTATTCCACATATGAGAGTTCTCATTTTCATCTTCTCTGAGCCCTGTATCACTGTCCTCAACATAACAGAAGTCCTGATCTTTGAGAAGGAAGGATAAAAAACAGAATCTCAATAACATATTGTAAAAAGTACTGCTTTTAAGTGTATACCTATATGCAAAAATCCCAGAAGTATGGAGTTATAAAAAGAGTTTAATTAGCAGTGTAGAAGGTCTTGCATTCCTTGTTGCATCTTTGATCCAGAACCCCTTTGAGGGGTAAATAATGTTACACAAAGTTATAGAGATTTTTAGCATGAAAAGACAGAATGGATTAGTTATTATCTAATTAGATTATCTGTTAGATTATCTAGTTCGACCTGCTCTGTATCACAAGCTGTTATATTCATTCCTTTACCCTTGTACTGAGTCAGTAGTTTGTATTCAATGAAAACATATCTTGAGAAATTCAACCACGCTTGATCTGAGGACTTGCAGAGGTGGTAAACACCACTTCTGTTGGTAGTTTCCAAGGGGTAATTGCTTACACTGTTAAGCAGTTGTCACTTATTCCCAATATGAATTTGCTTGGCTCCAGCTTTCTGCCACTGATTCTTATTACGGCTTTAACCACCAGATTACAGAACCCTTCAGCACCCAGTATTTTCTCTCCTCACTGGCTTTTGTCCACATCTGTTGCTACTACTAATACAGATCCTAAATCTTGATTTGAGTTTATATTTGTTGATCTCGTTGATTTGCCCAAGACTTCACAATTAAACCTGTCAGGACTAGAACTTCTGCAATAAATAGGGTGTGGAGACTCAGATTAGGGCACCATTCTGATGTGTACCCTGTGGGTCTGGGTGGTTCATAGTGATCTCTTTTCCATCTTTTCATCTGTAGGATATCTGACAGATAAAGATCTCCTGGAATTTCTCATCCGGTGCCAGGATGGCTTGAAGGATAATGGTGTTATCATTCTCAAGGACAATGTAGCCAGGGAGGGCTGTACCCTGGATTGTCTGGATAGCAGTGTGATCCGAGACCTGAACATCCTCCACAGCCTCATTGAAATGAGCGGACTCACCATCCTACGAGAGGAGAGGCAGGAGGGATTCCCTGAGCAGTGTGTCCCTGTCTGGATGTTGGCCATGCAGAAAGGCCCTGGCCATTCCTGATTGCCTAGTGGGACTGCAGGCACTGGGCTGTGGATGAACCTCTGGACTGGGAAGGACAAAAGCACCTACTGGAATGCTCCTAACCATGCACTGGTACTGCTGCAGCTCTAGGGCAGCAACTCCTAAAGGGTCAGGAGAGAATTACAACGGGGACAGCTTCTCCGGGGAATAGTCTGCTTCTAAATCCTGCCTGCTTCATCACTCTTTCCAGTTTTAGAAGCCTTTCTAAGAGCTCATTGTCAGATCTCTCCTTCATCAAGGAGTCAATACTGGACAGAACTTAACTTGTAGAAAATAATTAGATCTGAAGTTTCTGTAGCCGCTAATACATTTTGGAGTGTTCTGTATGAGGTGTTAACAAATAAGCCTGGTTTTTACTCTGGCACTTATATCTTCTTGGAATTTAAGAAGGATCTGTCAGATCACTGAAGCAGGAAATTCAAATAACTTCTGGAAAACCCAAATTTTGACTGTTCTCACTATCTATACTTTAAAATATTTAAACCAAAAACATAAGGAAAGTTTTATCTTTTTATTGGCATCAGCTATGCAGTTTATTTTTTTTTTCCATTTGTGTCAATTTGGATAATAAAAAAACCTGGTTAATTTTCCATTTTTAGGAACTACTTCATCTTCCTGATGCTTCTGCCACAGAACAATAGTGGTGCATAAGGGATTTCACACTCTGGGGGAGAACTTAGCTGACAAATATATGCATGTTTGCATTGAAATTTTGTGAAAAGCTTGCCCCACAAATTACATTCTGGAAAATATTTTTTTCAAAATGTTCACAGTGGAAACCACTTGAAAGCTTCTCTTTATTATTCATACCACTGTACATTTCTTTCTTTCCCACATTTGGAGCAAGTCTGGCACCATATGCAGAGCTAATGGGATTTCATGGGGCGTTAATAGTAAGACTGTAAGAAGAACTAATACAGTATTGTATTAATTAGCAACTGGACTAAACTGCAGAGAGTGTTAGTGCAGCCCAAAAGCTTCTATGATTTATATTCAAACAGCAGCTGTATAAGCCTGGATTTGAAAACGCTAACACACATCTCATCTTCTTAAGGTTCACAGAAATGACACATGAAGCTTCTTGATCTCTTCTCGTAGGCACAGAAAGTGCTGTGGGAGGACAGTTCATTTTGCAAACAAATTTAGAATTTGAAATTCTGCTTCGTTCTGAATGAAGACATGAAGGGAGAATTTTGAAATTCGTTACAAAGGATAACCACACAACCACAGTTTTCCAAGTTGATTAAAATTTTTTATTCAGGCAAAATAAAATGTTTCTTTTGAATTGAGCTTTTAAAATAAATTGCACTTAAAACATTATTAGGGTTTGTTCAAAATTTTAGTAGTTACTAGTAATTTTAGAAAGGACTCTTCTGGCTCTGTCAGAATTCTTATCACATCTTATCCCCTGAAATGCAATTCTGGCAAAGCTTTTTAGACTTTATCAAGAGTTGCATAATGACAAACCTCTGTGTTCGGATGGAAAGGAGTTCTATAAAACATCCTTCACATGACTGTAGGCATAATTGGCTGTGTCAAGTACTGTCGGCTGTGTTAGATTAGCTAACAAAGAAGCTTGAAGATAACAAGATCAGGGAGCCTCTCAGCTGGGTTTTAGTACGCATTGCTGTCCTTTGATAACAAATCTCCAATTTTGATTTTAATTGCACAACTCATCTTCTCTAGCAAGATGGTTGCACATGTTGAGGATTTCCAATTTATGGCAGAGGGCTTTCTGCCATCAAATCTTATCTAGTAACTCTTCTGTTGATGTTCCTTTGCTAATTGTAGCATTAAGGAAAACCACACTGTGATTTGGTGAATATTGTGGTGTGTCTTATAGCCTAGAAACCTTTGGTTCTTGTAACACAGATGCTTCTGGGATGTTTTGGCTAATTCTTCCATTGTGATTAACTGGTAATGGACACAAATTTAGTATGAAACATGGTTAGAAACCTTAGGTGAACACTTGCGTTCTGAAATTGTCCCTAGAACTAAGGGCTCCACATTACCTTTAAGCCACTTACATTGTTTTCATTCTGCTAAGGCTACTAAAAACTTATGTAATCTTTGTGTGCATATGAGTATGTGCAGATACCTGAAGGAGTTTTAGAACTACAGGATAACCTGAGTTGGAAGGCACTCACAAGGATCATCAAAGTCCAGCTCTTGGCCCTGCGCAAGACACCCCAAGAATCCCACCACGTGCCTGAGAGCATTGTCCAAACACTTCTTGACCTCTGGCAGGTTTGGTCATTTGTTTTTTCAGGAAAGAGGCACCAGTCCTATAATTAGTAACACTGGTTAGGAGTAAAAGGAGAAGATTTTAAAGGCTTCTACATGGATTACAAATTAACATGTTCTTCCCCATTTTCTCTTCCAGCCAGAGGCATCTGCCATGGTGTAGAATACTTGGGGACTGCAGGAGATCTTTGTACAGGGTCTGTGCCAGGCATATGTATCTGAGTGGTGCTGGTCACTGCAATGGTGAGAGAACAGCACTGTGGAAATAGGGGAGTGAAGAATTGTATACAAATCCAAACAGCTGGCACATCTCACAGGGCAGAATGTATCAGCTGCTCATGCACACACCAGGGTGCAGTTCAGTATTGAGAGAGGTGGTTCCAAGATGGATATAGTGGGTTGGGATGAAAAGTAGAATATAAATGACTGGTGTGGTTACCAGCGAAATACATTTTTCAGGGTAGAAATATTCTTCCTGTGTTTTGTATATATTTTCTATTTGAATTTCCAGAATGCATAAACATATAATGAAAATTGGTTCCCTTAACTATGTGAGAAGACAGAAAAGTAAAATCTTAATTTAGTAGAAAACCCCATATTTCATGGTTTCCACATTCCTGGAAATTAATGTTTCATGGCTATGTTGCTTCCACAGTAAAATGGTAAAGTTTTTCTGGTGTCATAATGAACCTCAAGAGTAAAGAAACACAAGCCCTTCAGGAACTTAAATGCATGAGATTGCTGCAGACTGAATAATATTTTGATTTCTTCCTTTTCCAAGGTATATTTTAATTCAAGAACTCCCAGTCAACTAGTTCAGGCCATCCTGAAATGTTCCTTAATTTGGCTAAGGGCCATTCTTGGCTTAGAAGCTAGGGCTCTTTGCACTTCACCATAGTATACAAAAATGATTCACAAATTTCAAAGAGATGTTCCTTAGAAATCATCTGTGTGTGAGTCACTCTTTGATGCTCTGCATCAACTTCCAGGTTATTTAAACCATTCTTTTAAAGAAGTCTTTAGCTCATTGGAGGGAGTCTGAGTCCCATTTATTTGATGCTCATTTAAGACTTGTTCCTGATCTCGATGGTACCAGAAATTTAATCCAAGATAAAGCCCCTGACTAAGACAACGTTTACAGAAAACTGAGGGTCCTTCGAGCACAAGTCACCACTGACAGGTGATTAGGGAAATACCCAGTTTGTGCTTCAATGGGGCATTTCTCCCAGGCAGCCACTCCTCAAGTCAAGGCTTGGCCTAAGCACAGTAAATACCATTTCTGCCCTGCCACTGCCAATGTGGTTTCCCCATATTACCTTTGTTATATGAATGTGAGCCTCCCTGTAAAAGAGATCCTCAAGCCCTGGCAGTAGCCCCCAAAAGCTACTGGAGCCCAACAAAATGTAGGGAATGCATTGTTCCAGCATTCTGAAAGCCATCCCAGACATGCAGCTCCAGCAACCACCGAAGCTCAAGCTGCTCGTGTTCCAAAGGCAACTCGGGCATTACAAATGGACTGAAACAAGAGTTTCCTCTTTTTCCAGGGGCTCTGCAATGACAAGGCGTCCTTGTTACAGCCAACTCAGCATCTTCACTGTTAATGTCACACTGGAGTGCAGTGTGATCTGAGCAGATCAAAACCAGAAGGTGGCATGGACTTGGATAACCAAACAGCCACTAAAAATCAAAGTCATGGTACCAGGACACTGCAGTCATGGGAGCAAGATATCCCTGCCTGATGCCAGCTGGCAAAAGCTTTTCCAGTTATTCCACTGAGTGCCCTGAGTACCTTTGTGCTATACCCTTGTTTTCCCTATTCTCTTATTCAGGCTCTTCAGAACATTTACAATGGCATATCAGACAGTAAGGCTGTCCAGAGGAACTTGACTCTTATGTGTGATTAAAACCAGTTGTACTGCATCCCATCCTTCTTCTCTTCCTTTGATGCTTCTTACAGCTTGCCAAGAAAATCCCACCTTCACATGCCAAAAATTATTTGTTCTTTATGGACATCACCACATCTCACTGAAGTAAAACAGATCACTTTTGATTTTGAGAGGAGGTAATTCTGTTTAGCTGAGAGCAATAACAACAGGCTGCATTTCAAACATGCAGGTTAATACCTGTCTTTTCCAAATGATGTCAAGTAGGCACTCCCAGGCCATTGTACCAAACAAAGCTCATGTTCTCATCATCACCATAAATAACAATGTTCCTATTACACTCTACATCCCTAGGCCTTGAAGCATGGTTTTTATTGTGTTAATAGTAAGGAAACTGAAGCATAGAAGGGTGATCTGGACAGCTTACAGCTTTACCTGAGTGGTAGCTGTGAATTATTAACACCTGTACAAACTAGGCCACTATAAGACCTACAGAATGTTTTCCAGGCAGACATAAACTGGTTCTGGTTGTGCTTGGTTACCCTGCTTACTAGTCCAACCTGGAATGTTCTCCAAAGAGAGGGCTCAGGCTGAACGTTCTGCTCATGAACATAAACAGCTTCTGTTCCTTTCAAAGCATTGGAAGAACAATCCATTGTATGTCTGCAGGAAAAATAAAGACAGAAGATTGGTGAAAAGTCTTTCTTCCCTGTATCTCTCTTCCAAGAAATGTTGAATTTGCAGGAATTTCAGCCTTTTGTGGTATTTTCAGACTCCTGAGACAAAGGTTTTTAGAGGCATTTGAAGATGCAGAAGTCCTGTAAGTTCACTGTGGCTTAGCAGTTACCTATTGGTGTCTTTGGATGCCTCTAAGTCTGAAGATTTCGTGTGTAGGAACCTCAGCTTCACACATGGCTACATTTTTAGAATTTTCCAGGAGTCCAGATTTGAAAGCAATTAAGTGCCAGTCAGCGAAGGTGGGCGTACAGAGGTGTCTCTGAAGCATTTGGCCAATTCAAAGTCTAGCACTGTCATGTCTTTGCAAACCCCCCAGGGGAAGGTAGGCATCTTAGGTATAAAAATCTGACTGGGTTTAGGACCCCTAAATACAGATTTCTCATCTGAGGTAATTGTCAAGGCTCTCTTTGCAGTCAGTGGAGAAAAACTGGCCAGGGCAGGCTCGTGCATTCATCCCATGCTAAACAGTTGTATTAAAGATCCAGGCAATAACAAAGCCCTTCTGAAAGCTCCATTCAACTGTACCACTTCACAGAGACCTGAACTGATCTGTAGGTACATTATGCCTGATTGTGCCCCTCTCCCTAACCTCTGACAATGCCCTGTGAATGTAAAATCCTGATTCAGACTGCCACTTCCAGATCTGTAGCAGAGATTTACAGTGTCATACATGCCACAAGAGCTGCCAAGCCACTGCCAGGAGGTACCCAATGCTTTCTGAGCAGCCTTCTGTGTGCAGATGCAGCCTGACACTGCTGGGAGCAGCTTCAGTTCCTGCTGCACTGGCTGCTGGGGCAATACTGCAGCGTGGAAGTCCTCCCACATTCCTCCAGTAACAGAATAATATAAATCATCCTCAAGTCAAAAATCACAGATCTAGGTTCAAAATCTTAGTTTGGAATATTCCCCTCTGTGTGTACATCCACGGTTAACTATTTTACGTATATTTACAGATATATGTGGAATATGTGCAGTTTGTATTGGACAAGGTGACCTGTGGTCTTTGGAATATGTGTGGCTTGCCAGGTTTTCACAAGGCATTTGCTGCAGTGGAACAGGAACTGCTGTGTCATCTGGATCCCCAGCCACACAAAGAAATGGTCCAGTACTGTTTGCCAAGGAAACTGTTACTGGATCAGCATTGGATGTCATATGCTCAAACTGGCTCCAAGCCAGGACTCCATGGCAAATCCCTTGGATGACACCTGACATGTTCTCACTTGTAAAACCCACTCAGATCTGTCCCAGCCTCTTTGAATTAATGCTACTTGTATCTTAAGCCTCTCAATCATGTGAGGATTTTGTAATGTGGTACACAGGATCATCTAAAATGACCCAAGGACCTTGTGGCTTGGGGCACGTCAGGGGTGTGATGCTTCTCACCTAACTTGGACATCTAAGAGGTACTTGTCTGAGGTTAAGGTAATTGTCAAGACTTCCCATGATTGTCACTGAGGAGAGATCAGCTCCTGCCAGAAGGCTTCTTCCCTCCTGCAGTGGTTATCCCATATACTGAACTGTAGGAGAAGCCTACAGGACTGCCTTGGGTCCAGACAAGTAATTCTGAGGTGTTTAAGAGAGGTGAGATGAATTGCAGCTGCAGTGTGTGAGAATTCTGGATCCCAGAATTCTGGACTGTGAGACCAGTCTTCACTGCATTCAAGTCTCTTCCTTCTCCCACAGATGCAGAATTCAGATCTGCAGCCCCAGGTGTAAAAATCTTACAGCTCCAAAAGCCTCTTCAGGGGTCCAAAGGGAAGGTTGTTGGTAATTACTGCATCTTGGATATTTCAGCATTTTCCTTTCAGAAGGTACAGGCACCGAAACTCCTGAGAACTCAGTGGAGTACAGAATCACACTGGTATCTGGTACCTCCCTCAGGCAGACATGGTGAGCGTCCCGAGGAGTGCTTTTAGCACTCTGGATTGATCAGTTTACCAATGAACCAGGGCTGACCTTCTGTTGGATCTTATTAAATAACACTCTTGTTTTATTTATGGATCAGTATGTGACTGCATTGCTAAATAAACAAGTGACTTCTCCTAAAATGAGGGTACCATTGGCCAACTCTTAAAAATCCAACCCATAAAATAAACAGACTGCAGGAGTTACCTGTTACTCCTGGCACTGCAGAAACTTCAAGGTAACAAGAAGTCAATAAACCCCCATCAACAAAATCCCCACTGGGATCCAGGCAACTGAGACTCTGAAGCAGCAGTCATCAAGAGAAACTAAGTGATTCAGTAAAACATTAAAGTTCCCAGAGGAACTATTATTTGGGCTGCCTTGATTTGGTGAGAGAGGCAACCCTGACCACTTAGCAATGGCAAAATGAGGGCCATGAGGAGGCTCCTGTTGGATGGTGTCTGTGGAGCCACTCTGCCATCTGACATGCTCACAGCGTGTGATTAGGCTGTGTTTCATCCCTGACTGTCTAGATGCCATGGCAGAAGGACCCTGAGCAAAGAGTATTTTCTCACCCTACCCCAGGTCATTTCACTGCTTAGGTAGGATTCAGTCCCTGTTGCTCTGTTCTCCTCAGTCTTGTAAGTCTCCAGTTGGTGTCTGATAGTGCCTTCAGTCTGCAGCATGCAGCAATTCTGATTTCCATAGGCAGAGCAAACCCTGCCTTGGCCCTAATGTAGAGAGAGATCAGGAACTAGTTCTTTTTCTGGGCTCTCAGCACAGTCAGCTTCATCCTGTCTCCCTCAACTGACCAGCAAGGAGAGAATACCCCCTCACAAAAGATGGCTGAACACATTGTGGTGACCCAAACCAGCCATACAACAGCCAGGACAGGTGCTTGTACCAAACAGGATGTAGGAACCAGTGGACTACTTTCCATTGCTGTCTTCTCAGGCAGACATATCTGCTTACAGTCAAGCTTTTATGTCCTCCAGCATTTCAGTGCCAGAGCAGTCTGTAATAATTAGTACATGGATCCTTTCCACCCCACTGCCAGGTGGGGAGGGACTAGGTTAGCTTCATTGCATGTGTGGGAATGGTAAAAAGCAGAGTACATTCATCCAGTCTTACTTCAGCTGTTTAGTCCAGCGGGGTATTACAGATGCCTGATAATCAGGGAAGCAAGGCCAGTACCCCTGGAAGACTTTTCAGTACATCCGGTGCTATTGGACAAATCTGACATTAGGAATATCCTGTCTTTTACTGCTGATGAGTGATTTGGCCTTCAGTTGGGACCAGCGTTAAATGACTTGAATCTCATCTTGAGGGAAGAGGGGCCTTAGAGACTTGTATGTGTTACAGCAGGGAACAAACCCAGCCCTCCTTAGTCACAGCCATGTGCTCAGGCCACTGAGCCATTTTTTCTCTTAGTTGTGTAAACCGAGGGGATTTGGGTTTCCAGCATGGTAAACAAGGATTTAACTGCTTCCTCCCTCCTCCCAAATAACTTTCCCTGAAATTAACATGGTAAACAGAGTCCCTGCTCTCAAAAAAGCTTTTCTGCTGGGTGTTGTTTTTGTAACTGATCCTCTGCTGGAAAACAAGCAACTCACATTTCTGCTGAAAACGACCCAAGGGAACATTTTAATAATAACATTACAAGCAGTATTACATCCTGCTCTACTAGTTCCTGTGACAAAAGAGTGGACATCCACCCATGGATGGGCTTGTCATCCTGCAGGGTAAAGAAGCTCTGGGACAGCTGGCAGCACACAGCAGCACAGAGTGCCTCACTCCCCTCCAGCTTTGAACCCTGCTTGGCAGTCCAGAGTGGACGGAACATCCTCTAACTCCTGGGATTAGGAGCCAGAAAGTTAAAACGTGGCCTCATGCTGGGCATATGTGAATTTCAAATGTGGTGGTGGGAAAGGAGAGGGATGTTTGACGTAGAAAGCAGGAGAGTTGACAGGCTGGACTATTTTCATCCTCAAACACCCTATTGTAAAAATGATTTTCAAGTAAAGACATTTTAGGAAATAATCATCTTGTGTTTGTAGTTAACACCCTTTAAGGCTTAATTCCATTGTGAAGTTTAGAAAACTGTTCTTTCAAAATGAAAATCCTCACATAACTCGAGAATGCAGAAGTGGGTCTAACTGGCCTTTGCAGATTGTCCTTCCTTTCTGTGCCATAACAGTAAGTGCACACAAATAGCCTGATGTATCCAGTGGCAGAAAACAAAGACCAAGAGAAAGGTAGGAGAAGGCAGAGTAATAGACAAGAGAAAACCAAGGATTTTGCAACTCCTTTTACCTGGAGAATAGTGAGAAACCTGCTGTCTCTCACATAGTCTAGGAATATGTCTCGGAACTGTGCCTTCTAAATGTCTTTACTTAAGGTTAGGCTTAAAAGCACAAAGCAGCTGACAGCACTTTCATTCATAGGTCTCAAAGGGTGCAGTGCAGGGAAGAGCATATGGTAATCCCTGATCCCTGCTGTGGAAGGGAAAATGATCGTCCAGAGCATGGTATCACCGAGTAGCCAGCTTGGGAATCCCTCCTGGATCAATCCTGCCTCCAGACAAAGCTGTTCCTTTCTTTTGTGTACAACAGGTAAGTTAAGTTTTTCATAGGCCAGATCTGGGTTTTCTTTGGCACGGTGTGCACCTTTCCTTCACAGGGAAGCTGGGAATGGCAGCATGCAACCAGCCCTTGGGCAGGGCCTTGCTGCTGCTGGAGGCAGAGCAGGGGCTGCAAAGAGAGTGTCTTAGTACGGTGGGACAGGAGTTCCAGCCAGGACAGCTGAGGTGAAAATCCTGCACAAATCCATATGAGACACCCTTGCAGCTCAAGACATCCATCAGCTAATCCTCCCTTTGGCAATCTCCCCACTTACCCCTTCCATCAAAGGAGCTTGGATTACAACGGCTGCTGTCCTAATGAGTGAGGCTTTGAGGAGGATGGTTTCTCCAGGACAAAAATAAAGCACTTTGCACTGTCTTGGTCACGTTGCCTCTTAAGAGAACCGGGCACTTAAACTAATGCTGAGCCTCAGGAGGCAGATGAGTACCCACCTAGTGCACACACACGAGTTGGGGCCGAGGGAAGCAAAGTGTCCTGTCTCATGCTGCAAAGTAATCCTGACCCCAACTGGGCACGGAATGTGTGCATCCCACTTTGCAGGTTTTTGAGCAGATTGTGAGGCCAAGGCCCTGGCCCTGGCCATTCATTGTCACTACAGATCTAGTGGTGTTCTTTGGCAGAGGGAAGGTGTTAACTCACATTTCCTGGCCACACTTCTATTTGGCTGACTGTATTTTTGCTTTCTTAAAGTCCTGCTCCACCCAACCAAGCAGTTTTGATGATTTCCTGGTTCCCCATATCGCTTGTTCCTGTTGGTTGTGGAATGGCCCCTCTTTCACCCTGGAGTTCACTGCATTATGCTGCACAAGTGATCTCAGGTTGTAAGGTTATCTACTGTGACATTCCCTGTTCTGGAGAAGCATGTTTGCAAGATGGGTTTCCCCTATTCCTTTCCAACCCTTAGAAGCATGTCTGTCACAAGAAGGTTGGTGGGGTACAGTGGTCTCATGTGCTGTCACAGAGCTGATGTGCTTAGAGAGGGTTTTCCAGTTTCTCTGTTCTTCTCATTGCTTTTTTCCCTGTAACTACTGAAACAAACTGCCCATGCCCCTCTAATCAAAGAAATGTGAAGTTAGCAGGAGGCCCCAAATACATTTCCTGGCAACAAGACAAAAGTAAGTCTACTGAGAAGTTTATGCAAAGAGAATATTTCTAGTATATACAGTTGTGTCTTGTTCTCAGATGCCCATACCAAAGCAATTACCATATGGGAGATGCCGACTGGCTGGAAGAACCTGTTCAGTCTGGGTCTGTAATGGAGTCTGTGAGGAGCTCAACTTCCTGGTGTGGAAGAAGGTAAGTGTGCGTGAGGAAGGGAGGCTGGGACATGTTTATTTGGGAGGGTAACCTTTCTGGGCTGGGAGCCTGCTTTTTAATTTATTTGGTGGTCCAGGAAAATTTGTCACATCACATTCTTCAGCTCCTATTTCCACTGAGGTGGTTACATCACCCCAGAGCCTTAGCTGGCTGGCAGGGATGCAGCTGTATAAAGTGCAGGCTGGCTGTCTCACGATGGCAGCAGTGTGATTTGTCCCTAAGACAAACAAAGTAGCTCAGGAGAGGTAGAAGTTTGGGTCCAGCCAGGGAAATGCAGATTCAAGGCCAACTCTGAACTTGGAGCCAGCTCATGCTTGGTTTTTTCCATGTCTGCTTTTAGCCCACCCATGGGCTCCTCACATCAGATCCAGAGGCACATTGTGCCCTCTATGTTCCCGTAAGCACAACAACAGCAGTTTTTGGGTTCCTGGGAGAAGTGCTCAAGATGAGTACCAATGCTTTCCAAGTGATAACTCTAATGGTCTGAGAAGCATTTTGATGATCTGGAGTTGCAAGGAGTCTTGGCTTCAGCACTGTATTTCATAAAACAAGAGTGAGGGGTCAAGGCCTGCAGGAGCTGGGTCAAAAACTGAGAGACAGGGCTGTGGAAAAGTGCTGAGGCCCGAGGAGGGTGGAAGGGGAGAGCTCTGGAGTGTGGGGTTTCCATGGTAGAGTATCAGTGGCTCTCCCACTCACATACTCGCTCTTTGGTGTCACCCCACATGCCAGTGTCAATACAGGAGGGCACCTGGTGTTCTTGGGTCACAAGCCCTTGCTCTGGCATGCCTGGGTTCAGGCTCTCGGAGTTCAAAGGGACATCAGTGTACTTACTTATGGAGTCCACAGTACCCCTGAGAGGTGTCCAAGTATTTCACCATTTCATTCATGACAGCGGAATAGCACAGAGAGCAGCAATGTCAAAGGAGAACACTTGGGGCTGCCTGGTACTCAGCTCACTGTGCTGTCCTCCAGATCTTGCTGTTTCCTCTGCAGAATGCTGCATCTGCTTCTGTCTCATGTTTCTAGTCTATCTTTACACCAAAATTCTAACAGCAGTTTAAACTGGCATAATTTATTTTGATAAAATGCACCTCTAAGATCTTGCAGGCAGGGATTGTGTTTCCAAAAGCTGGACTATTCCTCCTGCCATACAATGCAACCATACTTGCAGAGAGTTCCTAAATCCATGTGTGCTCTTTAAAGAAGAAATTATGATGATTTTTTGGACATTTTTAGGCAAAGATTCTCTTTTTTTCCTTTTTTTTTTTTCTCCATACAGCCTCCTTGGTAACCAGTTAAAACAAATTCCTCTAGACTGTAAACTGGAGATAATGGAGTTCGCCTTTAATCTCAGTCCACTGCAGATCAAGTTACCTCTTAGAAATTACTTATCCTGGCCAAGCAAATGAATTGGAATTGATGTTCTTAATTGTTTTCTAAATTGCTGTTCCCCACTCCCTTCCTCCCCTTCTCTCCACACAGCTGTTTTGCATCAGAGTCTAGTCTAATGGGTACTGTCACTCACACAGGGGGTGAAGTCATGTGGTCATAAAAGAGAAAGATTGGGGGAAGAGAGGGAAATACCACCCAGTGCATTATCTGGCTGTGACACACACAAACTGAATAGAAATAATTCCTCCTAGGGGGCTAGTCCCAACAATGGACACAGTTCTGTCTTGGACTAGAAAAATGTGGAGACTCAGTCCTCTCTCTGATACTTGTTCCTGTCTCACAGGGAAGGAATATGGTTGAAGTGCTAGTTTGGGACACAGGAAACCTGAGTTGAAACTGCTGACTCTGCGGCAACCTCCTTTGTCTGGTTTTGTGCAAGTTGCTTTGTTTATGCCTTAGTGGCTGCATTTGTAATACATAAATAATACAATTCCCTTCCGTTCTCCTCAGGGCAACGATGGTCTTTCATTAGCTGTATCTTACAAAACAGCTTAACCTGCTCTGCATCTCCAGAAAGTGTCCCAGCACTCCCTGTGTTTACATATATTCACCTCCAGCTCACTCAGGACTTGCACTGCAAAGCCTTTGGGCTCTGGGAGCATCAGGCCAGGACTAACACCAGAATCCCATCCCTCCACATCCTCTATAGTGGGCACAGATCTCACATCTTAGGTAGGACCCACTCACTGAAGACATTTTGCTCACATAAAAATCATTCCTGCACGTGAAATGTGTGCAAACAAGCTATTCCACCAACTTCCTTGTCCTGCCACTGTGTTCCTTCCCGGCCTATAAATGACCAATAATCCCAGTTTTCCTGCGAGGAGTTTTCTAGAACTCAGTTGTTCCCTTTTAGACCTTGTAATTCCATGGACTGGCAACTGTTTTCTGCTCATCAGTCCATTCAGAGTAGAACCCAGAAGAGCAGAGGTTATCCTCTTCTCAGCCTCTCCCAGAAGGTCTTTCTTGATGAACAACAGTTGATCACTTAATCTCATTATAATGTTGAGTCAGTTTTCTGAGGGATTCAGAGAATTTGCTGCCCACATAAAATCCTGAAGTGCCTGCTGGAAAAGCAGCAGACTCTTGGATACTTCTTTGTAATACCTGAGAGTACTGTGTAGGATAAGTCCAAGAAAAAATGGCAGGAGAGGAGGATGTTTGTACAGAATGAGTTAAAATATCATGCTAACTGATGGTGATGGTGAGAAAAGCTGACTGTTATAAGGGTGGGGATTTTTTCCCTGCTTTTCAGTAAGGAAAATGTGGATTGTTTGGGTTCATGGCAGCACTGCTTTCAACTATCAGGTACCAGAACACTGTTGACGCCAGCAAAATCGCATGCATGTCTTCTGCACATGCTGGCCTGTGGGAGCTGCATGTTTAGTATTCTTCACAACTGGAAAGAGACTCTATCACTGTCTGGCCTGTCCTTACAGTCACAGCCATGCTGGTTTAGGCAGCCTTGTTTCTCAGAAGGTGTAGAGCAAATAGTTATGGTAATTGGTATTAAAATTGCTGTGCAAATCTACCTGTGACAAACCTTAGTCACATGACTGGAAGGTGTCCTGGTGTGGTTATGGAGAAAATGGTGTTAGAATCCAGAGGGGATGGATTTTGCTTTGCTTTGCTCTCCTGCAATTAGTCATCTCTGAAACAGGCAGGATCACTGTCCTGGGAGGGAGAGAATGAAATGTGCAGGCATTGGGTGTTGTGAGTGAGGTTTTCAAAAGGGTGAGCGTGAGTTAGGAGTACAACTTCCAAGCTGTGTGAACCAGGTACACCTAATTAATTGTCTAAATCTGGCATTCATTTCCAATCGTCTAAGTGCCCAGTTCAAAGCTAGTTTTCAGAGCTCTCCCAGAGATGAGGGTAGTGGGACATAAGGCTGATACATCCTGCCCATCACAGGCACTAGGCTGGAAGGTCACTTGCCTCTATCACCAGTCACAGGAGTTGTCCCTTATCTGGTTCTGTCAAAGTGATCCAAAAGATCAGACTTGGTATTGAAAGTGACTGAGTATGACTGTGGCTCACAGGGCAATGACCTCTAAGAAGGGATGACCACAAGAAGGTGTAGGTAGGCAGTACAGTCCTTCTTCCTTCACAAGTGGGCACTATTTTGCAGTCTGGGAGGGAAAGCAGACAAACAGTGTTTAGAGAAATGCTCGGGAAGGAACAGACCTCATCACAGCTTCATTTTATCACAGGAGGATTTATTTCTTGGACTCCTGTACTTTTTGCTTCTTACCACATTACCAGTAAGGAAGCATTTGCAACCAGCATTTTGCTGAAGAGGTGCCAGGAAGAATGGAACCCAACGTGCTTTTTCTGTAGCAGTGTGTGCTAATAGCAGGAAGGAGGAAAAACTCGTTTGTGTCAATGAAGCAAACAGATGTGACCCTTAGATGGTGCTACCCTTGCTGACACAAGGTACTTGCTGACTCCTTGAATAGCCCCATTCAAGTCAACGTAACTGCTCTTGGAGTGAGGCTCTGCTCAGTGTTAATGAAGATGTCAGAATCTGGCCCACGGGGAATAAATGTGTTGGGCAAGAAGGGGCTCTTTTATAATCTCCTTCTTAGAACACTTTTGGAGGCCTACATTTGCAGCTGGCTCCTATCTCAAAACCAGGCCAAAACAAGCCCCCCCTCACCAGAAGATGCAAGCGTGCCCAGACTTTTGGAAGTCCTGCTCCAGATCCAAAAGCAGGCCTGATCCAAAGCTGATAGACTCCCACTGACCTAAACAGACATTTGGCCCGAGTCCCCATGACTTGGGTCCATCCTGACACAAACAAATACACCACACACCAACACTACTGGTGTGTCTGGGCCCATGTTTATGTAAATATGATCCCTTTTCCCTTGTTTTCCTCTTGCTTTAACATTTTTTTTTAGGGAAGGGATTGGTCTCAGGGAGGCATAAACTCCCTTCTTTTCCATCCCTGATTGAGTATCAAACTCCTCCGCTGAGATTTCTCCATGGAGACATTGGGTTTTCCTGGCAGGCAGGGTTGCAAACTACTCAGCGGAATGTCTACAGCTCTGCAGCTCGAGAGGAGCCAGGAGGCTGGGCATCCCAGCCAAGGGAAATACTGCTGTCGTCCCAAGAACACTTTCATGGAGACTGAGGTGCATACTGGATTAGAGGCAGCTAAGCTGGGTTCTGGTGTTTTTCTGTTGGTTTCCTTTTTTCCCTTGAAAATCTACAGCATGGGGAAGAGAAATTCACAGACGAGAAATCTGGGGATCCTTGTGGATGTTGAAAAATGTGGTTTGTTAATGGGTCTTTTTACTTCTGGTACTTCTGGCTTGTTCAACACATACACACACAAACACACATACAGAGAATAACTTGGCAAGCTTGTGTTTTCGTGGCACAGCACCAGGAAATGGGAGTTCCCCTCCCAACAGAGAAGATCAGGGCAATGAGGCAAAGGTGGGGAATCAGACCCAGCCTGAGTCTCAGTGGAGCGCTGGCCCCGACAACTCTTACACAAATAATCTCCAGGAGCTCTGAACCCGTGTTTCATTGTGGACACAGACAGTGCTGTAGAAAAAACAGACTGAAATTGCTTCTCTTTCATGGCATCTGTAGTGTAAAAACGGTTTTCATCCAAGACATTTGTGGTCGGAAAATCCTGACACCTCATAAATTATCTTCGAGGCGCAACAAAGCTTCAAAAAGATGAAACTCAATGCTGAGGTCAGCAGGAATTTTTTTGCATCTTTCTGCAGTGGAGGAGCGTTTTCAGTCTCAGGAAAACCACCACAAAAAGAGGCAGCAAGAAGCGAGAATATTTCTTGGCATGAGAACCTCGGTGCTCAGGGGAGTAAGGCGTCTTCTATTATTTATTTTTGGCCACCTCTGTGTTCACACATCATCAGAACATGATCCAAGCAACCAGAGGCAGCCTGATAGCAAGGTGGCTGCTGCAGTGAGGTGACACTTCCAGGTCCACCCAAACACTCAGGCTAATTACCCTTGCACAGTGCTGGGGGCTGCATGGATTGAGCACCTTCCAGGATTGGTCTGACAACACTCCATAGGCGAGGTGGATGCAGGGTAGGGCTGAAGTACTGCAAGACCACAGTCGGCTTCAGTGGGAGGTGGCAGAGAGCAGGGAACAGTGTTGTGAGGAATGGTTTATGGTCTCTATCAGCTATACCCACAAGCAGTCAGTTGGCATTTTTTTGAAGCTGTTTTCCTATTCCTCCTGACTACAAATGCAAACCCATTGCTGGAGCTCTGGCTATGTGTGGCTAAACAGGCTGCTTAATCCCTCACACCTTCCCAAACTGTTGCTAGTCTGAATGAGGACAACTGCCTAGTAGTTTCCTTTGCTCTCTGCTTGAATATTTCTTCTTTGTTACATAGAGGAGAGTCTCCTTCTTCCAGACAAGAATAAGGTGGAGAAAGAGGACCCTGAGAATGGTGTTGTACACAGCCGTTTTTAATACAAGAACATCTGAAGGTATTGGGGTGGCACCCAACTGTCCTCTGCAGCACCTTAAATCCCATGTTGATCAAAACAGAGGAAAATCGAGGTGGTGTGTGAAAGGAGAACAGAAACTTGATGTCCAGGATAGCCTGTGGTTCCCCTTTTGTGACGTGTAGCAGTAAGGACATAGCCAAAGCCAGTTAGTTCAGGAAAGACAGGCTTCTTTTGCAGGGTGAAAAGTGGAAAAGATGTTTCTAAGAAGAGAGAGGGTTTTGTCTCTCTGGAAATCATCTGTGTTGTAGCAGTCCCTGTTGCTGCTCCTACCTCCTGCCATCCTGATCCATGTCTGGCCTTGCCCTGCAGTGCTCCTGGCAGGAGGTCTGGTGTGCTGTGGGGTGCTGGAGTTGTGCCTGCAGGCTGGTGAGAGCCACTTGGGAAAGGCAATGCCCAGGATGTGACAACCAGCCCTCCTGCAGGGTCCCAGAGCAAGGGGAGAGCTCCCAGATCTGCAGGCAGGGACAATCACCACTCTGGGACAGACAGTGAGTTTTTGGGTTGTTATTTATCCTCTCTAGTGAGTAGTCATCAAAATGGCTCCATTTAATCTGTAGCATTTTATGCATCTTATTTTGGAGAGTGAAGTTACAGGGTAAGATATGAACTGCTCTCCGTCTCTGTGGGTGGACAAAACTTTCAAATTTAAAACTTCTCTCCATATGTTCAGCTCTCCAAGTCCCTAGCAGGATCTGACCTCCCTGCCCACTTAGTAAATCAATGGTTTCCAAGGCATGTAGAACTGATTTTATGGCAGCAAGATGCATTTCACTAGATTTATGTTATTAAACTGGAGGGGGGGAAAGCCTCCTTTTATTTGGGGCAGTCCTTGAGTTTTACAGGCTTGTTTGAGTAAGTAATTATTTTGGTAATGCTGGGGCCTCCTTTATTGAATCGTAAATGCATCCTGAACTGCTCTTGGAATAACAAGCAGACCTTTCCCTGAAAGGCTATGGATTGCCCTGATTAGCAAATCTGAACATTAGTAGTTTACTTTGCGATTAGCTTTGCTGCTGAGAGCTGCCTTGGTTCACTTCTCTGGGACTACTCACAGGATTAAGTGTGTGTGTAAATGTTTGCAGGATCAGTGTCACAAAGGGAAAGAAAAAACAACCCAAAAGCCATTTCTTTGGAAACATCCTCTCTGACCATGTTAGGAAAAAGGATCAGATAATTGGGATCTTTATGATGCTTATTATAAAAAATGTTTTGGAACTAGTTCAAGCACCAATCAGAAACCACATTGTTCCACTAAATCACTTTCAGATGCCATTTCAGATACAGAATACAATTACTCCTAGTTTAAAAATATAAGTGTTCCCTTCATAAAACACATACACACACACACACACACAAGTATTTTAATTTCTTTATTTTTATCTGTCTTGGCTGGAATTCAGGCCTTCCACAAATGATCTATCAACAGATTTTATGCCACTTCTTTCTGCCAGGCGTTGTCCAGAGCCCACGGTGTGGTGCAGAAATGGACACGGACATGAGGGCTTTACATGCAAAAGAGCTCTTGCACAAGCCAGGGGGCTGGAGGCCCAGTCTTGGATGTCTGTGTGCTTAAGAAATAAACTCCAGGCGGAACCTGGAACAAAGATTCTGCCTGAATGTTGCGTTGAAAACCCACCCGAAATGCCTGGAGGGGTTCCTGGCCTGTCACTTTTTGTTATTGGATAGCTGTGGGGTTTTGGGAAGCAAACTCCCTTCCCTACGCGGTGGCTGCCGCCCATGTGCTCTCCTTGCTGCTGGGGGAGCGTGGGGACCATCTGGGATGAGCTCAAACTGCGGGTCTGGCCTTGCTGGTAACGGGGGACCCGCCCGCCCTCCGTGCCCTCAGCACACGCTGAGGCACCGGCACATGGCAAGGTGGGAAAAAGCCAGAGGGGGAAAAGGCTGTTACACCTTGGGCTTGGATGGGCCAGGCACCCTCTGATCCCCTGGGGTCAGCACAGTCTCTGGGTAAGACACATTGTTGGCACACACGTGCATCTCCTTCCTTCTGAGCACCCAGACAGGCACCTCCGGAGGGTTCCTCGGCCTCTCTGCAAGGTGTGACTCATGTCCTAGGAGGGAGCATCCCTGCAGAGAGGTGTGGAGGGAGCCAGAAGAACAATAGCTCACCCTAGGCCTCGGGGAGGCAAAGGGTTGCAAAGGGTCCCATTCTGCCCAGCAACAGCCCTGGGGAAGGTTCCTGAGCCATGAGCTCTCATGGTGTAGCTGCTGGGCTGCGCCGATGACTTTTCCACCTTACCAGAACACCATGTTGACTCCAGGTTGGGACCGTCTGGGAGGACACTGCTAATGGAAATCTTTCCTTGTTGTCAGGAAGTCCTTCGTCACTGCTGAAATCCTCGAGAGTGGTTCTGCTCTGGTGAGCCCAGCCACGAGTCTGCGGGAGCGCAGCCCGCGCTCCTGCCGGCCGGCTGCCTGGATTTCCAGGGCTTGGGGCCCCTGTGCTCTGCTCAGTCCTGCTGTGGGACAGGAAGCCCACAGACGCTCGGAGTGTTGCCCCAGAATCCAGACAAAACCCTCGGAGATGCCAGACCCCCAACAACCTGGCAAGAAGCCCTGGGAACCTGGGATCAAAACAGGCTTAGGGTTGCTTGAGGATGCTGCCATCTTTCAAACACTCCACAGGCCGTCCTTTTCTTTTTCTGTGGAAAGCAAGGGGATTTCTCACCATCAGGGCAACATGACAATCCTGAGGGCTGTGTTTTGGAAAAAATGTATGGAAACATTTTCATACTTTCCAAAACAAAAGATGCTGAGGGGTTTGTTACCAAGGGAAAATTCCTCTTCTGGTTTTGCAAAGGCCGAGATTTCTGAGTTTCCTTAGAGTGGCTCGTGGCTTCTTTAGGAGGCCTTTTGTCCTGACACTGAGAGGAATGGCCTTCGAACTCAGTGGTAGCTTAAATCCCGGCCCCAGGGAAAGCAGTGGGATCCCAATGACTTGCACCAGCAAGGGAGATGGGGAATTCAGATATGATGCATTAGCTGACATTGCTGGGGCCTCAAGGTGCAATAAGGGATCTGCTCTGAGCCAAACTCTTGGCAGGCATGACCAAAGACCACTTGGGTTTCAGGTTTGCAGAGGCTGGGAGGCAATGTTTGAATGGAGAACAAAGCTCTTTCTGAGAAAGGGATGTTTAGGCCGATGTACAAGTTGAAGAAGCATTTTATAGGGATTTTTAAAAGAAAGGCTGTTCTCCCTACCACCAGTGACAGTTTTGCAGTGGGAGCAGAGTTAGGCTGATGCAAGGTGACCGTGGAAATCAGATCCTCAGTGCTCTGAGTGTTTAGTGTTTGTGGCCAGAAAACTGTAGGTCTTGCTGAGATGTGATTACTTTTGTGATCTTTTGTTATTACAATGGAGTCATAGAGCCTTGTTCAAAGACCAGGACCTCCCTGTACCTCGCTGCATCCCTAAAGAACATCCAAGAGATTTTTGATTCAACTAGGCAACACCCTACCCAAGTAAAGATCACCTCACAATCCATTTCAATTAGTATTTGTTAATTTTTACATATTGGTGTCATTAATCACATTCTTTTTCAGCAAGATGGTTGTGACCTTCTCTGCAACATGGTGATTTCTATTTAAAAGAGATGTTGCTGACAAGTATTTCCCAACCCTTGTGTTACAATGTGCCTGTCACCTCAGGGATGGAAGTTTGTTCTGCAAACGGGAAATATTTTTCACTGGTGTGATGGGGAAGTGTTGCAGATCCTGATGTGAACTAGAGATGCTTTAGTGATGGGACAAGGAGGAACAGTTTTAAAATAAATGAGGGAAGATTTAGGTTGGATGTTGAAGGAAGTTCTTCACTGTGAGGGTGATGGGACACTGGCACAGGTTGCCCAGAGAAGCCGTGGATGCCCCATCACTGGAAGTGTTCAAGGCCAGGTTGGGTGAGGCTTGGAGCACTTTGCCCTAATGGAAGGTGTCCCTGTCCTTGGCAGGGGGTTGGAACAAGATGATCTTTAAGGTCCTTCCCAACCCAAACCTTTCTGGCATTCTGTGATTCGATTATCAGGTTTGGGGCACTAGTCCTTGGTAGTGTGTGTGTGTGTGTGTGTTCAAAACTCTCAGGTTTTCTATTTTTCAAGATTGTATTCCTTGCCCATCTCATTACAGAGAAGTTTCTAGCACAGTGAGACAGCTGCACTTGAAAGCTTAACAAAACCTAGAGAAACAACAAAAATGTGTCAGGTTTCTTGTTCTTTTTTGTCTTTTCCTTTCTTTTCTTCCATTTTGTGCCTGCCTTCTGATTTCAATAGTGAGCTTTAGAGGCACAGAAAGCTGCAATGGGAAGAAAGCCAATATTTTTTGGGCAGATGGACTTAAACTGTGGTATCAAAGGTGCAGCCTCAGATCCAAATATCACCAGAATTCAGTTTCCATTCACTCTGATGGTTGACCTTGATTGAGCTCTTCTGCACAACAAAGAAAGCTCAATTCACCTCTTTGGAGGTGTGGAAAACCAAGTGTCAGGAGTTATTAGCAGCATCGGGACAAGTGCCATGTTTGTAGGTATGTGCCTCTTCTGGGGCTCACTCCTCATTCCACGGCAACATTGAAAATGCCAGAGGAAGCAGGAGCAGCGGGAGCAGAGCTAATGGGCTCCGAATGGTGCCAGAATGCCACGGGTGAGTTTCCTTGCAAGCTGCCCATGGAGAGGGCCCGTCAGCATGCACCACCAGAGCCATATTTCATCTGCACATAAGAACCCGGGATTGTCCTGGGAGGCTGCCTAAGAAATGGGACTCCATGGTTGGTGCAAAACCAATAACAAATCCTGTGTTCCCTCCTAGCAAGAGGTTGGAACGCAGCAGGAGGAGAGCTGGGACAGGCACAGAACAGCAGAGGATGTTTGTTAGTTCTTCCTTGTGTCTCTTATCAAGCGTAACCAACCTCAGCACCATCAGTAGGGACTGCGGCCACACAATGAACCCGCCTCTGGGACCTACTGGACATTTTTCATGAGGAGAATTTTAAACAAGACATGCTATTTTTTTTGTGCAAACATTAAAAAGTACCTGTTTTGAATTGTGTTTTTTTTTTTTTTGAGAAAAGCAAGGCAAAGAAAACCCAGTCTTTCCCCAAAATGAAACATTTTTCATGATGTGAGAAAGTTCTGTTTCCACAGTTTTTAAGCATTCTGAAATTTCATATTTTCCAATGTGAAATTTATTTGGTTTTATTTTTTTAATGTGTCAGAAAATCAGTGTCAAAGTAGAACATGTGTGGTCATACATGTGTCAATACAGTTTGATTATGAGAAGTTTATTTTTAAAATATTACCTTATCACCAATATAAAATGTCTTTACCCATTCTGAAAGAGCAAAGGAATTCAAAATCATAGAAAAAGCTCATGATCTGAAGGACCAGAAAGGAGAAGAAGGCAGATAGCAATGAAAAGAAAGAAGGGAGAAGACTTTAGGATGGAAACTGAAGGCGTTCAGTGAAAATCCACCAAGGTTAAAAATGGAGAAAGGCAGAATGAAACTGCTTGCAGAATAGAGTCCCTGGTGTGGAGAAGTCCTGCCTGTAAGGACAGCTCTGGATAGTTCACAGGCCTTGATCCAAGTTCAAAAGGTTGTGCAAGGATGGTGATGGCAAGGAGGACAGGGAGGAGCTGAACACTGTATTGCTTTTTTTTTGGATCTTAAAATTTTATGCAACCTACTATAAAAAGTAGCAGCTCTAAAGAGTTTTTCAAAGCCTGTGTGTCCTGGGCTGTGACTGTCGTGTGTCACTGAAGAGATGATCCCTAACTGCCCCTACAGGGGTGGGGATATGTGTGCCTTCATCAGGAGCATGAGCAAGACACAGAGGCCTCGAGGTCTGGTTCCCACGGGGTGCTATCAGAGGTCCTGGGTTCAGGGTGTGCAGGGAGGGCCCCCGGGGGAGGCAGCGCTGTAGGAAACCCAAGGATCACTGTTCCCGTGCGCTGCTGTGAGCCTGGAGATCGTCCAGAACAGGGGCAGAGTCTGTCCTGCAGCACAGCTTCTCCACAGACAAATACCAGAGAGAAGAGGAGGATGAAGATGACTTGCTTTACTCCCAGCACCCCTCCCTCACTGGCAGGCAAACCTGTCCCCAAAGGCAAATTCTGCAGAGCCAGCTGCAGCCACCCCCTCTGCAAAACACCCACGGTGTGGGGTTTCAGGCGCTTGCAGGGACCTTGAAAACCACCTCTTGGGTGTGCTCCAGTCTTGAGTAAACACTTCAAGGACACCAAGGAGGTCCCCTGCCTCTCAGGCAGCATGAGCCAAAGTGATAAAAATTGAAATAACCCCCCCCCAAACAAAGGCAGAGGAAAGAGGAAGAAAATGCTGTGAGGCCCAAAGGGCTAAGGATGTGGGTACCGCTGCGCTTAATTGTCTTCTTCCTTGCTCTGCTGTCTTTCAGAGTGTTACTGGTTGGGGTTTTTTATAGTATTTTTTTTCTTCCCCCAAAGCCAACAGGCAAGTGACATAAAGCAAGTGGAATTGTGGTTCTGAAGCTGAGAAAGTCGGAGATGATCCCTGGCTGCAAAATCCAGATCTGGGTTTGGAACTCCCTGTGCAGCAGCACGAGGCCTTCGGCTGGGACAGGTCTGCTGTGTGTGGAGGGGGAGAGTGGCCAACTTCAGTCGGGTTCAGGTTTGGATTCTGAAACACACCCCCTCTCAGAAAGTTCAGGGTCATTCCCAGAGGCTCAGGAGGGAAGAGCCAATTCCAGCCCTTCTCCTCTAACAATTCATCTGGGCACCTAATGAGGAAAGCCGTCTTCGTTGTGATGACAGTTAAATATGTGCTCAGGCTCATTCCTCAGTCAAAAGTTTGCATTAAATTGGGTTTAAATTGTTTTTGTGCTGTGGTTGTGCCCTAATTTCACAAACCTTGCAGGCTATTTCAGATTGGAACATGTGGAAAACTTCTGAAGATTGAACTAAAGCAGGTAGATGTCTTCTCACAACCTGCAACCTTGTTTCTACAGCCTTGAATCCAAACCATTGTCTTGTCTACAGGGACATGAGAGGCTGGAAACATCTGGGAAGGACACATGAAACAAAAGCTTTGAGCTCCAATAATCACAGCAAATCTGTGATTGATCCTTGGTTTAAAGGCTGGAATTCCCCCCAAACCCTTGGGCTGACTGGACTATCCATCAGATTGTTGGAAAGGAAGCAGTCAGGATTTGATCAGTATTTCAAGCAAATGAGGGAGGTCGATTAAAAGTGAACTCTGAGAGCATGTTCACATCGTGGGTTCAGTGCAAAAGAGATTGCTCCGAGCTCTTAAGCCAGGGGAAAGCATTACAAGTCAGTCCTACCTCCTCATCCTCATGGCCTTCACAGGCACCAATTTGAACGGCATTTCAAGGAGATGGAGCTGGTACACACAAAGTAAGCCCAGAGTCTGTGATTGACTCTGGTCAGTGAAAGGGGAGTGAAGGGAGTGCAGTTACTGGGTAGGAAACAGGGTCCATGAAGCATGCAGGGATTTCAGACACTGGGATTTTTTGCAACATTTATTGGAACAGACAGGCTAAGAGTGCTGAGGGATAAAGGATCCCAAATCAAACAGCCTAATTGGTCTCAAATGGAGTGACTAAGGAACTCTCTCCATTCCAAAATGGGTCAAGTTGCATTTTAGAAGGAGATCTCTGAAATTTGAGTGGGAGGCCTGGATAGGAAAACGAATGGATGAACTCATAATTGACATGGATTCCATTATGGCTAATACCTGTGTCAGAGCTGCCACTGAATATGGCCTGCAAATCCAGTCTGGGGGAATTCCCTTTAGAGATGTGACCCAGGTGAAGCAGAGTATTTGCCATGAGCCTGTGAGGAACTGAGACTTTAATTGCAAACATATGGCTGGGTAACTTTCCAGCAAGTGAAAACTAGGGGATAGATAGAGACCTGCTCTGAAACAGATGATCCAGGAAGGCTTTCACTATCTCCCATGATGGTTTCTGTGATCTCATATCATTTTATGCTGAGCGGAAAATTGTGAAGAAAGGAAGCATGATGCCAAAATACAACATTGGCACAAAGAGCCTTGTGATTTTAGGAAGAATGAGGGTGAAATTAAGTTCCCTGTGATTTTACTTTGACATGGTTCCCAGTTTGTGTCTTTTAAAAGACAGCAGTATGATCTTCAGCTTTCTTCTCTCCTGGAGAAGATGTGTCATGAACAGTTGTGCCTGGGGTCAGTTCCAGCCTGAGAAGGTGGCCTGAAGGACAAGGTTATCGCTCACTTGTGGGGCCCAGTGAGGCTGCTTGAATTGTGTCCTGGTGTTCAACAGACAGGATGAGTGCACTGCAGCAAGGGCGTGGACACCAGCTCCTGGATCTGGTTGCTTCCACAGACAATAGGGAACACCTCTCCCCCCACATCCAGGATCAGGATCAACAAGGAGTGTGAGCACAGAGGACCAAGAGCCTGAGTTCAAAGCCAGCTCCCATGGGAAGTGAGAAAGGGTGCTGTAAAGGCCAACCACCATTATTTCCCATTGTTTTTCCCAGCAGTGTGATCCCAGCAGCACCGTGTCAGAGCCAGCCTGTACCCCAAGGAAAGGGGAGAGGCTGCAGAGGTTTCAGTGCAATCAAGGCCTCAGAAATGCAGACTGTGTTTCATCTTGTCTCTTGCTCTCTCTCCTGATTGTCCTGAAAGTTTTCCATGCTTTGCAGAATACCTTTAACACTAGGAAGTTCATGTCTGCTTGTGCTTTCCTCTGGGACCTGGAAGCTTGTCTTTATGCATAATGAGGGGCAAAGTACTGTTGTCTGTGTGACTGGGAAAGAGCAGAGGGAAATGTGGGCTGGCATGGATCCCAAGGACAGAAGGGATGAGCTGAAGGGATTTTTCTTTTCTAAGTGTTTTCATTTGTCAGGTGACCTCGAAAGAACAAGAACTTAACAAGGCAAAGAGTTGCTTTGTGGTGGTTAGACAGGAACTGGCTGCATCTGTCGAGTTTTGTTCAGTTGTGTGGCACCTTTCGGGTCCTGGCTTGGGAGAAGCAGCCCTTTTGTGTCACAGATGGACTCTGTCCATGGAGAACTTGGGCCTTTGCAGCGCTGGAGGCGTTTGACTCCTGAGTTTTGGAGGCTCAAGTTCTTGAGGGAATTGAGGAATGCCTGTATTTCCTGTGGAGAAGGGATTTTGCCTTCCTTGAGCAAGCATCCAGGCAAGATGAGCAACACTTCAAATGTCAGCTGTGGGGTTGGCTTTTGGAAGAGAACCAAAGATGAGTTTGAACAAATATGGTAACCTGTGAATGCTGTTTTTGTGTCCATAACTACACTTTTTCATGTGACCTAAACATTAAGGTTTGAGGAGACAAAGATTGTAAGTAACTTAGGGACTAATCACTGCTTTTGATGATGTTTAGCAGTTCACACAGGCCAAAGCACCAATTTTGGTCAGGGTAATTTTTTAAAAGCAGTGTCTGGGACATCTGTGGCAAAGGCTCTGGTTGTGCCATATAGTCCCAAGAATGAAACAAAGGAAAGTTGGGTCTGCAAAAACTGAGGCATTTCGCAGTAAATATTCCCTAAACCAGTGACCACATGTCTGAAAAGGAATATTTATGCAAAATGAGAAGGGAAGTTCCTTAACAGCACTCTGTCATAAAATAACAACAGTGATGTATGCACACATGGACACACACACTCGTTCCAGATAAGATCAAATATCCAACACGCCAAAGTTGAAACACTTCTATTTATTTTTTCTCCGTATGACTATGATATATAATTTTTCTTGGTGTGACAGTTCCAGGCAGAAGTGCTGTAGACAATTCTATCAGCCACTGCTAGGAGCAAGCTCTCTTCTTTGCCTATACCAATGGATGTACCCCAACTGTTTCCTGCCTGTAACTCTTCTTGTGTATCCCAGTCCCCTCTTCCCTCAAGTCCTGCTTGCTTGATGATTCCCTTTCCAGGACACTGGAATGCATCTCCACTTAGATGTTCTGTTGTCAGTGATTTTAGCAGATAACATAGAGGCAGAGATTGGAGCAGAGCCATCAGAGGAATAGTGGGATCTATTGGAAGGGAGGAAATGTAGAAAGGAGAGAGAAAAGGAGGCAAAAAGAAGTGGAAAAAATGATAAGTGAAAAGGGGAAGGTGAAGAAGGAAGAGAAAGAAAGGAGAGAAAAAACAAGGATCCCAAAGGATGACAAATGACTCCTCTGAGCTGTGTTATATACTGCATAATTTACAGTAAATTGAAATATTGTTAATTTATAAAGGCTGTATTGTTCTCTTTTTCTCTTGGCCAAGTACTGCTGACGTAAGCAGGAGCTCTGCTCTGGGCCGAAGAAGTAGAGCCTTGCAAGAGAAGCCTGGTGCCCAGACTGGAGCTGGAAGAGGGATTTGGCCTCTCCTACTTAAAGACTTAGAGGACTCAGGCTTAGAGGAACCCAGGGAATGTGAGGTTGTTGGGCAAGCTTCAGCAGCTTTTAGTCAGTGTTTCTTCTACAAAAGCTAATAAAAATGCATCTTTAAATCTTGTCCAGGAAGATGTCAGCTCTCTCCTGCAGAGTTAATATTCCTAACAGAGGCAGCTTAGTCATTATAGGATAAGGCATAGTTGTGCTAGGAGTTCATATATCCTGCAAGCTTACTCCATGATATGTATAAATGTATGTGTGTGGGTATATAAATGTGTGTGTGTGTGTGTCACTGTGTATAAGCTTATGCAGGTATCTGTTTTCTCCCAATAATTCAGTAACTCTGCCTGCAGCTTTGCAGACTCCAGGATCCTGGCCAGCCAGAGCAGGAGAGGCTGCCAAGTCCGTCAGGTTGATGTAGCCAGCAGGCTGCTCCACCTGACTGTCTGGAAGCATTCTTTTGCTCTCTAGGGAGGTTCCCAGCACATCTCCATTTCCTCTGAAGGAAGGTTCACCCATGACTGCCAGCATCCCTGTCAAGTCTTCTTTCCATGGGTGCGGTGGCTGCAAACCGCAGAGATCTGTGCCCCTTCTTAGCACTGTTTTAGCCAACTCCCAACTGCACAAGTCCTGAAAATTTCCAAAATGCAGCTTGTGAAGCAGGTGAAAACACACAGGTTCTTGGCTAGTTCATAGCTGCTTTACAGGGATAGAGGGGATGGTCTTATTAAGAATTCTGTATATCTCACAGCCTGGTGAAGACAGCAACAGAACATATTTTTTTGTTCCTTTAAAGGGAGAACTTCCTTGTCAACAATTGAGAAGATTCTGAAGAACTCCAAGGTATGTGAAGAGGTAACAAGGGAACAGCTAAAATTTATATTATTGTTAAGTTTCTATGCTAATCTCAAGAATGATCGTACTGAGAAGGTAAATTCTTTGCTCACAAGTCTCTGGTATTCAGGTACCCTGCGGGAGCAATGCAGAGACACAGGAAAGATTTTCACCGCTTGATCTCAGCATGTGGCTCTCATCTGGTGCTGTGCTCTGTCTGCTCCTTGCCTGGGACAGTGTTGGAACAAGTGGGGTTTTCAAAAGTGATCTGTGTAGGGGAGAGCAAGCATATTCCTGTTTTCCTGCCTGCCAAGACGAAACAGATTTCTCCAACTGCACCTCCTCTTCTGGTTCCTCCTTCCAAGTAGAGGTGAAGGATGGTTCTTCACCAGACTTGGAAGCAGAGGCTTGCACAGCACTTGGCATTGACAGGTCTGCAGTTATGCCCTGCTCTTTCACTGCCTAATGGATAGTGTTATAGTTTCGTATGAAACTGTAACAGATAAGTGTTGTCTCTTCCTGTGTTTCAGGCTCCTTTTATACCTGGAAGTGCCATCCTAAGTGCATGTACAGCAGTGAGGTGGAGCCCTGAAATGGGAGAGAGGAACAGCAGAGAGAGACAGGAGAGGTGGAAAGAACCCCCAGCAACCAGCCCAGGATGTTCAGTGAATCCATGAGCAGGTACCATTGGTGTGTGCTTGTGAAAAGGGCAGTGCAATAGCAGAGTAGCCTCAGTGGTTCTGCCTCACTCAAACAGGTCTCTTCTACCTGTCTCTTCTACCTGTCAGTAATTTGTGATGTGTTCACCCTGGTCAGGAAGTCCATCACTTTTTCAGCTCACTGTAGCTTGTCATACAGAGAAAAGACATGCAACTCCATGCTCTTTCCCTCTTCCTTAACACAGAAGCTCACAAACCATGGCAAAGAACTCTGACAATCTTCTTTATGTCTTTTGGAGCACTTACACTTGTATTGTTAAACTTTGAATAGAGAGTTTTTAAAAATAGTTGGTTCTCTGGACCAACTACAGACTTTTATAACCTTGCCAGCCAGCCATGGATCCAGAGTGGAAAGTGCTGTTTTGGCCAAAAAGCTGTCAAATTTTATTATTTTCTATTTGTTTGTTTGTTTGTTTTTAAATTATAACAAGAATTCAGGTAAGGAAGAACTGCATTTAAAAAGGAGGTGAGGATTAGTGAAGAAGCAAACGGGAGATTTTTTTTTTTTGCTTCTGTGGAAAGGGAGAAAAATAAAATGGCTGCCTGTGGAAACATGGAAGTCTCCAGTGTAATGAATAGTAAGAATAATTTCAAATATATTTTCTGAGATCTGAACAGTATTTATAAGCAAATACTATCTCAGAAGGTAGTGGGAAAAAAAACAGTTTTCCTAACATTGGCTGGGAAACAAAATTTGCAGTTCTGGAAGACTTGCCATTTCCATAGGAACCAGATGAGATGAAGTAGAAAGACTTAACAGAGGTGATTAAAAAGTATTTTATACTGAAAACAAACTTTCTAGCTGAATGACATAAATTACATTTAAGGGAGCAAATGGCTTTCTAGCAAGTTTAAAAAAACATGCCAGTATCTGCCCATTGGTAACTGTGTGTTAGAAAGCCTTGGAGAGCAATGAGCTCAACTGCAGAGCACAACCTTGGAGGAACCACATCTCTGGGGTGGCACACTGAGTTGGTGTAAATCTAGTTTGTGCTACCAGAATTTTGGGATCCTGTTAGTATTTAAACACATACAAAAAGACCCTGCTGTGCTTCATAAATCAAGAAAGGACCTTCGTTCTTTTCCCTTATTCTGAACAGAGGTTGGAGGTGAGTGATGTGGGCAGAACTCTTCATCCCACTGTTTGGTGTTTGGGAGTTCTAATGAGAGAAATAATTATGGATGATGTTCTACATCAAAGGTTTGCCTAATTGTGTGTTTTGTTTTGGTTATTTTAGCAGTAATAATTCTGTGGTTTCTATATTCACCTTCCCAAAGAAGGGAGCCATCACAAACAAATGAGCTACTTCCTCTGCACTGCTATTTCTGTTTTGGTTTATTAGTGAGCTAAAAACCAGCTTTGATCTACCCTCCAGCTTGATATGTTATATTTTCATCAAACTCTGCCCTTGATTGAACTCATATTAATCTCAGTAAGATTAATGCAGATATATGTTCTTAGAGGTTTCTGGACAGTCAGGTGGAATCTTGCAGTTAGACTTCACTGGTGTGAGCTCAGTGGACACCACTGCAGGGACTGAGATCTTTCTATTGAAAATTCATTGCAGGATTGGGGTGTAAGAGCAAATGCACAATTAATGCATGGCCAAAGCTTGCCTGTATGTGTTGGTCCTTCTCCCACTGATGGCAAAACTCCCGTGGAATTCAGCAAAGTGGAATGGAATCTATACAGAAATTATTTTTCCCAGAACAACTTTGCAATAACCAGTGGATTTGTGAACTCCTCACTCTGACACATTGAAATAATTTGGGACTTTCATTCCATTTTGCTTTAATTGGACTTACACTACATCTGACTCTTCCTAAGTGGGTTGCTATGCCTAAAATATGTGCAGGCATGTTTGCACTCTCTGAGGGAACATGGAGGTTAAACTGGAAGGCGAGGTTATGTTAGCAAGGATATTTTCTTTTTATACTGCTTCCAAAGGCAACCCTGTTTTGGGCTCACCACTCTGCCTTGACCGCTCTGTGCCTCTCCATACCAGATCATGCTGGGATTTGATGATAAAGCACATCCTCTTTCCAGGAGCCAAGCCAACCCCTACATCCTAACTCACTGGTGTTCTGGTACCTTAGGCACTTTGTGGTCAGAAGGCAGACTGCAAATGCGGGTATGTCCAAACCCTCTGGAGGAAGAGAAGAAATTTCTTACTGAGCTGATGTTGCCCATTTGATTCCCAGTTCCTTTGTTTTAGTGTTTCTCAGGCTGTGCCAGCTGAGACAGCTCTTAGCTGGATACCAGCACTTGCAGGGTCTGATTTGGTTCATGTCTTCTATAAAAGTTTTCCATCTCTGACCAAGGTATTTCACATCAGGGTAAAAATGTGAGTAAATCAGAGCTGGCATCTATCCCAGACATATCAATTCCCTTAATTCCCTTTTTCCTGTGGCTTTGGGACAATCAAAATAGGGAATGTTTCCATTGCTATACCTTTATGAAAGTACAATATGTGAACGCCATACCCTCAGTGTATCCAGTGTGTTCCCTTGCCTTGGTCAACTGCGCAGCTTTCCCTGGCAATTATGTGAAACGGAGCACTGCAGTGGAGTAAATCTTTTGGCAGGGCTTGGCTCTAGGGAAGATCAAAACCCCCAACATGACAGCTAATGGAACAAGGAGAAAGGGTGGAAGCTCTCAGTCCCAGCCGGCCAACACTAACACGGTCCAAAGGCAACAGGAGGTGCCAAGGTGTCTGCTTGCAAAATTTGGAGAGAGCTGGGGGGGTCGGGGAGAGGCCTGCACTGAGGACAGTTTTCCTGGCAGGAAAAGCCGTTTACAACAACGGAGGAGCAGTAGAGACAGCTCATCCTCTCCGAGAGGACACGTACTGTCTTTTTTAAGATACATTACTCTGCATCCCTGGGGCAATGGTGCTCTGCCACGGAGATGACCTGGGTGGAGTACACGGAGCGTGGCCTGGATCCAGGGGGGTAAACTGAATGCACAAAATCTGCCAGGACAGGGGGGCTTGAACAGAGCTGTGCAGAGCACCTGGTGCCCAGGGGTGGCCACCAGTGCCCTTCAGTGGGCAAAGGTGTTAGAGAGAGAACGTCTGCTGCAGCATGAGGCAGAAGGCAGAGCAGAGAGCCAGGGCCACCTGTAATGAGCCTGTTTATCTCCAAAGAAGTGTTTCTCAGACTGATCCACAGGCCTTTGGTGGTCAATAAAACATCCAGCAGTGGCTCATGAAACAATAGCAAAGCCTCTCTCCTCCCCTCTAACAGACACAGAAACAAGCACGCAAACAAAATGGAAGGAAATAAGAGCTAATATAGATAAACTTTGATTCTGTGAACTTTCAAATTTTAGTCTTTTGTTTATTTGATTTGATATATGAAAAATACACAAGCTGGTGTTTGGATTATTTTTTTTTTCCTGTGAAAAGGTTAATCTTTGGACTTGAGAAGTTTAAGAAATGTGGCTCTGGGGGTGCTATTTTTGGAGCCAATTACAACAGCATTGAAATGTTGAAAGATTCCTTTTGTTTGTTGAAAGATTAGGCTGAAGCCCTTCAGTCTATAAAAGAATAATATACCCTCGCGGGATAAAATCTTTCACTGCAGTGAGGATACAAAAGCCACCTCAGAGTGGTACGTGGCCTGGGCAGAAGCACAAGGCTGGCAGAGCTGGCATTGATAATTACTAGAGCTATCAGTGCCCAGAAAAAGAGACTGTGAGCTGTTACTTCATTCAGTTTATACAATCTCATCCTCCACCTCCTGCCATCATCTGGAGTTGGTGCAGTAGCATTTGCAAAACGCGATAAGTTTATACGGTGTGCCCAGTCCCTGTTAATGTCCTTCAGTCTTGTGTAATGCGCTCTGAAATGAGTTGTTAGAGTGGAAGGATGGGCAGATTCACATCTCCTGAAATCCTGGAGTGAAAATGATCTCTTAACTGACCTTTTCTGCCTTGCCAGTATTGTCTTCTGGGCTGTTTTGGGCTTGGGGACCAGGCAGCATTTGTCTTGCAATTGAGTAGAGTTTGCTTTTCAGGTAATCCAATTTGGACAGGCATAATTTCTGGACTATTAGTAAACCACCTTGAAAGTCATCAGCAGTGAGGGTTACGTAGCTGTGCCTGCCTCTGATTTTGCGGACATTAGCTACATTTGCAGAAGAGTATGACTAAACTGAGGAACTTTCCAAGGGAATGGTAGGATTGAGGAGAGGTAGGCAGTCCAAGGTGCAGTAACTAAATGGGAAAATGAAGCTGCAGGTAAAGGCCAGGCATGCCTTTGTCCTGTCTGGCTGAAGCAACACAAATTCAGCAGTGGGAATGGCATAAAGCACCTCAGGGCAAGGGGTAGTAGATGTGTGTGACACAAACAGCAGGTGACAACGGTGTCCTGGATTATGGGCTGAGAGCCAGCTGTCCCTGCAGGTACAAGGAGCAGGAACTTCTCAGCCAGAGAACCAGCCTGAGGCCTGACGGGCAGCAGTGGGTCATGTCCAACAATCTCAGTCATGCTGTTCCTTTTGGAAGTTCTGTCCAGCCCTTTCCTTCCCAAGCTGAGTACTGATCCTGCCACCCCAGCCCCTTCTTTTGGGATGCTGCATTACCTGTCACACTGAAGTATGAGTGGAGCACTAACAGAGCCTGATAAAAATCACATGGTGCTTTTCACTGTTGTCTTAGCCAAGTTTCAGTGTGATTAATCACACTATTCCTGCCTAAAGTTCCCTTCATTCACAATTTTAATTCATTTTTGACTGGTGTGTTACATGGAACAGCACTTTTCTCATCTGTTAAACACCTCAGTTTCACCCCCAAAACTGCCCCCTCTCCATAGCAAATGAGGTTATTCCTCTGTGTCTCTTATTTCTTCCCAGGACCGTGGTGAGGATTAATAAGCAGGCATTTGCAAAGTGCTCTGTGATCCTCTGAGTAAAGGTTTTATGCAAGGGTGAGGAGTTGTCCTGAATAGAGCTGGTGTGTGTGTGTGACCAGGTCAGCCCACAGCTGTGAGAGCCTTTTGGGCTGTCAGCGGGCATGGCACATCACAGGCACAGAAAAGGGAAGCTGTCTTCATTCCCCAGCCATGACCTTGTATATCTCACATATCCTTGGCATCAAAGCTTGGCTTGGCATGCTGACAGGGATGAATATCCCTCAACACTCAGGCTGAGTGACAGACAGCTGGAGTCCATGGCACATTCAGGTCTTACAAAATCAGTCTCACTGGGGTTTGCGAGGTGGAAGGAAATCTGCCTGCCCTTGGGTGTGTGAATTTGATGGCAGAATGGAGGGGCTTTTGGGCAATGGGGAAGAAAAAGAAACTCTAAAGAAAACAATTTCTACCCCAGGTAGCAATTCCAGCAGAAATGGAAAACAAGATCCCTCAAACCAAAAAACCTGAAGCCATGACCAACTCCTGCTCACATAGTGTCTCTGCCTGTTGTTTGCAAGGCTGTTCAGGGCAGCTGTTCCCAGCTGATGTAGCCATCCTGCATTCCCTTCTCACAAGTGGGCTGATGATAAACGCGGGCTAAGCAGGTGATGTTTGTGATGCCTGAAATCCTGCAAAACAGACACTCTGCACAAGGTTAATGGAGATAAGATAGAAAATACCTTTAATGTG
>JAWWEW010000006.1:28114290-28154646 GCA_035583185.1 Anabacerthia variegaticeps | reverse complement strand
CCCCCAAACAACCCCAAACCAGCTTCCTCTGCCTTTTAGGTATGCAACTCTCTGGTCTCGTGATGGGCAGGGACTCCATAGCCTATTCCCAGGCTGTCTCCCTGCCAGTGAGCATGACACTATGTGCAAACACAGAAAAGCTCTGACCAGAGCTATTTATATGTGATGAGGGACCAGATTTTTAAAAGCACAGAGGTGCCCAGCACTAGTCCCTGGTTCTGGAAAAAGAACAGCTTCCCTGGACTGAAAATAATTACGAGTACAATTAAGGAGTGGAAGGAATTATTTAAAGAAAATTGAGCAGATGATAATCAGGGAGCATTTGAGGCTGTTTTGTGAGATGCTGTAAAATCAGTGCTATTCTGGAAGCCTGAATGCTGTTTTGCAGAAGCCAGCCCAGCTAAGAGGGAAAGTGGAAGCAGGGGTGTTGTAGGATTAGCATAATATATATACATAGATAAATAGCATTGTGGGCATAACTATGTGGCACTGATGTGCATGTTGATGTTAATGGTAAATAAAAAAGGAGGAATCTGATAGTGGTGAGTAGAAACTGGTGAGAACCTGGGAAGAGAAACTAAAGGTAGGAGTGAAAAACCTCTTGCCACTAGGGCTAATGATGATTGTTTAAATGTATCAAGAAAAGCCAAATCCTATAATGACATCCCAGACAATAATAGGAAAATATTCATCCTGTGTGTAGGAGAGACAAAGTTATTTGTTCAACATTTATTTTTCTCTTTGGAAAGAAGTAGGATGACATGTCCATACTTTACAGAGATAATGAAACACTTTGTATTCCAGCAGTGATGAAGCCGAATGTTAAACAGCAGTGATTAAAGTTAGACATTCTGCAGGATCAGATAACTTGCATCAAAGGATAAACAAATTGGCCCGAGAGCTCTCTGAACCATTAGTGTCGATTTTTAAACAAATCTGGGAACTCTGGGGAAGTTCCAGAGGACTGGGGGAAAAATCTAACACCAGACTAATAAGGCAGTAAATAAGATGGGCCATGAAAACAAGTGGTGTTTGGCAGGACGTGGATCCAGAAAGACTGATCATAAGAAAAACCTTTATGGAACAGAGTCCATATGGACTCACAGCATGTTGCATAATTAACGTCAATCAGCTGTGGTTTGCAGAAAATAAAGACTTTTTACTGTTGGTGATGGAATAATGACCTTAATTGACAAGGTGGCATCATCCATGTAGGTTTTTGTGGGATGTTTGGCTTACATCGGCATGGCATCTCAAGGAAAAAAAAGAAAAAAAAATCATCCCTGTACAAAATCAGTGCCATTGGGATTTGGTTTTATGGTTCTATAACCGAGTCAGCTGGAAATTTGGAGATATTGTCTGGTGGGGTTGTTCCTTATGGGACCATGCAGGGATCTGATTAATAAGAGGGTTGATCATTGCTGGAGAAGTGGGCAGACAGTCAGGAGAGGGGCGAAACTCAGCATGGGCAGGCAGGTCCCTGAGCTCTGTCTGTTCTAACCAGGCCCTGTGTCCTGGTCCCCAACCCCCCACAGCAGGGGGAACTGTTGCGATGTGCCAGCATTCCCATC
The DNA here is from genome assembly GCA_035583185.1 of Anabacerthia variegaticeps. Classification (NCBI taxonomy): domain Eukaryota; kingdom Metazoa; phylum Chordata; class Aves; order Passeriformes; family Furnariidae; genus Anabacerthia; species Anabacerthia variegaticeps. The sequence continues at coordinate 28,153,075 of JAWWEW010000006.1, read as the reverse complement.
TGGGTTTCCTCTGTCTGCAGACTGAGGCTCTGGGGTTGCTGGTACATACCCAATGTGCAACTGGGATGCAGCCAAGGCATGCCTCTAGATCTGAGATTTGGGAAGCATTCTGGGATAACCTCATCTAGGCACAGCTTGGGTCCCTTGGCCAGGAGGACTCCCCTCAACAGTATATGTCTTAACCCAGATGCATGTGGGGTCTTCTGTAGCTTGAAGGTTTGACCAGCTGGAACCAACTCAGATCCTCAGAGCAGCACAGCTCCTGCCACCTCTCAGGCTCACGAGCTGCAGGATCTGTCATGCAGAGCAAAGGTGTGTGTGATAGCAAGCACTGTGCATCCTTCCTGGAGCTGCCCTGCAGTTCCAAACCAGCTGTTCCCAGTCATACCCGTTTATTCTTTCAAGTCATGATAACAATTGTCTCTGTTCCAGTGCCTGTGACAGTCTGTCTGTTCCCTTCAGCCAAGTTTCCACAACAGCAGTATTTACAATCAAAAGCTCACACCCAGAAACAGTCTAAAATGCTGAGACAAACGCTCATGGAAGCTGAGAGCCCAATTATTCCAGCTCTGTTGTTTTCAACCTACTGTGTTTTTTGGAGCCCTAAATCTCTTTTTGAGCATTAAAGACCCCCTTTAGAAATTTCTAATCTGTATGTGACTGCTGAGCACATATGAACTCTCATTCCTGTAGGAGTAGCTTGCAGTGTCTTGACTCGGTTATGGGGCACAGGTCATAGCCCCTGTTTAAAACGGGGACTTGCTGACCCTGGAGGGCATGGAGAAGGTCAGGCTGGGAAGCAGCTCGGGTTTTACACGGTGCCTTTGAACCTGGGAGCTTTCAGCAGTCTGACGTAAAGACAGCACTCCCTGCATGGCTGGGGCACATCTGCCCTCTCTGAGTTGCAAACACAAGGGGAATGTTGGATCAGAAGAAGGCAACTAACCCAGCACAGCATCTCCCTGGGGGTGACCCCCTTTCCCCAGGGAATGGCCTGGCACAGAGCAGTGTCATTTCTGGGCATCGGTGGCCAAGACCATCCAGCTCTGTGACCCATTTGTGGGGTCAGCATGACAGGAAACCAAATTCCCTTTCCCTTGGTGAGCTGCATGCTCCATAGATCAGGAATGTGAACCACCACATGTTTGGCTGAAAAATGATCGTCCTCAGGAAGGCAACAGGTCTATCATGGTAAAGGAAGGGAACCACTCAAAGCATGACGTGCAGAAATGACACCTCAGGGCTTCAAATTTGTTCCCTGTCAATGCAGAGGAAGAAAACTGACCTAGACGCCGTTGAGGTTGACAGGTCTTAAATTTAATCTGCTCTAAAGGCAAGACATGACCCTGTTCCTGTGCACTGTAAGGCTGCAGCTGTTTTACCCATTGGCTTTTCCTCTTCTCTGGCCACCTTCAACCTTTCTAGCAGAGCAGACTATTCCTGTCTGTGCACCAACAGTCAAACGTGGGCTTCAGCTAGGACCCTCCAGACCAAAACTCAGCCCCTGGGTAGGGACTGTTGCCAGAAGATGCCATCCGTTCTAGGACCTGGCTTCTCTCTGCTACACAGGAGCCTGTCTCCAAGCACTGAGGCTTTCCTGCTCAGCCATTGCGGAGGTGCAACAAAGCCCCTCCGCTCACTGCTAAGCCCCTTGGAAGAGGCTGAGCTGAGCTGGGCTTTTTCAGAGCCCTCCCTCAGCCTTTCTTAAAGCAGGCACATTTCTTCCTGTGTAATTTTCCTGGAGCCCCAAGCTGGGGGTTTATGGTTTTGTTTGTCTTCTGTTGCTGCTTTTGCCTTTTTTCCCATTTCTTACACATCATCAGGCAATTCTAATTTCATACCATGGTTCCTGCAGCCAGAACTGAACTCTGGATCTGCTGGGAGCCATCCCAGAGGGTCTGACTGCCATGGTCCCAGGGGGCTATTGCTGGAGGTCTGTGATGCTCGGAGACCTGTGGGTGAAATACCTGGATTATGGTTCCATGGGTCCCGACAGTTACTGTGGTCACAAAGAGTACCTGGATCGTACTGCAGCTGCACCACTGGAATAATGACGGGGTTTTTTAGCTTTACCAGTAAAGCCAATGCCTTGAAGAAGCAAAGATCCTGCCAAGCCAACAGAACACATCCATCTTCCTGGTGAAGTGAACAAAAATGGGTTTCAGGTTAATCAATCTGCCTCAAACAAGGCACTTTGGTTTGGCCTTCCTCATTTCCCCATCTCCTTTTCTGTTCTCCCATTGCAACTGTTTGGATCTAGGATCTGCTGGATTCAACCCAAAGCCACAGAGGGGTCCAGTCCACTTGAGTCAGTGCTTCCAAGCAGACAAAATCCCTATCTGAAAACTTGCATGTTCTTTCAGGTTCAACTGCTTCCCCCATCATGAATTCCCTCCTTCGGCCTTGGTCCAAATACTTGAGCTCTGCAGGACCTTTGTTTATTTGCACAAGATGCTCTTCTCTTTCAGCGCTGATTGTTCATCAAGGCAAGGACTATATTTAAGCCGTGCCCTGTGTTTACACAGTTGGCCGATGTGTTGTTGTGAAACCGTTGATTGAGGCCTGTTAGAAGACGGGGAGTGCTCGGCGCAGACAGACTTTGTGCTTCATCCATCTGCCAAACACCAACTAGCCTCTGCTGTTTCAGAGGCTCGTGATCCGACCGACTCCGGGCGCTGTCATGAGGATGGAGAAAGGCCCGTCTTCTCACTCAAGGGACACTTCTTGCCAAGCCTAGAGGCAGTGCTGCTTCCCAGTAAAATGGTTGTAATAATGTTTTAACATGGGCAAAAGAAAAAATAAAGAAAGAAAAGACCTCCCTAAACCTTGTTCAAAGGGCTGGTGGAAATGGAGTCATGGAATTTTTTGACAAATACAAAACAAAACACAGCCCGAGGCAGAAACCCAGCATGGAAAATTGGAGCCCGGTTAAAGTCTGGCAAAACTGTAAGTGGAGAAAATTCTATTCTCTTCTGTTCTATTCCGATCCTAAAAAGCTGCCTGATGTTCCTTCTCCAGTGGAAGGAGAGAGTAGGTATGTGGTGGGTACTGACCTTAGAGTGCAACTGGAAGGTGTTTGCATTCATCATGAGAATAAGGATACAAGAGCCCTGGAGAACAGAAGAGCATGAGACGTTCCACAGGGGTCAGAGGCCTTGTGGAGGAAGTGGGAAATGAAGAAACACAAAGTCCCAGCTCTGGTTTAGCCACTGATCCTGTGGTACCAAGGGAAACATCAGAACTCCCCTTTCTTCTTCATCCTGTCTATCCTTTGGGCATGAACTAAGGGGAGGACCTTCCTACCTTCCTGGGGCTGGTTTGCAGAGCCAGTGGGCAGGTGGGATGAGAGGGGGTTTCAAGCATGGCCACAGCCCCAAATGCCTCTGTGTCTCCATGCAAACTATGCACCCTGTCCCCCAGCATGTCAAGAGGGGCAGGTGGGAGCAAAATACTGTGTAAGGGTGGTGCCAGAGGGGATCTGCTTGGTAAAGCCAGGAAGAAATGTGGTTTATAACTACAGGGAGATTGAGGGACCAATCATTTTCCCTGCTGGGATCTCTGTCTGGGCACTGCCATGTGCTCATGGGGAGTGGGGAGGGCTGTGAGTCGTGCAGTGCTGACACTGGCAGGATCACCTACTTGCCCCAGGCCTGGTCATGTCCTGCTTTCTCCATCTGGGACATCCCCAACCAGTGACTCAGGCCCCTCAGGGATGCATGTCTGAGCCACTTCCCTTTGGCCATCTGGGGAGCATCCTCTCTCCACAAGTCATCCTCATGAGGCCAAAGTATGCCAGTTCCTTTGCCACCAGTGGACCTCAGCAGCTCTGCTTCAGGCACATCCACACATGGTATCCCTGCTGTCCTCACAGCTGTGTCCGGGCCTCCTGGCTTGTCCTGCACAAACCCGGTCATGGCTCCATCACCTGAATAAAAAGAGACTACTCCTCTTGTCCCAGATGTGGGCCTGGGGGAGTCAGTTATTGGAAAAGAATGGGGGGAAACAGCAAGCTGCATGTGGCCACAGGATATCTCACCACTTAAAAGCAGGGGAACCCCCAAAACTGCCTTGACTGGGGAAGGTGAGGCAACAGAGAAGGCGTGGCTTCTGTGGATGGGTGCACAAAAAGGTCAGAGAGGAACTGGCCAACAGGGCAATCTGTTGCTGCAAGTGAACCCAGCTGGGGCTCCAATGAAACTTGGTGGATGCCATTTCATTTGTGTCTCATATTCTGGATTGGAGCCAGCACATTGCCATTTGAGCTACTTCAAATGCTGAAGCATATGAAGATGAAAATGAGTTATCAGTCTCCTGGCTGTCCCAGGCCCTGGGAACAGCAAGCTTTGGAAAATAAAGTTAGTAGCCTTCCTTGCAGTCTCACCTTTTTTAGGTACCAATGTCCAGCTCTACAAATACATGTTAGAAGTCCATCTCCTGTGAGAAACTTTATGGACTCCCTTGGTTCTGGAATGAGCTCCTGCTTCTTTTTTTGTTTGCTTAGGTTATTTATTCAGCATTGTCCCAACTAGCCAGGAGGACTGAGCCATTTCTTGGTACTTTCTTGACAAAACCCATCATTTAGTCTCAGGTAGCTCCATATCACTGCTATGAAGACAGTGGGGTCTGAGTGCAGACATACCAGAAGCAGTCTGGTTCTACCTGGTCTGGATGGAAAGGGGACAGACTGCCAGCCACAGGGCCTGGACAGACATGCTGTGGTTAGAGTAGTCTTGGTTTTTAGATGGCAACAGTATTAAATGTGTGTAAAGCAGACAGACTGGTGCTCAAGTACTTACTAGAAACATTAATACACCATGGACCACCCTTCCTCATCATATGATGTGGTTCTGTCTATAGGCAAGATATGTAAAAACAATTTAAAATTAATTTAGCTTTTAAACCTTTTAAAAACATATAAAACCCCCAACCTTTTGATATAGGATTGGGCTGTTTTTCCAAGTGGGAAAATGTTCACATCAGGATTGATTTAATTTTTTTTTTTCTTTTAAATCATAAACAGTCCCGGTACAAGAAACAGTAGCTGTTATTGATTAAAAGTTCGTTTGCCTTGTCTTTGCTGATGATTGATATTTGGGAGGGAAGGACAGAAGAAGGGAAGGGTGTCGTACTTTGGAGAGAAAAAGAAAATGTGTCACATGTTACCTGCATCTTAGAATAATGTTAGTGTTGGAGGGCACATTATCCTGAGGAATAATAATTGTTTTAAGGTTCAGTAGATCCTGGTCCTTTCTACATGTGTGTGTGTGTGTGTGTTAATGTGTCGGACACGCCCTCTTTAAATAGCAGTGGGATGCAGGAGGGGAACGAGGCAACTGCAGTTCCAAATGGGATTTTTATGGCCCGTTGAAGGAAAGCAGCTACCCACGGAATAACCCCGTGCCATTTCCAGTGGCAGATTGTAAAGCCTTCCTTTTGGGAGCACGTGTGCCATGCTGCCGAGCAGGCGGTGAGCGCAGGAGGTGCCACGGCACCGCAGGATGCTCAGCATCGGGGAGGGTTTGCCCTGACACCTCTGAATTTGTACTGGGCTCCTCAAAACCCCAAAACTGGTGTGACAAGCTGGGCCAGCTGCCCAGTCACAACACAGGCTGGGATGGTTCCTTGTCCCAGGGATGGTGGGCATGGGTGCTCCCATTGCCCTGGGTGCTGCTCTGCAGGTGATAAGCAGGTAGCCCACAGCTTTTGTAAAATTTTTGACCTTCTGGAAATCTCTGGTTTACATGGAAACCACACCAGGGTGCTGCAGGTAGAAGACTCCTTTGCTCTAAGGCCTTCAGAGGACTTACACTCAATGGTGCATGAAAGGCATTTCTTGGTCAAAACATTTTCCAGGCAAAGAGGGCTGGATTCAGAGAAGGTGAAATTCTGTGAATTCATCTCCATTCCCCAAATTGTTGAATTCGGGAAGAGGAGAAAAGGGAAATGTTTTACTGAGACGTTTTCAAAGCAGAATGTTTCTGAGGTTTTTTTTCTTGGCCCAGTCTTTGATTCCAGGACCTCCTTCAGTTTCAGTGAAAAAAATAAAATTCTTAAAAAAATATTTAAAACATCTGTCAAAACACCAACTTCTCAGTAGAACTGAAATCTGCTTTTTCCAAGACTTCATAATTTGCAGAAAGTATTTGTGTCAAATTTTCTTCCCAGCTTGTTCCCAGTGCTAAATGCCTGTGAACTGGCAGGGCATGAGCACGCCGTGATTTGCAGAGCTCCTGGGCGGCTTTTCCCAGCACTTCTCTGAAGGTGCCTCAATTTGTGAAGAAACTGTGGCAAAAAAAACCCAAAAAACAAACCGAACAACAACAAATTTTCCAGTAAAGCAGCACTGGGGTTGCATCACATGTATTTTCAGAGTGATTTAATGGAAATTTATTGATTATAAATAGATATGTGATATGATGGGAGGGTGGGACTTGTCTCCATCAGCTTGACTTGCTTAAAAGTTAAAGACTAAGGAGATGTTGCTGCCTCGTGTTCCTGCTCACCCTGGTGGTCATGTTTAAGGGGTTTCAAGTGACTTACTGCTCTCTCCCATGGTTGCAGGGACCAGATGGTGGATGACATTTGGGGAGATGGCTCTGTGCTGACCCTGCCATGTGTTACCCCACTAATGCCCCCGTCATTAGCACTGTTTTACACTTTGGCACAATGAAAGTTGCCCTATTCTCATTACAAACAGTGAATAGCCCAGAGGGAGGCTTTCACCTAAAAGGGCAGAGTTAAGGGTGTTTTAGCTTTAGGTGAAGGTAACTTTTGCTTGAGCTGAATCATTACACCTTCTCTGAAAATTACTACGTCCATAATGCAGAGGCGTCTGGCATTTTATGGCATTTTCCTATGTTCTGAATTTACTTCAGAGGAGAAGGGAAAGACACTCCTCTGTCTGACATGTGTGGATGTTTTCTGGCCCTCTACCTGTGCAAGGGCAAGTTTCTTTGCATCCTCCTGATTTTACTGCTGGCTTTCCCATACACAGCATGCTCTGCTACTATTCCCTTCTCCTGGGAATCCCACCCTGCTCTTCTGAGGTGGTTTACAGTGTCAAGAAGCGGAAACCCATCTGAGCCACAGATCCAGAGGCAGGGTCCCTTCAGGGACCGGGTCTGCCCTCATGCCAGTGGTACTGCATGAGGAGGCAAATCCTCTGCTGCTAAAATTGATTATTGACAGCAATGCAGCCACACTCATTTATGGGAGAGGGGGGCTTGGCCACATCTGTTCACAGGCCTGAACCTCTCCCAGTTTATTTAGATGATGCAAAATCCCAGCCTGCAGGGGTCCAGGGTCTGGGATTTTTCAAAGTAGGACAAGTTGGACCAGAAGAGCTTGGAAAGACCCCTCCCTTTCAGCTCATTAATTACTTGTGTTGGTTATCATTAACCCTTTGCTTGGCCAGGCATCATCCCCAGTGCCTTTTATCCCACAAAACGGGGATTGTGTCCACAATGCAGTGTCCCTCTGCATCCAGGATTGCATCCTTTGTGTCCACCTATCCAGCCACTCCTGCAGAGACAGAGCAAAGCAATGATGGGAGATCCCACCCAGCAGAGGGGTCTCAGTCCCACAGGCAGGTGTGAGATCTGAGCAGGAATGACAGGACAAGTGACACAGGTGAGCCACCCCCTCCACAAGGCACTGCCCCATCCCTGCCCTGTGCCCAAGGGGTTGGCACTAACCCTGATCTGCAGGGACATCACCCCCCACCTCCCTCACTCCTCCCTCTCTGGAAGAGATGGAGTTTCAGGCTTTGCAGCACATGCACCCGTGCCAAATCCCCTCTCCAATGCAGGCGTTCCTAATCATGCATAAATACGGCAGTGGATATAGCCGTCTGTGTTGTTCCAGAGAGAGCCTTTGATCCTGGATTGAGAGCTCATGTTTCAGGTGTTTGGGCAAATCAAAAGTACAAAATAGAAACTCCAAATTGCCTTGTAATTTTTAAGAGGCAGATCAGGAAGACACTGCTTGCTGGATGGGGAACAGATGTCTCCCTGACAACTTCACTGTCCAGAGCTGGGAGGCAGCGCAGTTCCCCCTTCCATGGGTACCTGGGAGCAGAGATGGTGGGAGTTTGGGAAATGTGTCTCAGAGCTTTATGGAGCCTGTCTGGGGAGGGGGAAAATCTGTCTCTCTCTGTCCAAGCCCCAGCTACGGTTCAGTGCTAGCCATGCCCTCCTCCCTTTCACCTGTGGTTTTTTGGGACTGCAACCTGTCAGCAGCTCTGCAGGCCCTTTCCCCAGAGTCATCACCTGAGAATCAACTCCACCTGGGGACTAAATCAACTCCCTGTGAAGCAAGTGGGCTGGCAGCAGGAAGGTCCCTGAGCCAGACATCAGGGATAGGCTAATGGAGCCACCTGAGAGTTGCTATAAAAGTGGAGGGAGGAGGGCTAGTACTCCCTTACTTAGAGCAGCAGTGGGAGCTGGGAGAGGGTGGTGTGAGGAGGGCTACAGCCGGTATTGCCGGGGAGGGGAGCATCACATTTAGGGAGCACGGGGCTTACTTCCAGTGTCATTTTGTGGGCTTTGCCCCTCTAAAGTAGGATACCATGTTTAGAGATGCTCTTGTTTGTAAGCTCACTCCACCAAGCAGGAGGATGCAGAAGGGACACCCCATGGCAGGGGTAGTCCAGTGGTACCTTGAGAATGCAGGTATGTGAAGTGGGAGTGCACCAAAAAGGTCAGCTGGCTGCATTGGAGGCAGGAAGTGTATGGGCTGATATACCTTGACCTGATTACAGTTCGGTGATTGCCCCCTGTGCCAGCAGTGGTGACACAGCCTGGTGACCAGATGGTGCCCAAGAGCTGAGCCTGCTGAGCCTGAGGCTGGTAGACTGGCTGGATGCTCCAGTGAGCATGGTGCCTAAATCCCTGTGTTTTGGTGCCTTGGCTGGATCTCCAAACCACTTGAAAGGCTCCGGGGCTGGTGCTCGTGGCTGTCTGAGTCAGTGGAGGAGGCAAGCGGGAGCCTTGAGGTTAGGGCAGAGCCTGTGAGTCATGGCTGCCGGAGCCACGGGGGCAGCACCGCGTGCCAAGAGGGCTTCTGACAGAAAAGAGCAAAAGCTGCATTTGGCATTGAGAGGAAACCTGAGCAGGGCCAGGCCAAGAGGCTGCTTAGGAGGTGGGACACTTTTGTTCCCCCCTGAAGGCTGGTGACCAAGGGAGGTCTTGGTGCCTGGATAGTCCTGAGCTATGTTGGTGTGGGAAAGGGCTTCCTCATCCTCTTCCTCTCCACTGAGGTACTGCCTTGGGCCTGCTGCATCAGTGGGGCTGGCCCTTCCCAGGCAGAGCAAGCCAGTGTTTCAGAAAGAAGGGGAAGATGTTCCAGCAGTGGTGGTTGTTTTCCTCCATTTGCATGAGGCTCTTGGCTGTGCCATGAAAAACTTAGGTAATTCCACAAGACATGAGATCCACTGAATGACCCAGCACAGGGCAATGGTGCCTGAAAGCAGGGACTGGACCTGTTGGTGCCAGTGCTGATACTGTGGAGGCATGTGAAGCTCTGTGAGGAAGTAGTTCAGGGCCAAGCAGTGAGCAAAGGCCTTCTATGCTGGGGTTAGGTTGTGGATGGGATGAAGGGGGAAACTGGATCCTGGGATTGGTGTTTTCTTTGGGAGAACTGGTGGCCATCAACACTGGAGTCCCTGAATGGTTTTTAAGGATATGGTGGAGAGTTGGTTGCAAGATATCCCTGATTATATCAAAAGGGTTTCAGGGAGACTCCCAAGCTAGGCTGGAAAGGAGCACCATCAGCCATGTCCCCAGTGTGGTACCCACTGCTTGGTGTGTTAGAGAACTTAGGTCCATCTTGCTGGACCATGGTGAGGAGACCTTCTCTTCCTGCTGCCCTACTATCCCTCAGCCAAGAAAGGTGTCATGTTTTCTGCAACCCTTGGAGCATGGGATGGATCTTCTCATGCTTTGGCCTCTGGCATGTGTGATTTATGCTCTGGGCAGGAGGTCTGTCACCAAGAGCACAGCTTGGCCACGATCCCTGGGCTGGGAGCAGACTGAGTGTCTCAACCATGCCGAGTCTGACCTCAGGCTGCCAGCTGCCAGCTCCAGCCCTATGTTTGAGACTTCAGTCCTCTGTTCCCCTAAATCTTCGCAAGAGTGGGGAGAGGGTTGTGGGATGTGATGGGACAGCTGCTGTCAATTAGTCCCCTCTGCTAAATTGCCTCTGAGGCCACCCCCTCCCCAAAAGGCAAGCTGCAAACTCCTCTGAGTTTATGATCTGTGAGTTCATGCAGCCTCCATTAATTTTATGAGTAGATTTTCCTATATCTACTCTCATATATCAGCCCCGGGAGCAGGAGGTGGTGGCGGCAGGGGAGATGATGTAAGCCCACTCTGACACACATCTCTGCTGGGAGGGAGGGGGTGTGAGCACCAGCCCTGCCTCTGTCAGTCTTCCCCTCCTTGTCCCATGGCTGCAGGGAGGCTTGGGGTCTCCCCATGCAGAAAGGGACACTTCTGAAGTCCCTGTGGAGGAAAGAGCAGCTTGTTGCCTGAGGAGCACTGAGAAGGGACACTTGATGCTATCGAGGTGAGGGTGTTCCTCTCTCATGTCCCCATCCTGCAGGATGAAGGACTATGCAAAACTCCATCCCTGTTCAAATTGGGATGAGAAATGGGAAGAGACCATAAATCATTCAGAAAAGCAATAGAGTTGGAAACCCAAAAGCCTTCAAATCCCAGAGCACAGATCACTGACCTAAGACCCCTCTGCACAGGGTCAGCTTTTGCTCAGCTACAGGAGTGACTTGTTCACACTGTCCATGTGGCTTTAAAAAGATTGAGGTATGGTATAGTGGGAAGCTGGGATGATGTGTTGAGTCTGGGGTGTCTGCAGGAGGTGTGAGCTGGGGACTTGCCATGGGAGCCAGATGGATGGCACAGGCTGGTTTACCTTCCTTGGAAAACCTTGAGAGCCTTCCCGAGTGGATAATGAGAAGGGACTGGAAAAACGCCCCTTTTCTGCTTTAATTTGCCCACTCCAGGCAGTGTAGGTGCCCTTGGCATGCAGGGAGCGCTAACCATCCCCAGATGCCCCAGGGGCAATGGGCTGCCTGGGCAGAATGAAAGAGGGATGTAAACCCCCCAGAGGTCCCTATAAATTTGCGGGGTAATTGGCAGCATTGCACTTGCAATGAAACCCAAGAAGGAGCTAAGCCCTCAAACAGGGTAGAGCTTTGGGAGGAGGGTGCAAGGGAGCCTGTTGGAAATCCTGGTTGTATTTCAAGCTTGAATTCTCTTTTGCTTTCCTCTGGGGAGCAGCTGCTTGTGTGGCTCCAGCCCAGGTGGGATTTGTTTCCTGTCCTGGGGAGGAGCAGCTGGGGATGCAGGTGTTTGGACCCTTAATGTGGGTCCTATACCCTGGGTACTGCCAAAAAGTCCTTGTCTAAAGCTTTTATTTCTCAAATCACTCCATGTCTGAGCAGGTTAATCCATCAGTAAATGCAGTTCAAAGTTTTGGGGCAGTAATTTGTGCTGGCCATGTTGTTGCACAGAGACTGTCACACCCTGGGACTGCCAGGAGCCTGGGTTGGGCTGGGCAGTGGGGCTCGTTATGGGGCTTTGCTCCATGATCTTGGTCCAAGCCAGCTCCAAGGTGGTGCAGAGCCCTCTCCATGCTGCTGGAGCAGAGGGTGTGCAGCTGAGGTGAGGCTGGCAGTGTCTTGGGGCTGCCAGACACTTTGCAGCAGTGCTTTGTTTCCACTGATTACCAGGGTCACTTTCAGCGACCTTTTTTTGATGGTCTGGTCCTTCTCTTTGAACAAAACCTGACCATTTTTGTTCATCTTGCCAGCGCTTTGTGTCTGTTGGCAACGCTTGGGAATTTTTTAGCAACTTTCTGTTGAAAGACTTTGGGGAGTTTTTTCCCTCCAGGATCAATTTTGCAGTGGAAAAATCCCATTTTCCAGCTACCTCTGTGCATTGACTCTGACAGAGCACCCTCTCCCAAACCAACAGTAACCAGACCACAAAAATTGTTCTCAAAGAAGCAATTAAGAGGAAAGAAAAAGGCACCAACCAGGATCTATCTCTGTTTCTTTCTATATTCTGAGAAAGCATGTGAATTACCCTGCTTCCAATTCTTCCCAGAACATCGTAGTAATGTTACAAATTTAGCCATAAAGCTGCGGTTGAATTATAGTTATCATTGTAAAACAATAATAACTATGCAGATACTTATTATGGTGCATTAAGTTACAATGATAGTAAATCTGTCATAATAACCATGGCAACCCTCTCAGCGGCGCAGTCGGGATCCGCGATGTTATTGATAAAATCTGCTGAACTCTGCTGTCTTACCCTCCGCAGAGCCGCTGCACCGTTTTATTGGCAGTGGGGATGGAGTGATGCAAACCATCTCTCCCCGGGCACTCGCTTGTTCCCTTCGTTTGCATGGAGCCCTGAGGACGAGGCGTTAAGTGCTCGGTCATGGGGGACCAGCAGGAACTGCGAGCCCTGAGTGAGGCTTATAGGATGGGCTCAGGCTGAAAGGAGTGGGACAGGGGGTGGGTTTGGTTTGCTGAGGGCTTTTTTGGGGGGATGGCCTGTGTTTGACTGGGCTGCGTGGGATTTCTGGTGTCTCGGTTGCTTTGGGTGCTGGGGTGGGCTCTGGGGCTGGCTGCTGGCCCAGGGGTGGTTTTGTTGGGGGTCTGCACCTGAAAGCAGGGGGTGGCCCCCAAACCAGCACAAGTGCAAGGGTTTTGTCTGGAAGATTCCTCCAGGCTGGAATTGGTTAATGGCACTGGGCTGGAGCATGCCAGAGGCAGGTCGGTGGTGATGGGCTGACTCAGGCTGTGGTCAGGCTGGGGCACCCAGTGCAGAGAACTCACACTGTGTGGCTGCTGCTCTGACATGCTTTATGGCCCTGTGTCATCTTACTCCTGGTCCTGTCCAGCCCCGCCACTGCCAGAAGAACCCACAAGAAAGGCTGTTCTCATGAGTTTCCCTGACTTGTTTAGGGGCAAAGGAAGATCACACTTCTTTGGATGCCTCTGGGAGCCAAACCACAGCAGCTTCTTCCTAGTTTCCATCGACCTCATGCATGTGCAATCTTGCACAAATATACGGGGTAATGCCAGGCAGGGGCACCAGTTTGCCCCGACAGGGATGTGTGTGGAGGCATCAACACCTTCCAGCATATCCTGGTCCTATCTGTCCAGGCATTGACAGCTTGGAGAGACCTACCTGCTGGCTCTCCCACTCTGTTCCGTGACAAAGTGAGGCCATTTTATCCTAGAAGAGACTTTTGGTTCCATAACCCGGTTCCCTGAGGACTCTGTGAACTGTTTTTCTTTGAGGCTTTTTTCACATGAGCACAACAGGGGCTGCAGTTGGCAGAGCTGGGGGGAGACAGCAAGTTTCTGGGTTGGTGGGAGATGCCTTCATGCAGGGCAGCAGGCTCCTGAGCCCAGCTCAGCTAAATTAGCCAACAGAGAAGCCACATGACTGTGCTGGCAGTAGACTCAGGGGTACTCTGGCATGTGCTGGTTGCTGTGCCCATGGGTGATGTGGCCTGCCTGGGGCTGAGGACACTGGGGAAGAGCCACTCTGCCTGCTGGGCTGGTTCTTGCTCCCTCACCCCTCCTGTTCCCTGCCAGCGCTGCCAAAAATGGGCATGTTTCTCCTTTTGTCATTTTTCCATTGTCAGGTTTCATGCTGGGCTAGGAAAAAATGCTAATAATTTATCACTTGAATACGGATTTTCTGGCCAAAGAAAAACCCATTAAGGTCTCGCTGAGTATAGAAACCCAAATTTTGTTGTGAGTGTTTATGTTTTCTAATTACTCACAGATGACTCCGATTGTGCCAGCATGCAGCTGGGTATTGGACTGTGTTAGCTGGTTTCTGCCCCACTGGTTTACTGGCTACTCCACGCAAGTCTGCTGTGGCTGGAGAGTCAAAGTTTTTTTTGGAAAGGAAGGAAGAATGGTGGCATGTGCCAGCCTTACCTGTGCAGTGATCCTGCAGGATGCATTTGTGTTTCCTCCTCTGCCACAGGATGGGACTGCCCAGGATCTGCTGCTCTCTGTGTGCAGCTGATGAAGGTCAGTGAAGTTGCAGTGAAATGAGGCAACCCCAGCTCTTGCTAGGGAGAGAGCTGGCCCTTCTGAGGAATGCTTACTCTTTAAAATATAGCAACCAAAAATTCCTTGAGGAAAGTGTTTTATTCATTTTTGCACCCCAAGCATTCACCCAGACTCCCCCTAGGCTTGCAAATAGTGCTGGTGGGGCTTTTTAAGTATTTCAGTGATTTTATTTAAATATTATTTTGGATGAAATATGTCTCATAAGATGGCCTTCTCCATCCTTATACTGGAAAATTTCCCAGCCCTACGGGAAATCCATCTGGATCCCTGTATGTATCAGCTTTCAGAATGAAGGAAATAGCTGGAATGTTCTCATCTGAGCATCATGCCTGCCTTTGCTCATGCAGGTGAGTGGGTTCAAGAGGTTGGCATAAGGCCTGTGGGACAGAGGCCAGGGCTGGCAAGGGATGGGCCAGCAGGATGGAGGTAGAGCCCTGTTGCTCCTGATGTGCAGCTAGTGGCCACGTTCCCTTCCAAGTCACCCTGTGCTTTGCTCCCAAAGACCTTCTGCAAACCTTCCTTTGGACTGCTGGGATCTTTTCAACCTCATTTAAGGATCTGTGGACAGATTTTGTTTGTTGCTGATTGGAAACTTATCAGTGTAATTGCACAAACACGTTTTATAGGTTGCATCTTAACACTGTTAAATGGAAATCTGGTATTTAATGAAAGTTATATTAACTGTTAGTGATGATTATTACAGCAAATGCTGACATGATTATTGAAGAAGGGCCATTTTAAATCACAGGCTGCCTATATGTGCCACTGTGCAATACCTCTCTCTAGTACTCAACTTAAAAAAGGGACTTCAAGTATCCAGACCCCTTGATGTATTTACGTGACCAAAGGCATGATGCATTTCATATGTTGCAAAATCTGGGCTTTCATTTAAAAATAATAACTGGGCTCTCCAGGTTGCCAGCTCTGCTAAGTGCCCTCATTCCCCCTTACCTTGATCGTGAGGAAACCCCCAGTAGTAAACGCACCTTTCACAGTGCCTGATCTCAACTTTTATTGCATGGTTTGATTTGGTTTTTTTTTTGTTTTCCCAAGTTTGCAGGCACTGTCGGAAGGGCTTTCAGCTCTCAAAGCAGCTTTCCACTACAAGGGCATGGAGAGGTGTGCCATGGACAGGGGATATTGTCACAGAGTGTGATGGCCTTATCCTGCCATCACTGTGGGACTGTTTGAGGGTTGGGATCATCCTCGAGGTGAAATGTGTGAAAGTGGGGCTGCTGTGGCACTTCTCTGTTGTGGTACGCTTGGGGCAGCCCCAGTGAGGTGCTGCTTTCCATTGGGTCTGATGGGGAGGGAGGTGAGGAAAGCTGGAAAGGTTTGGTATGTCAGGAGAGCAGACATTTGGGAGCTTGTTAAATTGTGGAAGGGGGAAAGAATATTGGGTTTATTAAAAAAAAACTCTAAATGACTCAGGATGCAATAAAAGCTCCATTTCCAGCTGAGTAGATTGGGTTACACTGTGGATTGTAGAGTTGAGGGGAAAATAATCCTGTGCCTCGAGTTTGGGTGTGTGTGCTGGGATGTCTGTGCAAAGATGGGGCATGACCTTCTCCTGGGCTCAGGGGGGGATGAGATCTGGGGGTTGGAGCTGGTCTCAGGATCTCTCCTGCTCCATCCATGTCCAGGATGGCACAGAGCAGCCTCTGATGGCTGCTTATTAAGCAATGCGCCTTTGATGGTATAGGGCACCTGGGAGCACTAAATAATAACTTATAATGGGTCAGATAAAAATAAAGACTCATTTTTTTCTGGCTGGGGCTCACAAATGGAAGCTATCATCTCTCCAAAGGGGCTGGGAAGCCTTTGCTGCCTTAGCAGAATGAAACCTTGGGTTGCAGGATGGGAAATGAGGAGGGGGCTCAGGTCTTGTATGCTGGGGCTTTGAAGCTTTGAATCTCTGGCTTGAGAAACTTTCTCCCTTAGGGGGAAGATGGATCTTGAGGAAGGTCCTGAACTCTGTGCTGAAGTTGCTCATCAGGGGCCTGTGGTGGGACAACCATTGCAGGTACCTCAGTCACAGCTGCGACAGCTGTGTGGGGCTACTCTGCTGGGGAGCTTGGGAAAGCTGCTTCCCCCCTTGTTTTCCCTGGCTGTGGGATAGAGCAGATGACTCAGCCAAACACCATCCATCCAAGCATCCCATCCATTAGGACACCTTGCCCAAAAGCCATGTGGAGGGTAAGTCTTGCTGGTCTCATGTAGGCCTTCCCTATGGGGATGGATTTTTCAGGTGACTGTGTCAACTGGCTTTGGGTGTCCTTGGCCAGCCAGAGAGGAAAGGGCTGCATGGAGCAGGTAATGGAGCAGCACTTGCCACCATGGGAAGGCATTGTTGCTTCACAGAGCTTGGGAAATCCTCTCAGACCAAATGAACTACAAAGGGGGAAAGGTCCAGCACAGCAGTCTCCTTACAATGTTCTTATCCCAGCCCAGGGAAGGAGCATCCAGCTCCTGCAACCCCTAAGGTACCCCCAAGATGCATTTAAACCACAGCTTTGTTTGTGTGCCAGTGCTGTAAGCTCATTGCTCACTGTGCTTATTGTGCTTCTAGTCTGCTTTTCCAGGAAAATGAGTCCTGCAAACAGCTTTCTGCCTGTTCGTCCCTTTTCCTTCTCGCATTTTGTTTCCAGGTTTGACTCACCTGACAGTAAAGGAAGACGTTTATCCTATTTGTGAGAAACAGGAGGCAGTGAGCAGGGTGATGCTGGGGATGTCCCCATCGAGGACAGGCTGTTGTGGGAGCTCAGTGTCCACCAAACACCAAAGCTCAGGAGCCTGTTCTCCGTGGTTTCACTCCCTGGATGCTTTTGGGGCTGGGAAGGGATGCTGTGCTGCTCTACCTCTGCAAAACATAGCCTAGGGCATTCATATAAGCACAGGCAGGTGCTGTTTGCTCTCAAGGTGGAAATAAAGTCAGTGGATCAAGGTGACTTTATTGCCTTTGAGAAAAAGCTGCTTCCCTGCCTGTACCTTCCCCTCTGGAGAAGCATTAAGTTGTGTAGGGAGCAGAGCTGCAGGAGAAGAGGACCTGCTGGCTGGGCTGCAGGGTTAGGCATTGCCTGCCAGCCCTGAGGGCTTGCTGATTTAATATTTTTTACATCTAATAGGAGCAAAGAAAGGCAAATAGTCCATGAGGAGAGTCCCACAGCATAAACTATTGGAATAACAGATGGAAATATTATATTTTTTGAAACATTCTTGCTGCACAGCCGCCTCTTTGAAGTGTGTTTGAGCAGAACACACCGTGCCAAGAACAGGGGGAAAAATTATTCGTGTCAGCAGAGCTGGGAGCTTGGATGTCCCAGATGCTGCAGAGCCCCAGCCCTCTGGACCACTCACCCTTGCCAGGCAGGGGATGAGGATCTGCCAGGACCTGTTCACTGCAGGCAAATCCACCAGCTCTGCCCAGGTGAGATGGTGAAAATGGGGTTTTCCAGAGCTGTTACTCCCCAAGACTGGTCCTGAACTCACTTGTAGCACTGTCTGAATACATTTGCACTTACACTTTTTTCTCATGAATGATAAATGATTTTGGGGAAGGGAAGAGGATCAAAGGTTTATGAGATCTCTCTCCAAAAAGCATACAAGCACAGTTTTTCCTTCCACCTGATGCTCTTGTTCTTGGAATGAAAAACTTCATACTCAGTCAATTTAGGGGAAGCTAAAGAGAGAGTGTGGCACCCCCAGGGCTCTGCCTGGGGATGTGGCATTAAAGCAGAGGCTGTGAGGAAGAGGTGAAGGAAATGATGATGGAGGCAGGTTGCAAGAATCCAGCAGCACTAAGGGAATGGGCAGAGAGCCCCACAACTGGGGAAGTGCCCCATCGCCTGGCTCCCACTGGGGTGGCTCTGCAGGGCTGGGGACACCCAGAGGAAGCACCCAGGCTCAGAGCAGGGGAGCCCCATCTCACTGTGCACCAAAGGCACAGCTTGGTCTGTCCAGTTAGCAGGGAGAGGTTTGGGTTGGAAGAAGCTTCCCCTGAAACATGCAAGAAGGGATAAAACAAGGTCAGGCAGTGTGACAAAGCTCTCAGCTCTGTTTAAGAGGTGTCCTTGGGGGAATAAATACCACTGTGACCTGCAGAAGCTTTTTCTGAGGCCTGGCTGTGGAGGAAGGTGGTTCTTGGTGCCGGGATGGTGGATTTGCTCCTGAGATGCTGGTGGAGAGTTGCAGCACTGCTGGGTGGCCCTGGCCTGGATGCAGGTGTCCTGGGAGGGCTGTGCTATGAACACAGCATCCTCCTGCCTGCAGGTGTGTGCTTGGTGCCTGGGCATGGCTGGCAGAAGAGTGGCTGTGACCCCTGCACCAAGTCAGCAGTGAAACGTGGTCCCTGGGTGGGAGAGGAACATGGCAGTGCCTTTTCTTGGACATGCTGAGCGGGGAGGATGATTGTGCTGGGTTCTGAGAAGCTCTGGCTTGTGCCCAGCTCAGCCTGGCCAAGCAGGACACTGGCAAACTTCAGAAACGTTTTTCTCACCCTGGGGAGACAGATGTGATTGTTCATAGAGCTGTCATATGCTATGGATAAGTGGAAATGTGTAGATCCCAAAGGATGCTATGCCTCCAAAGGGTTAGCAGGAGAGGCTGGCTTTGCACTGGTGGATTTCCTGAGTTGGTCTGGCTGTACAACATCAGGATGAGCATATGTGAGTCCTCTCCATCCCGCAGCTTCAACATGTTTTCTCCTCACAGCATGGAGCAGCACTGGCTGCTGGGGGCTGTCCTGTGACAGCAGGCTGCAATGCCATCCCGTACCTGTTTGATCTCATGGTGCAAAGACGTGTGTGTTATGAGCTTGTGATAAAGTTCCTGTGATAAAGCAGTGAAGATGTGACAGCTCCAGACAGGCCCCCGCCCCAACCCGTGCTCTGGAATACAGATGTTGGTCATGCCACTCTGCAAGCTGCTGGTGGATGTTCCCAGCAGAGCTGCTCCAAGAAGAGTATTTAGGCCTTGCAGAGCTGTATGGAAATTTGTTTCCATTCTGATGGGATGTGAACTTTGTGATGCTGTAGGGCTCTCAGTGAAGGGAATCAGGGCATGAGAGCTGCTTGCTGAGTTGTCCCAATGCAGCAGCCATACATCCTGGGTCACCCTTGTCCTTCCAGGGGGTAGGCAGGGGAGCTGGAGGAGTGTGGGCAGGCTTCCATTCCTGGCCTGGGTTGTGGTGCTTGTTAACAAAGGCTCTGCTACTTCAGCAAGGGAATTTGAATTGGATGAGGCTGTAGAGTGTGTTTACTCAGGGCTTTCCCTTCCACCTCTGACTCAAAGTCTCCCTAAGGGATGAGGAAACTGAAGCACATTGTCTCACCAATGTCCCTGCATTGCTAGTGGGCATGGAACAAGGTCACCAGTGTCCTGCCCTTGGTTCAGTGCAGAGGAGTGGCTGGACACAGCTCTGCTGTGAAGGAGCCCTGGTCTTTCCGTGTGCTCCATGAGCTCTTGGGCAGCCAAAGCTGTCTTTGCTTCCCCCAGCCTCATGGCAGTTCCGCTCCTAATAAGTTAATCTGATGGGTTTTGTCATGAGCAAAACAAGAAATCACGTTTTTAATAATAAAAAAGGGTCCTGCATCTTGTTAACATCTGGAGTTCAATCATTTCTGTGCTCAAAACTGTGGAATGCTTCAGCACAATATAAATCTTGCCACTTGCTGTACATGGGCTCCAGATGGGGAGGGAGAGTTCAATGTTCACTTGTAATCCAGATGGGTGCTGGTGGCTCTGACCAGGGCTGCCACGGTGTGTGGATCCCGTAGTCCTGTGCTGGGTGATATTAGTGAATCCTCAAATGGAATCTGGCAGTGTTCAATGCTGGGTGTTTGCATTTGGCATGGCAGGGTTGTGTTGTGGTGCTCTCATACCCGTGGTGCCCATCTGGAGAGGGGTGAGGTCTCCCCACTGCCAAAAAGCTTGTGGTGCTGAAGGTTTCTCAGCACCATGGAGTGATGGAGCTGCAGCCAAACACTCCCACGGGACCAAAGCAAAGACTAGGCTGGGCATCTCCAGTGGGTGATGCACAAAGCGCTCCTGGAACCAGCAGTGTGTCCCCTGATGGCCCACACCTGTGGTGATGGGACCCTGAGCCCCATGGGCTTGTCCTCTGCAAGCATTGCTACCTTATTTTGCACCCAGATCACTGATAAATACAGTAAATCCTGGAGCAGAGCTGTGGGATGCCTGGCTGTTAACTAACACCAGGCTGAGGGTGCTCCACTCCTTTGCCAGGCTCTAATCCGGGTTAGTTCCTCCCCTTTTGCACAGCAACTAATTTCCTTAATAATCCCTTGAGGTGGAGTGTTTTGAAAATCTGAGTGTATCCATCACACCATGAACATTTTTAATGAAAGCAAGAGAATTTATTCTCTCTGGAAGTTGAATTTTCACTGAAAAGAAACTTAAATTGCCTTTTTTGTTCAAAACCAAGATTTTTGCCGCTTGAGACCAAAACTCAGTGGTGAGGGTTTTTTCTAGTTCTTTTGACATTTCACACAAGTCAGGCAAATTTCCACAAAAATATTATCATGTGTTTTGTTTTTTTTTGGGGGGGAGGTGTTTTGGTTTATTTTTTAAAATCTACCTTTGACTGAGAAGTGACCTGCTAGAAGTTGTTTAGATGGAAATTTTTCAAGCAGCTGTAGTCAGGGTATTGATGTGAGAAAGGCAGTAGTAGAGCTGCGGGCAGGAATAGGAAATGTGTGCTTGGAGAGTTGGGAAGGTCTGTGCTGCCTGTGGTTTTGTTGGTGTTATAGGTGAAGCACAGCAGTTCAGCCTCTCTGTGTTTTTAGGGGGTTTGGGGATGTCTAGAGTGGAGACATCCTGTTGCACCACAGCTGGGCTGGAGGCTGATTTTCTTGTAAGCCTTCGTGTTATCATAGCCCTGATACACATCGTGTGTGTCTGAGTCGCTTCAGGAAAGCCACTAGAAATGTTTTTTTAAGGCACGTGTGCACTTCAGGACCCTGCCCACAAAAGTACATAAGCTCTTAATTTCCATTAAAAATGCTGTTTGCCTAAATACCTTCTGAGGGTCTGGGTTTTGCCAGATGGTATCTAGGTCTTATCTGTTCCTTTAGGCATTTAGATATCTTTAAACTGCCTGGCTCTCAGTTCCCGGAGGCTTCAGAGGAGAGGAGGGATGTGCCTGCTGGCTTTCCTAAATAGAGATGCTTTTCTGAACAAGAAGAGCTAGATCACTGCTCTTCGTGTGGCTCTGACGGATTACCTACAGCTCTGACAACCACCTTCCCCCAATTTCCATCACTGCCTTATTTATGGGGAAATTGAGTCCAGGCATATGAAAATAATTTTTCATTTATATCAGTTTGGCTGGAAAACTCAATGTGCTTCTACGTGAGGGCTGGTGCAAATTCAGTGCTGGTCGTAGGCAGCTCTTGGTCAAGAGGACAGCAGTGAAAGGAGGGGCTTGAGGCTGAATTACTGCATAGAATCTTAGCATATCTTGTGTTGGAAGGGATCCGTAGAGATTAACAAGCCCAATTCCCTGTTCCTTGCAGGAATACCCAAAACTAGTGTGCTCCATCCTGCTGGATGGGGCCTGCTGGGTTTTTCAGGTGCTCTGGAAAGTGTTTTGGGATCTGTATGAGCTGAGGTGACCCTTGGATTTTCAAGCAATATGTTACCCTGTGTCAGGTTAAGTTTGCAGAGGAAGATTTCAGGATCTGCCTTGAGACATGGAGCTGTTCTCACCTGGACTGCCTTTATAAGCAGTGGTTGGTGCTGGGGTGATGGTAAGGAGGGTGTGTGTGTCCCTGCCATGTAGAGGAAGGGTGCCAGCACCTTGGTGTAAGCCTGGCAGAGGTGACTCTGGAGATGCAGGAGGAGGCAGATGTTGGTTGCCAGCACAGCCGGACCAGTACACTGGTCAAGCCTCACCCTTCAAAACTCCTTTTTCCACCCCAGAAGGCTTGACTTGTGGCAAAATGAATGTTTCCACATGAAATGTCAGGCCTCTTTTCAAAAAAAGCTCCAGTTTTAACTGAAAAACCCAAAAGAACCAAACTGGAAATGAAACTATTTGGGCTGGAAAGCATTAGTTTCCCAGAAATTAAAAAAAAAAAAAAAAAATCAGGCTCAATTGTTTTGGTTCCCATCTTTTTTTTTTTTTTCTTCTAGGAAACCATCTACCCTTCATTTGACAGAGGAAGAAAGAGGCAGACAAAAATCAATACATGGCAATCTCTGCCAAGCTGCTCCGGGGGCAATAGTCCTTCCTGACCTTAAAATGAGACATATAGTAGTCTCAACTAGTGACGGGATACTCACCCAGCCACTGAGGTGGTTTCCTGGCAGCCCAGAACTCCCGCCAAACTCCTTTAACCACCTTAGCTGGGAGAGAAAAGGGAGAAGATGGATTGGAAATCATCTCCCTTGGATCAAAGCCACTTCAGGCTTAAGGAGCAGGAGTTAAAGTTTTATCCATGGCTGCCCCATTGTGTGTTTGTTGCTGACCAGGCTGTGGCTCTTCCATGCTCTGATAAGCCAGTGAGCAGGAAGGGTCCCAGTTTCTTCCTCAACTCTTCTAATGGTGATATGGAAGGCAACTCCCTTGGTTTGCTTTTCCCCTTGTCTATGGTTGAATATCTGTTGATGTTGTTTGCTAAACAAGAGTGCCGGTGGCAGAGGAATTAGAAGAAATCCCTTCTTAATTGGAAACAGTGAGTCTGTGTATTTTTTCAGTTGTCTATTTTGGGCCTTGTAAAATTAAAGTTATTAACTGTAATGCAGCGGTTTCCAGATTCCCACAGCCCTTTACAATAGCGGGGAAATTCATCCCAGGTCACTGGGAGCCTTTAATGAATACATTAAGGCTTATTATTAAAATAAAGTACTTGCAGCTTTATGGGAGACATCTGGCAAGGATGCTTGTCTCTCTGAAGGCTCCCTGAGTGTCCTCTCCCGGCGTGCACCGCGTCTGTCCCGGCAGAGGCTTTCAGGAGCTGTTCCCCACACAAGGATTCCCACAGGAGGCTCTGGGAGACAGAGAGGGCCTTTGCTGGATGTGATGGAGAGCAGTTGTGCCAGACCTGCCCCTGTGATCATTCCATTGATGTATCTGGAGCTGACCAGCCACTTGCTGGTGCTGTAGGTACCAGTGTGAGCCCTGCTGGGATGCTCCTGCTCAGCAGGGCAAATGTGCTGGGGTAAAGCTGCTTCATTCACCAGTGTGATGTGCAGGCAGAGCTGAGCTCGGGCTAATCTCAGGCAGGGGGAGAAGTGACTGGGCAGAGACAGCTGACCTGGCGCAGACAGGGTCAGCTTGGAGCCAGCTGCTGGCCAGCTGTGCTCGCCCAAAGCACTGAGCCATCAGGGTGCTGCAGCTGATAAGGGACTTGGTATTGCATGGTGTGAGCTCAGTGGTGTGGCTGCACCCGTGCAGCGCTGCATAGTTACACCATGAAACGACTCCTCCGTGCTGCACAAAAAGCTGGGAGCTAAATCCTTGGGGTTTAGGGCCAGAAAGCTCCCCAGGCTCCCTGGGCTGGCACCGATGGGAGCAGGTAACCTGCAGCCAGGGTGTTCGCATGCCGATGAGAGCAAACCTAGGCCAGTGAGGCTGCGAAGGGGTCTGGAATGGCTGTGATCTTATCGCTGCTTTATCTCTATCCAGGCTTGATCCCGGCAGAAAGCGGGGCCACGTGGCAGTAATTGTGTTAGGAAAACAAACTAATCTCCAAAGGGACAGAGAGCAGCTGTTGGGCTCTTGGTGCTATCAGGGAAATGGATGTGGCCTGCCAGCTCGCAGCACTGTTCTGCTGGAGCAGGGGCCACGCCGGGGACGGAGGGGGCAGAAAGATATTAGAGGTAAGTTTGGGCTGCCAGGCGAGACTGATGGTGTGTTTGTTGTGGCACAAGCTGCCCAATGTTACCTGCCCTGCTTTGCCAAGCAGCCCTTTGCTTGCCGGAACATTTGTGGGACACAGTCTGGTGGATCAGATGTGGGAGTGAGGAGAGTCAGGTTTTACCCTGGCAGATCCATTATGAGCATCTGCCCAGTATCTCTTCTGTGCTCCTAGTCTAGCTGGGCAGGAGGTTGGCAGAGCTGCCTCCTCATGTTCTCCGTACGAGACTTTCTCTGCGCCCCAGGCACCCCAAACCTACTGACTGCAGCTGAGCCGTGGGCTGCTTGCCTTCCCTCCCTACCCCACTCCCACTTCTTCAGCCTGGTCTGGCACCTCCAGGCAAGGGCTTACTGGCAGGGCATCACTGTGGGCTTGAGGGCCTGGAGAGATGGAAGATGCCTCTGGAGATTGGGCTGCAACAGGAGTAGCCTTCCTCTACAGCCTTTCCCCGAATTTGCAAGGGAGAGGAAACACCAGCAGTGGTCAGGCTGCTTTTGAGCTGGTTCTCTTCTGCAAAGCCATCAGCAAGAAACTAATTACAGTGATCCTATGACTGTTGTGCTTGGCCGTCCCCACACCTCTCCTCTGCGACTGGGTCTCCAGCCCAGAAGCTCAGGCAGGAAAACACAAGATCCCCCTCAAGTCCTGAGTGTGAGCATCTTTGGGGTGGTGGAAGATGGGGAGGAAAGCAAATGGCAGAGGCAGGTCAGCCCCACAGGTTACACATGAACTACACTCCCCAAAACGCTGAATCAAACCCCTGGCTTTGAATAACCCCAGACCTGGGGAAGGTTAAAATCTAACTCTGAAGTGTCTGGCTCCAACCCAACACAAACATTATTGTTGTTTCTGGATTATGTAGTTTAACAGAAAGGAAAATCCTATCATTAAGTAACACCAACAAGATACACACTTGTGTCTTGTATTTAGTCTGTCCTACGTACTTTACTAAGGCTCCAATGGAGACGGACTTGAAAAATAAAAAAGCCCAGAACTACACAGCTCCCAAAAGCTTTCCTGAAAATAAATTTTTGCCATGTTGCGCCCCAGCAGTTAATTAAGGCTTCTATTAAATGTTGACAGGAGCTTGATAATGTTATATGTTGCAGCAGGCTCTGTTCGTGGTGTTATAATTATGGCAGTAAAACAGTTTCCATTATAGCCCTTCTTTTCATAAGCTCATAACTTTTGCAAACGTTCACTTTTCAGGTTGAAATTTTTGCGTGCCTGGCCCTTACCCAGTGGGAAATTTTTTTGGAAAGTCTGAGGAAAAAAAGAAATCCATGTAGTCCTTTTTGAATTATGGGGGAGAAAATATAAGCTTTTCTCGGCTGGAATATAGGTAAGGGGGAAAAAGGTAATGACATAATTTTTCTAAGTAGATGGATAATAAAAGCATGTGATACCTGATGCTTCCTTTAGAAATGGATAGGCTAGGCTTTGTGGAGTGCCTGGGGCATGTCACATCCAAAAAAAAAAATCCTATCTCTGACTTAAAAGCCTTGATGCTGCCAATGCCAGAGCCTCAAGAGAATCCAGTTGTCACCCATGAGAAGTGACTCTTGGTTGCAGGTTAAAAATAGAGGCTGGTAATTAATAACTCTTCCCTTCTGGCAGCATTTTTGAGGCACTGACAGTATTTCTCATCTCTCATGGGGATGAGGAGTCAGTTCTGAAAAATTTTGTGAACTAGAAAACCAAAGGGTAAGATCTTTAAGGTCAATGAAAATATTTTTCTTTGATAATTTCAAGCTTCCTGTTTTGATAGGGTATTTTTTTTCCCCTACAAGCAGCTTAATTCTGAAGAGAGAAGACCTTTTCAACTAAAACCCTGGGATGTATCACTGAAGGGAATGTAAAAGCCAAACATTCGGACAGTTTGGAAATGGGTTTGAGGTTTTTTTCCGAGCTGAAACAACTGTCTGAACCACCCTTGCCTGAAAAAAGGTAAATGGGCATTTTCCCACCAGCCCCTTCCCATTCCCAAGGCCATTGCATGGGGAGTTTCCCAGCTGGCCTGTGTTGGATGGTGGAGGGATAGAGATGGAGCAAATGAGGTGGAGCCACGTTGGCAGGAGCAGCGTGAACCACTGTGAGACTTCATTGGTCTCGTGATTTTAATTGTCCCAGGGCACAAGCCTTGTCTGGCTCCAGGATTATTTCCTCCTTCCCAGCCATCACCATCACAGTCCCTCAGGAGGGACTTCAAAGGCACGTGGACATTGAAGATACAGATGAGCTTCTACTGCAGCCTTCAAAAGCATCTAGTATGATGAACAGTCAACCTCCTGATGGGGCCTTTAACCACATGGAAAGTGGGACTTCGGCTCTTAAATTGTTTCTGTGCTTTTGAAATATACTTCTGTTCTTTGTTGGGGCTGGTTTTTCTTAGCTACTGGCAGTGGTCAAGGAAAAACATGGGAGTGGGGTCAGGCAGGAGTATGGCTGGAGAGAGATGTCATTCCAGTATCATGTCTCTTGGTGACACTGGGCTGTCCTTCAGGCAGAGCTAAGAGAAAAGGCATCCTGGAGAAGGATGCAGAGGATGAATGGAGACACAGATCTGCCTGAAAGATAAGGCAAATGCAATTTGGCAGCGTGAATGAGTGATAAAACAGAGGTAGATTGGCTACTCTCAACCCCCTTGTCTTCAGCAGCGGATCAAGGGGATGTCTGGCACTAGACACAGTGGTTACACTTTTTTCTTCCTCTCTAGGGCAGAGCACTGACTGCTCAACTTGGTTGCATGTTTCTGTATGGCTTCACATTCCCCCAGCAAGTTTCCAAGGACCAGCAGCATTTTCTGCAGCTCCTTTCCCAACCCTCCGCAGAAGAGATGGCCGGATAGGACTGTCTGGATGGCACAGAGGTGAGTCTGCAGGCTGTGCTGCTCCATGTGAGAGGGACTGGTTCTTCCCCAAAGTGCTGTGCACAGCCCCTGGCTGGCCTGGCTGCTTTCTTTGGCATGGCAGGAGCTCACTTGGCTCTGGAGAAAAGCTGTCTTGACACTGATGTAATCGAAATCCAAGTATTGCTGGGGGAAGCTTATCTCCAACCGTGCCCAGCCCCAGAGCCAGCACCCCCAGCACCAGCTCACTACCCGAGGCAGCACCAGGAGGATTGTGTGGCTGGGGTAGAGAAAGCTCAAAATGATGGTGTGTAGGAACACTGCCAAGACCTGGAAAGGAGATTAGGGCTGGAAAAATCTGCCTTGACCGTCAGACCCAAGGGTCTTTGCTGACCTGGATGATTTGTGTTTAGATCTTGCTCCCTGGGGCTTTCCCAGAGGGCTTCCCTGTCAAGGTTGTGGGGTAGCAAGAGGGATGTGTGACCCAAGTGCTGCCCAAATACCCTCTCTGGGTTGGCTCCAAGGAGCCCTAAAGACAGAGGCAATGGAAAGCTTGCTCTAGGTAGCAGACCCAATATGTATCCTTGACTGGAGCCAAGGGGGATGCAGGCTGATAGGTAGGATTCAGGCCAAATGTACATACCACCAACAAAAGAGTAAAATTTTCCATTGACTGGGGGGGGAAACCCAAACAAAAACCAACAAGGAAAACACTAAAACCCCTTAAGTGCTCAAAACTTGCTTGTGGCATTGAGTTGGACAAAAATGGGTTGAGCAGAGAGGGATCAGAAGGTAGAAAATTATACCACTACTGCTCCTGTTGAGGAAGAGGTTTAGTCCATAGAGTGAAATTTTTAAAAGATTTGTGAACACTTACGAACACTTTTGGTAAAAAGTACTGCAGGCACAGGCTGGGGGAAAGGAGCTGCAAAAGGAAGAATTTCATTAGGTTCAATCAAAAGTTTCTGGTGTCCATCCACAGGCAGCAGTGGCTCCCTGGGGATAGAGCATGTGGGATGGAGTGTCATCTTTAGAGCCGAGGGTTGTACCTGGCCTGTAGTTTCCAGGCGGTTCCCAATAGACCAGCCTTCCTCAAGTGTGGATCTGCTCCTCCTTCATCCCTCCACACCCTCCTTTGCTGTCAGATCCAAAGGGACCCTGTGTCTATAGGAGGCAGTCTGTGGCTTTTGTATCTCTGGCAGTGGCATGGTGCTCATTTTCAGCTTCTTACTCCAAATTTCCAACAGGAGCGGAAGAAACTTCAACCAGTGCTGTTCTTGGTGCCCATGTCCCCAGTCTGGCTGCACTCCCAGGGGTTTGTCGCTGGGTGCTTCCCCCCTTAGTGGCATCAGGCTGCTTGTGAGGGGCTCACTCACTGCTTGTGTCTTGAGTCTGTGCCGGTGCTGCACCCCGTGGCTGGGTTCAGACTTCCCTGCTCTCCCACTAACCTGCTGCCTCCACCCCAATTGTTTTTCCAGACTGCGTCAATAATCGAGTATGCAGAGGTAGCAGGGCACGGATCTGTGTCTGAGCCCTGCTCGCATTCAGTACCCCGGGAGGGAAGAGAAGAAGTGGGGGGAAGGCTTTTATCCCCTTTTAAAAAGCAGGAACATGGGATGTGCATTAGGCTTTCTTCTTCAGAGACGATTCCTGCCTTTCTCCTCTCGCAGCTGTCCCTCGACGCGCACCCCGCGCCCCTCCCCGCGCATTCCTGCACAAACCCCTTTTGTTCGCTGCCCTCGGCCAATATACAGGCAGCAACAGCAGCCCAGATGTTCCCTATCAAACTCCGAGTCATGCCAACAAACTTTGGCACACATGAAAGTGCGCTGAGGAATGGGCCTCCGCAAATACCATTTCTTTCCCCCCCGCTCTCCATTCCTGTAAGTATTTTTAAATGTTAATGGCTTCCACGCCGCGACAGCCGGCGGGGGGCTGCCAAGCCGGGCTCGGGGGCGTCTGGCAAATTAGTGGTTCAGGTATCCCCGGCGCCTCGGCGGGGCTGTGCTGACCCTGAGCCCCCGCCCTGGGTTTTCCCCAGTGGCTTCCCGAGGACGGAGCTGAGCCGGGGCTGCGTTCCCGTGGGCAGTGCTGGTCGGAGGCAGTGACCCCCAGCCCAGCCCGGTGCTCGGGGGGGATTTGCTGCGAGTCCCTTTCCTCCTCGCACTGTCAGGGCCGGTTTGTGACGACCTAGAAAAGCACTGTTAAAGATGCTGCGGGGGCTGAGTAGCCCCTTTGGGCTTGGCTTTGCCATAATCCCGGTGCTTGGTGGGTGTGTGGAAGGGAGTTGGGTTTTTTGGCTGGTGTGGGATGCAGTTTTTCCTCAACTCTTTCTCAGCGTCTTCCCTGCCGCTGTCATTCAGCTGTGAGCCCTGAGTCGTGGTGCAGATGGGGCCACTGTGCTGCCCAGGGGCACTGCTGACACCACAAGCTGATCGAGGTGACCAGGAGGAGCAGGAGCTGAAGGACAGCATGGCCAGGACTCAGCTCTACAAACCAGAATCGAGATGGCTTTGGCCATGGGCAGATGGGTGAGTGTACAAGTGAAAACCTTCCTCTGTCCACATGAGTAGAAAAATCTACTTCTGCCAAGTAAAACCCAGTCCTGAGGCTGTGCACAGATGTGCTTCAGTGGAAGAGCTCCCTGTTGCACCTAGATGTGTAAAGCTGCTGCAGGTGGGAGCTGCCACCCCTTTATGCTCTGCCTCTTCCATCTTAAATAGCACCTCTCCAGCTTCACCACTGAACCCCACAGGGCCAGTGCCAGATTTGGTGTCAACCTCCCCAACCATGGAGAGACTTGGACAGGAGACAGCAAACACTGCCCCTCACTCACTCAGCAAAGGATATTTCTCATCTAATTTAAACAAGAGAAGCCCATTTGTTTCAGCACCAAGGCTCTTCAAAGCCTGAACTCCTTTTTACCCGTCCACTATAATGGCAGTGATGTATTTTTTCACTCCTCTCTCACGCTGTAAAGATTGAAGCATTTTTGCTCAAATTTAAATTTGAAAAAAGAAAAAAGTTCCCATCTGGATGAAGACCAGAGCTTGCAAAGTTTCCATGGAGGGTGGTGAACCTCTCTCCCTGGCAGTGGGCTTATCTGAGATCATCATCTCGAGGAGTGCGCCAAGATTTCCATACTGAAAAAAAAGACCCTTCTGGGAGGGTTTTGCACAAGAAGGGATGGCACGAGTGATTGCAGTGAATTCAGCTAAGAGAGGAGAAGGCAGACAAGGTCTCAGGGGAGGGAGAACAGCTCAATTCCAGCCTGGAGTTGAATGAGATGAAGCAGTGATTGCGGAGAGGTTCAGAGGAACAACCAGATGTGCACGCGATAGCCAGGACTGCAGGAGGGAGAGGAAGGGGGTTTGCACAATCCAAGTCCGGGAGGCAGCTCTGGCTACAAGGATGTGCTCTGATGGGCAGCAGTGAGCTGCTGTGGAGGGGTCTGACTGGGTGAACTGGGCTGGATGAGCGCAGGAGCCATTTCCAGAGACATCTTCCCCAACCCCCAGGCTTGTGCCTCTTGCAGTGGTGACAGAGATCCGCAAAAGGCAGTGTCAGCTGCACCCTCTGCATCCTTGTCCTGGCCGTGGACTTTGGAAAATAAATGTAACCTTTGAGAAAAGGTTAAGATAAAGAGGTGGTGGAAGAAAAATGTTCTGAGTTGATGAAAGCCCCCTCTCTGGAGGGAGAGAGAAGGGGAAAAAGACTGTGGTTATTTTTTTTTACAAAGGATTTGCAGGGACTATTTCTAGAAAGTGGGAGAAAGTGAGAGCCAGTCTCTGGTTCCCTTCATTAAGGAGGGAAGACAGCTCACTGAATTTGCCATTAAAATAGTAGTAATAATCATAATAAAAAACATAGCCCCTAAATTATCCTATTTAGAAATAAAATAAAATATAAAATCAAGAGGTAGTTGCCATTTCACATGTGGTCTGGTTTAAGTCCTGGGAGCAACACGGCCCCTGAGATCTAACCTGTTGGAGTTGATTCCTGCTGTGTTCAAAGGCAATGGAGAACCCTTGAATTTGCTTTCAAACTTGGGCTGGGGCTTCTAAGGTTTTTTTGAAGCCCTGAGCAAGTTGGGGAAGATCTCTTTTCATGATCAAGCAGGCTGTGGGAAAAATATATTGGTAGATTTGCATGGAGGGAACAGCTTGGGATGTGAGGCAAGTTTCTCTCCAGATGCTCACTGGATTGTTTTGTGGCTCATGCAGAAAGTCTGCAATCTTTGGGGCTTCACATAAAACCTGGAGGACAAAGGTCTTTTCTGCAAGCACAGGCAGAGCCAGATTCCCCAAATGAGACCAATTTCAGCAGTTGATCTTCATTTAACACTCCCAAGACGGATGAAAAATTGCAGACTGAATCTGACCATGTGTACTTGGGAGGGTTTTCTAGTTGCTGGTGTGCAGGTGTTGCTCCAGGGAGGATGCACACGTTCCCTGACACACACCGGCTCAATAATCCTGCTTTTCTGAGCTGGACAGCCCGTATCGGATTCAAAGGCCATGCTGGCTTGTTCTCAAAGCTCAGGATATCTGTTTGTCCTCCCCAGTTCATCTTCAGTTTCTCTGTTTGTGAGCGCATTACTACACTGAGCACGTGGACAGGGATTGCAGAGCCTTTTCTCCTGCTAGGAGAGGGGTCTGGAAACAATTACAAGCTGCTCATGCTTAATCACTCGGGTAAATCTTAAATGCCTGTCTTAATATTTTGCAGGACTGAAGATGGCATCTGAATTTTTGTGGTGTGCAGGTTACACAGCAGAGCACACAGACCTTGACAGTTTTGCTCTGTGCATGTTTCAGGGGTCCTGAGGACCCCACAGCTTCTCTGAAATTCAGGTACAATTTCAAAGGAAAACTAAAATACAAAGCGGGGGGGAAAAGAACCCCCGAAGTGTTTTTGCCTGATATTTGTACAAATTGTTAGCTCAGTCATGTTCTTATGAACCTTTGCTGAACCTGACCATTTGTACCTCAAACTGAACAAGAAGAGAGTATTAAAATAATTTTTTTAAAAATAAAAAATTAAATCCCCTGTGAAAATGAAGGCAACCAAAATAACCAACAAATCTAGGCTGAAGTCAGCCAATGACAAGACAAAACAATAGAAGTCCTTCTCTCCTGTAAATATTGAAGTGTTTCACTTCAGTATTTTCAGGCTGAAGCAGACTACTGACATAATTTAGTTTGCAGCTTTTCTATTTTCATTTTCAATGGACCTAAATTTAAAAGGAAGTGAGTTGTGGGTTTTAGCTTGACTTTTAAAAAAGATTAAATAGTCTCCAAGCAAACCAGAACATTTTGTTACTGGTCAAGCAAAATGTTTTTGGTTGACCCAAAATGAATCAATATGTTCTCATTATATTAAGTCTTTCCTTTTCAGCTCAGCTCCAAAACCAGAATTTTCCACCACCAGAAGAAACCAGTTATCCTTGTTTTCACCTTCCTGTTGCAGCAGTAAAGGTCTGATTTTGGTTGCTTCTGTTTTAATCAGAGCTTGCTTTATTAACCTCTCCATTTGCTGCAGGCTGAGGTCTGTGATATCAGTGTTTGTAGCCAGGGTGTGGTACAGATCACTCTCCAGCTATCTCAGATACCTCACCAAGGAGCTGCTAAGCCTCCCTGGCCATCAGCCTGCTTATTTACAGGCTTTATAGCCAGTTCAAACCCTGCCAGTGACACCAACACTTGGCAATCATCATTAGCGTGTGGCCCCAGAAAGCCTGTGGGTGTCAGCTGGGTGTGCAGTCATGGCAGTGTTCAAAAACTAAAGAAAACACTCTCCTCCTACAGAAATCGCTAAAAAACAACGTCTACACAAATATTGTGAAAGGCAATGACCGACTGATGGGGAGGACTTTCCGAAACCGTGGAAGGAAGTTACCTACGGAAGCCTTGGTAAGAATCAGGCACTCTTAACTCAGCAACCCTCTGAAAGCCTCCTCCCAGATCCAGCCTCAGCAAGGAACAGTTCACCAAGATCATCCATAAACACATGGGGGTTTACATCTCTTTTTGTGTGTCCTTGTTACAGGGAGAAAGCATCGACATTTTGTGAACTTTATTGCAGGAAAAAAGTAATGTTTCATCTTAAAGACTTCCAAATTGTAGCATCTGTGGGGTGGCCACTGGCCAAGGCTGCAGGTGGAAGCAGATCATCCCTCGGAGCTCAGTGAATGCTCTCTGAGGCTCCATCCCTCCAGACATGGGGCACCACAGATGGTGCATGTTCAGGGTGACGCTGGAGTGCTGCACCCAAAACTGGCCATGCTGTCTCAGAGCTGCTGTTTATGGTGCTGAGGATAACCTGGCTGACTTGGGCTCCTTTCACCTCTCAGGCAGCTGAAGGGATGGTGAGGTCGCAACCCTGCACATCTGCCTGTTATAGCTTAAGGGTCTGCAGGATGGGGAGGGGAGGCAAGATAGTGTGTGTCCTGCAACTTGCTGGTTTCCAAATGGGTTCCTTGGCTGTTCTTCCTTATGTTTCTTCCTTATATTTGTGTTACAGAAACTTCCAGAGACCCTGAATGAGGAGAAGGTGGTTCTGCTCTGGACGAGGCTTCATGGAGAAATATCCAGTAGCTTACTGCGAGGATACATGAAAGGTGAGGAGATGGCTTGTTTTGCAAATAGCTAGGTGTTGTCACGCATCCTCCTTTGGCACTGAACACATGGCCTGACCTGGTGTCCCTTCAGCCACCTGGGCTGAAAATGAGCCAAACCAGAGTGCACTGATTCAGTGCTTTGCCTTCAGCACACAAACAACAGCATTTCTGGGGTGTCTTGTTGGAATGCAGCAGGATGGGCACAGTGTCCCACCCCACACCCTGAGATTCACCAACATTTCACTCGCACAAGGGAGTTGTCTCAGCCCAGTGTGCTGTGTTGCAGTGGCTTTGAGCTGGGAGAGGTGAGAGGACAACATCCGCCAGCACATGGGTTGTGTAGCTGGAGGGAGAGACATGAACTGGCCAACACATGCTGGGCTTGGCCATCATGTTGGTGATCACTGGCACTTTATGGTAGCAGAGTGATTTTCACATCATGTAATACTCCACTGCAAAAACATGCTACAAGCAGTGCTGGCTCTTGGGTTTGGCAACCATTTGTCCCTCTGTCTTGCCATGAAAAGACAAGGATTTCCCACAGAGACAGATCTTGCAGAGGTGACAGGAGCTGCAGAGGTGATGGCATTGAACATTGTGCAGCCGGTGGTGCAGAGCTGTGTGCCCAGGGGGAGGGCAATGGGGCTGTGGCAGCAGCGGGAAGAGGTGGGAATGGTTTGGGAAGCACCACAGTCATGGGAACAAGGCTGGGAGTGCTGTCAGGAGCTGGCCAGGTCTCAGCTGGCTGGCAGCCAGCACACCCTGATGGGATGTGGGCTCTCTCTAATGGGACAACATAAATGATGCAGCAAAGCAAGGTCAGAAATGTTGGGCAGCAGCCTGTACCCATGGGAGAGCTGGGGGTCCCCCTCTCCTCTGGAGCCTGTGGGGGGAATCGTACACCTGCAGTCTCCAAAACCTGCATCTCACTGTCCCAGGGCTGCACTGCCCTTTCCTCTGCCTTGCCCAACAGATATCTATTGTTAAAAATACCTGAATGGAGACTCTGTGATGGTCATGAGGCAATTCTCTCTTCATGTTTTGCTACCCTGATTCATCTATAGCCCGAGTCTCACTTTCTTCTTCACCTATCCACCACAGGCACTGAAAGCACATTACCCCCGTCTCTTTACAGCTGTGTTTTATATATTTAAAGACTGTTATCATGTCTTCTCCCCACACTTCTCTCCAACCCAGACTAAACAACCTCAGTTCATTCTCTTGAGCGTGTAACAACAATAAGTTTGTTTGATGAAAATTCAATTTGTTTAATGCAGTGGTTCTAATCACTCAAGTTATGCCAAAGATAACAAACATTTAGCAAATTTCTCTTCAAATCTTTAATTTTATCAACTGTTTTGACAATTAGATTATAATTTTTACACAAAGGGTTAGAATGAAAGCAATTGCTTTCTAGTTTTTTCCTGTATAAACATTTGAATTATGACTTTTACATTAGGCAATGCAATTAAAAGCATTATAGAACTGTCATGAAATATTTAACTTGGGTTTATAAAAAGTATCCTTTTAATGATATTTAAAAACTATTTAGAAAGTATCTTTTTATAGTAATTAGCTACAACAATATTTCTTTAGCAATACAAAAACATATATCAAAAATTACTCATTTAGACTTCTTTCACTGTTCTGCTGATGACTATAAATTTACTGTTTCGCCAGCCAGTGGTAAATTTATAATCTTCAGGATATTACTGGTAGTAATTAATTTTATTTTGTTTTGCCAGGTTTTTTAAGGTGTTTTTAATTAGCCATCTTTTAATCCTGTTTGGGTTTTTTCATGCAAATAATTTAACATGAAGAATTACTTCAAAATATTTTTGCCTGTATAGAAAAATAAGGAGACAAGTACTCAAAAAGTGTCAGTAGGAATTTTAAGGTTGTTTTGTTTTTTAAAGAAAACATTTATATTGCATGCTGAGCTTCCTTCCAGTTCAGATTTTGTTTTCTGAAAGCTGAACTTATCTTAAGGGAAAAGCTCAAAGGCTGAAACAAGAAAACATGGGGTGGGGGCCTTAAAAGCCGTGATGTTTTGAGGCTCAGTTTCAAAGCAAACATATCACTGTAATGAGAAGTGTCCTGGACAAACACGCTGCTCTCCCCACCCAGCCCTGCTGGTCACCAGCCCTGTGTGCTGTAGGGTCCCTGGGGGACCATCTTGCCCCACTTTGGCTGCTGACAGCCCTGGCTACTCTTGGGAAGGCAAAAGCAGTGCCTGCAGGTCTGGAGGGGAAATTTACAGCCTGCTGAGGTCCGTGGCAAAAATCACACCCATTTCTCCAGCCCTGAGCTGTCTTCCTGTGCCATCCCCCTGCCTGTAGTGGGACTTCAGTCCAGCCCTGCCAGAGCCATAGACAGCCCTGAGAGATGTGTCCCCTTTTCCCCTGAGATCTGGGGAGCAAAATTTGGACCTTTTCAAGTAAAACAGCTGCGGGTTCAAACCACAGCCTTAGCCCAGGGGTCAGGGCTTTACCCCTAAGGTTTTTGTGGCAGGTAACTCAGAGGAAGCAAAGTCACAGCCCTAAACTTGCTGTGTAAGAGTCTGCCTCTTCACTAGAAAATGTACACAGAGCCACAAACTAAAAGATGTTGAAAACCTTTGGTTTGTATGGTTTAAAAAGCAGGTTTTTTCCACTCGGTACCTCTTTATATAAGTGGATTTTTGTTTCCTTCTATGAAATTCTTACAAACCAAAAGACTGCCTTGGTCCCAGAAATGGCAGTGCTGACTTAATCCCACTTACCAGGCACTTAACAGGAACAGAAACTGAGGAGAAGAAATAATGCTGTATTTTTTAATTCAGTTTTTTCACCTTACTCCAGAATGAGAATAATTCATTTTACAGCAGAAAAACTACTTCCAGTAGATACACCTGCATTTTTGCATACATCCTCAAGCCAGCCCATTGCAGTAGGGACAGGAACTGCAGGATAACACTGGGGTTACGGTCTCGAAGTGTTTCTGGGGTGTGAGTCGATGGCTACAGTGCTCACACAGTGCCCTGGCTCCTCTGGGCATGGTGATTCTTCCTAAGCAGGCCTGTGTTATGATCTGGTAAAAAATGGGACAATATTGACACAAGATACAGTGGATCGATACAGTTTGATAGGGTTTTTTTTCAGTAGAAAGAGGACTACATTGATTTAGGAATTTCTTTATTATTGGTTTTTATTTTCAGGATGCTTTTTCCCCATGTCTCTGTAATTATATGTGAGAGTTGGAAGCTCGTGATAGGGTCTGAAACACAAGCAGAAAGGAAACTTCCCTATACAAGTCTTTTCCTGTTTCACATTAGGGCTTGGTCTTTACTGGGAAAATGTTGCTTTGTGTGTTACTGTGACAGCACGCAGAGCAATGGTAGAATCGAGTTAAAAACATATTATCCAAGTCAGGGAGCCCCTTGATGGAAGGGCTTCTTAAAACCCCAGAAAATTTTCAGTGTGAAACCGATGCAAATTGAAGTTATGTCCTGGTACAAGTTGCATCTGTCCCGGGTTGAAATGGCATCTGAGCTCTGACCCTGAGGTCTGACCTGGGGAGCCCAATTTGCCAGCCTATGATGACATTTCCATGCTGATTTGGGAACTGCATGAGAAAAGATGTTTCTGTGATCTGTTGGTACTTGCTGCTTCTGGAGTCAGCAGACTCCAGGCCAGTTAGAGCAAGAGAAAACAGATGCAGCATTCATGCAAGTCTCCAGGTCTGCTGGTGAGACAGCAGCTCTTGAAGCACAAAAAGATACAGCACTCAGATGTAAAAAGAAGGTCTGTGTTGTTGATGAGGATGTTGGTCCAGGAGATGGAAGAAGTTTCTATTTACTCCTCGCCTTGTCTTGTCCAGACTGTATTGTAGCAACATTTGCTTGGAAAACCCTTTATTCCTAGGTGGCAAATGTTCAGTGCCATGTTCTGCTCACAGGACTTTAATCAGCCAGAGAACATGGCCAGCCTGCATTTTCTAAACCTGCTGTTGGTAAATGCTCCATGAAATGACTTCACTGGACTGTAATTGTTGCTGGAGCAAGCTGGCCCAAAGACTGGCAATTAAACCTTTGGCTGATGGAAGCTATTGACATGGGTTGCTGCTTTGCCTATGGTTTTAGCTAACAACTCAAAAGTCTTTATATTACTTCTATAAAACACATGGGAGCTTTGTGCCTGGAATATCTGTGGTAATGAAGTGAATATGGTGCTTCACTTCTGTTCATAGCTCTAAAACTTGGAAGAGAAGAAGGAACAAAAGCTCAAGATGAGATCTGCTGTTTGTACTCTGTGAAGCACAGTCAGTTGATATCTCTGGGTTTGGTACAGCCTCTTACTGTGATGTAGATATCAGGACAGGTTTAGATTCATGATTCCTATATGGGCATCTAAAAGGGAATTAGATGCTTATACCTTGTTGTAAGCCAACCCTGGCTGGGCTGACCAACACTGTTCCATTATAAAATTCAAGCTGGCACCTGGTTCTGCCATCTGGACTCCCTGGAGTTCAGGAGTGTTTGAGTCAAGGTTGGATCATGGCTTTTGTTCAGATCTCTCCTTTGCTCAGTCACGTTTCCCAGAAGAAGCCATAATCCTGTCTGAAGGGCTGCTCAGCATCCCTCTGCCCCAGGCTCATCCAGGAAGGACTTCCTGGGTGAGATAGCCATGCTCTCCTCCTCCTCTGCTGGATGCCCAAAACACCTCTGTGCGAAAGGGTGGCCCTTGTGTTCCCCGAAGGCACTCCCTTGACCAAATCCCATGAGAATACTCAGTGCCTGCCCCAGCTCAGGGCTGCTCCCCCCTGCCTGGGGCTGGTATTTATTTATGGGACGTGTTAGTCACGCAGGAGCTGCTGGAGGTGCTGCCATGGCAAATCCCAGACTCATCCATGGCCACCAGGTCATGGGCTTGCTGGGGAGGCAGTGCAGCTCCAGGGCTTGACTAATCCCTTGCAGATTGGAGTCGGGATGTGCTCAGGCACTGGGAGCATCCCAGTTTACTGCCACAGCTCAGCCTGGGGCTGCTCGTGCTTGTGGTGGGAGGTGAGCTCATCCCCAGGGCTCCTGTCAGGGTTAAAGCAGCCACGGGAATTTGAGATGGAAGGGAAGACTTGTTGGGGATACTGCAGGATCTTTTCAGTTTGTGCCTAAGGAGGGAAGGGGGTGCGTGCACCCTCCTGCACAGTGCTCAAAGCAGACTTTCAGAAACATCAGTATGGGCAAAATGATGGTTCTCCTTGCTGGCCTGTCGTTGCTGTTATTGTTGGGACGGACGATAAAAAAGCAGGTGAAGCTCCCGAATAGATGAAAGTGAAGACTTTAT
>JAWWEW010000006.1:27724435-28112805 GCA_035583185.1 Anabacerthia variegaticeps | reverse complement strand
TTGCCCAGAGAATTTGTGGCTGCCCCATCCCTGGAAGTGTCCAAGGCCAGGTTGGACAGGGCTTGGAGCAACCTGGGAAGGTGGAAGGTGGATTGGAATGAGTTGCTCTTTAAGGCCCCTTCCAACACAAACCATTCTGTCATTCCATGATTTCCTCACAGTGCTGTCCCTGGAACTTACTCGACACACTGGAGCAGGATCTCACCCGCTCGTACTTGCATTAATTACAAATTATAAATGAAACGAGGGGGTGGGGGTGGTGAAGTTTGGTTTATTCGGGTGCGGCTTAAAGCCTCATGAGCCGGGACTCCCCGAGCCCTGAGTTCGGCCACAGGCTGGCCTCGATGATTTCCGAGATCTTTTCCAGGTTGGTCGATTCTGTCCTTCCTCCCTGGTGTCTCAGGCTCGGCGGGGTCGCGCCCACCGCAGCGTTCCCGGCCCTCCCTCCACGCCGCCATCTTGCCTTGCCCGCCCCGCCCCGCCCCGCGAGGCCCCGGCCGGGCTGTCCGCGGCGTTCGCCGGCGGCGCGGCGGGGCAGGCGGGGCCCTGCGCGGCAGGAGGAGGAGGAGGAAGGGGCGCCATGGCCGAGGCCTGGGCCGGCTTCTCGCGGGAGGAGCTGCGGCGGCTGCGGGGGCAGCGCCCAGGTACGCACCGGGCGGCGGCGGCACCACCCACACAGCCCCGCCGCTGCACCTGCCTCCCCCTCAGCCCCTCCTGCCGCACCTTAGCCGTCCCCACCGCCCCTCCATCCCCTCAGCCCCTCCATCCGCACCTCTGGCCATCCTCTCGGCCCCTCCTGCCGCACCTTATCCGCACCCTCAGCCCTTCCATCCGCTCTTGATTCGTCCCCTCAGCTCCTCTGTCCTCACCTTATCCGTCCCCTCAGCCCCTCCATCCACATCCCTGTCAGTCCCCTCAGTTCAGCTGCTCTGTTCCCGCGTCAAATACCTGCCCTTTCCCCGGGCAGCCTCTCTCACCGCTCCCCTCATCCAGCCCCCTCTCCCTGCCCACCCACAGCCTCCCGGTCGCGTTTCCAGACTCTCCAGGCCCAGGTCCTGCACCCACCTCTCTGTCCGCTGCCCCACTCGTGTTCTCGGCCTCCTCTGCCCACGTGTCACCTTGTTCTTCCCTTTTTCTTCTCTTTATTACCTCAGTTTGCCCGCCAGGCTGGCTGGGACCCTTCCTTAGTTCCACGTTATTCCAAGAGTTGCCTCACTCCTGCATGTCGTTCTTCCTTTGGTCTCGCAGTCCAGGCCCCTTGTTCTTCCCTCTCCTCATTGAGGGACACTCATATCCTTCAAAACTCCAGATTCTTACATTAGCAAAACGTTCCTGGGTTTTCCCACACGTTATTCTCCTGTGGCATCCTAGTTGTCATGTCCTTGTGTCGGTTTTGCAGCAGTTGCTTGCTCAGAAGAACTCATCCACAGATTCTGTGACACTGAGATTTGGGGTTGATCCTGCTTCTCCTTCTCTTCCACTAACAGAGTCGTACGAGCCCTCGGAGCAGCAGCAGCAGCAGCCTCAGCCTCGCCCCCACACCGGGAACAAGCCTCGGAAGCAGCTGCAGCGGGAAAAAGCCCTGCAGCAGCAATGCCAGAAGCTGGGACTGCAGGGTGGGGCAGCCCCTGTCACTCCGGAGCAGCTGCTTTCTGCACCGAAGCACAAGCCCTGTCACCCTCAGCAGCCCGTGCCAGCACCCCCTGCTGCAGATCAAAGGCAAAGTGATGGCCAAGAGCAGCCGGAGGAAGGGACACCTTGCAATGGCAGGGGCAGTGCCCAGCCCTGCCCTGCACAGCCCAGCGCCCAAGTGCAGAGAAAGAAAGTGGAATTGTTAGTAAGTCGGTAAAATCAGGGGGTGGGGGTTATTGTTCTGCATTGATTCATCCTTTCATTGTGAAGTAAAGGGAGCTTTTCTGTGTCCAACACGAAGGTTTGGGAGATCAAATCATTCCCTCTCCTATAAGGAGAGGCTGAGGGAATTGGGATTGTTCAGCCTGGAAAAGAGAAGGCTTTGTGGTGGCCTGATTGTGGCCTGAAGGGGCCTGCAAGAAAGATGGAGAGAGGCTGTTTACAAGAGCATGTAGTGACAGGACAAGGGGCAATGGCTTCACACTGAGAGACAGTAGGTTTAGATATTAGGAAAAAAATCTTCCCTGTGAGGGTGGTGAGGCCCTGGCACAGGTTGGGCAGAGAAGCTGTGGCTGCCCCATCCCTGGAAGTGTTCAAGGCCAGGTTGGATG
The DNA here is from genome assembly GCA_035583185.1 of Anabacerthia variegaticeps. NCBI lineage: Eukaryota > Metazoa > Chordata > Aves > Passeriformes > Furnariidae > Anabacerthia > Anabacerthia variegaticeps. Next base: position 28,110,562 of record JAWWEW010000006.1, on the reverse strand, counting down.
GAGCTGGGAAGAACCTGGTCTAGTGGAAGGTGTCCCTGCCCAGGGCAGGAGGGTTGGAATGAGATGAGCTTTAAGGTCCCTTCCAACCCAAACCATTCTGTGATTCTGTGACCACATTAGCTTGCTCTGCATTGGTGCTTTGTTTTTAATGTCTGGTTGGGTTAAACCTGATTCAGGATCAAATTCTGCAGTGTACTCCGTGCAGATAGGCACTCTGCTGCTTTCAGGTGATTTTCTTGTGGCAGTGGCACTGCTCGTCACAAAGTGCCTGAGATGTCTTAATGGTATATGAAGGCTGCCCTCCAAACTTCCATGCATCATTTGTATTCCTCAAATAGGGATCAGCAGCTTTCCAGGTATGGTGAGCCAGACCCTTTCTCTGGTTAGATCTGTCCATAGGATCTCAGAGGGCCTGAAGGTACTTCCCTCTCTCTACATGAGGTTTAGGGATAGGGTGATGAGGTGAGATCTGAAGAGATGTTCTTGTGCAGAAATCGTGAACAGCTGAGTTACTTGGGTATTCTTAAGCTGAGTCTTCTTGAGAGAGGGCATGAAGAACACAGTGGGGTGGAAAAGCAGCAACGCAGTTTTTTGTTTCTCCTGAATCCTGCCCAGCTATGTTGATGCAGGTTGTCCCTCCTCACTTGATCCCATGCCTTCCATCCTCTGGGGCTGGCTGTATCCCTTAGCAGATGTAGCCTAGGAAATGGAATCAGTATCATTCTTCCCCCGGTGGAAAAAGTGAATTCTTTTTCTTCCTTGTTGCTCATTTTCATTATAACTTTTGCCAGCCTTTCATTTGTATCAGTTTAATTATTTGGGGGCTGTATTGTAAACCAGACCTGTGAAAAAATCTTTTATGCAAAAAACCTTTCTGAAAAAGAGGTTGTGTTGGTAGACTTAACAGATGACAATTTGTAGCAGCCAGTAACAAACTTGAAACTGCTTCTACCTAGTGGGGAAGCACATCCTTTAAATGAAAAATTCCATCCATTTCTGAAAAACTGCTCCATGCTTTTTCTTCCAGCAACTTATTTGGTTATGCAGATTTTTGTTATGATCAGCAGATTTCATCCGAAAATGTTTTATTGTTCTCAATGACTTCTTGCAGGTGATGCTTCTTTCCTCAGAACCGAAACGTGTTTATTGTTCCTTTGACTTTTTCAGAGTTTGCTTCTGGAAATAACGATGATGAATATTTGTGTTATTCAGAGAACAGGGCAAGAAATGAACTTTCTATTAATTTTGATCTTCTTGTCCATGAGCAGGCAGGAAAAATCCCGATGGGAAATCCTGCAGCAAGAGCAGCGGCTCATAGAGGAGAAGAATAAGCGCAAGAAGGCTCTCCTGGCCAGAGCTATTGCTGAGAGGTAATGGGCTGTTCTGCATGGGCTGAGCCCTGGCAAGTTACTTTTTGTCTCCAGCCAGTTGCAGATCTTGGTCTAAATGTCATTTTTTCCTTCTCTCTGTGCTCTGTATGTCCTGCTCCACAAGTGGGCTGCTGGGATCGACATTTCCCTGTGATGACAAGTGCTGGCTAAGAAGCTGTGACTAAGCTTTTCACACTTCCAAAGCTGCAGCTCTGTGTGCAGATGGAAAAGTAGTTACTCAACTCACGAATGAGCTGAAGTCCTTGAATTTGTTAGTGAGATCATGCTTGGAAGTTGGGATGCTCAGATGCTTCTCTCTGTTCTGTTCCTGACTTGTTTTTGCTGGATTTAAGGAAAGTTTATTTGATTCCTAAATTGTGATGAGAAACTATAGCTATTTCTGTTTGACCTTTTGACTCTTATTAGTATGTGAAGGGCGTGGAAAAGAGAAGATGATCAGCTTTAAGTTGAAGAATATACTGTTTTACCACTGGCTGAAGAGAAATGGTAGAAATTCATATATTCTCAGTTGTTGGCTCTTGCTCTTCACGGGGCCAGACTTCAAGGCACTGTATAGTGTTGTCCACTGAAATGGCTTAAGACTACAAGGAGAAGGCAAGGTTTGTAGGGAAGGGTGTTGGAACAGCTCATAACACTGGATCAGGGAAAGTGATGTGAAGCTTTCAGGCTTGTAGTGCTTTCCCAGACATGTGTTGTGTTCTGCCCATCAGAGCCCTTGGGTAGCACAGGTGAACACAGCCCATACTGTGCAGAAGATTCTCTTTAAAGTTCTGGAAATTGTGTTTTCCTTTGGCAGGCAGAGGTAAAACACAGGTACATTTGTTCTGAGTCACTGTAGGACAGCAAACATGGGTGTGACCACCAGGCTGGGTTCTTCTTTCTGGAAACAAAGCCTGAGGAGAGAGAGGAGGGCATGGAAAGTGATACCTCCGGAGTTATGTGTGACATTCAAAGCCCTTTCTCAGACTTTCAGCAATACCACACGTGTCTGTTACCCTCCACCTGCATCAGCTAGTCTAATGAGAGATGGTGTCACTGCCTGCACCCTTAGTCTTGCTCTCAGACACCTACTTTGGGTGTAAAGCAGTCACTGAGAAGTGTGAATTTGCTTGTGGTGATGAAAGTCACTCAGCTTGCTTGGGAGTGAGATCCATCAAAGTTTGCTACCCTTAGCAACATTTAGTTTTCAGGACTTGGGAATGAATAGGCCAAGTTGAAAAAGGTTACATAAGGCTTGATTGAGATCCTTTGTGTTTGATGTAAAACTTTCCATTCACTTCATTGGGATTTGACTGGGCCTTTCGGGAGTAATTTTACAAAATGGAAATAAAGCTTAGGTTAGGTGACTTTTTGGCCCCTGCTAACTGGGCTTCTTTGAAAGGGGATATTTGAAGGGCTGAATGCCCTTCCCCCTCTCACTCTCCCCCAAGCCATTTCCTGTTTCCTTACACTGAGAACTACTTAGATACAGCAGCTTCTTGTGTGTTTCCACAGTGAAGAAACACAATCCATTTTAGGCACTTTGATTATAGTCATTACGTAATTTTGCCGTAGTCCTTTAATAGCAGGCATTTTAGATCCCTGTGGATACTAAAAAAGATCAAAAGCCCTAAGCCATAAAGGAGAAACCTGAATAGATCCTAAGGAAGTTGGTTGCTCTGCAAACGAAATGGGGCCCAGTAGGTCAAGAAGAGAGGCTTGAAAAGGGGGGCGGAAAAAAAAAAAGGCATCTTCCTTTTGCAGATCCAAAAGAACTCAAGCTGAAACAGTGAAACTAAAGAGGATTCAGAAGGAATTGCAAGCTCTGGATGACATGGTGTCTGCTGACATTGGCATCCTGCGGAACCGCATTGACCAGGCCAGCCTGGAGTACTCCTATGCCCGGTAAGCGACACACAGGGAGCAGGGAGGAGGGAATAGCTCTGCCTGAGAGCAGGGGGAAAATGCTGTTTCCTGTCACCAAAGCAGTAATGAATTTATGTCATTGTAATAATGCATAGTTAAAGCAGTCACAGTCTGGGGGGCTTTCAAATCTGGAGGTAAAAGTATGCTTTTTATTTCCTAATTTTTCCCTTGGAATCTGGAAACCGAAGCAGGTTTTCTGACTGCAGGCTGTGCTGTCACGAGACATAAGTACTGCTTTAACTGCCCAGTTGTCCATAAGCCCTGCTTTATTGTTTCAAGGTTGTTTATTTCTTCTCAGGGGGAAAGAGGTTTTTCTTGAAAAGTCCTAAAATGAAAGTCCTTTTCAGGGAAACTTGCTCGTTGATGACAGCTCTGGTCCTTTTGGAATCAATGGGACCAATTAAGCTTAAAACATATAAAACTGCTGAAATGCTTTTGGAACCAGGACCAAAAACTGAAGGAAAAAGCAAGCTTTCACCCTTCGCAATGTGCCTTTAATCACTTTGGTTCTGATGAGTTCCTTAAATGCAAGAAATTAATCGGAACACCCCATTAGTTGTGGGTAAACCACAACATCAGTAGATAAACATCAGCATGTTTGTGCAGCCATTTCATAAAACAGAAATGTTCGGTTGTGGGTTTTGGGTTCACAATTCAATGTGTTAAATGTGCATTTCTCCTTTTGACTTTTGCTCTACATTGACCACAGGCCAATAAACATGGTAATTAGTCTTTGAAAAAACAGCAGTGGTAGCTAAAAAACTAAGATCTCTTTTGGTGTAATTATCATTTAAAATACCAAAGATTAACTGTAATTAGAGTAGCTGATGGTATATGAATACAGAATTTCATGTCCTCAAGTGGAAAAACATTTCAGTGGATTTTAGTTTTCATCTGGTTTCTAAAACCGTTACATGCTCCAGCAAATCTCCATACCCAAGTTTTGTAATAATGTATCTATTTGAAATGCTCACTGGCAAAAGAGCACAAAAAGGGCTCTGACATTTGGAAGGCTTTTAATGACAATAACAAGAGGAGATGCTGGTGGGACAACTGGATAAACTTTACCAAATTCTTAATGACTTTCATGAACTTAGTCTTTTTGTGAGGAAGGAATTTGGAAATGCAAGATAGATACTTTCAGTGCTGTCGTTTTTATGTATGATGAGCCCAAGCCAATTTACTTTTAAATGGTGTCTTTTGAAGCAAGTTTTTAGTTCTTGCCTTATGTTTTAGGACTAAAACAAAAATGATTTCAGTGGGTCAAAAAGTGCAATTTCAAACGTTCCTGAGCACATACATAGTTAGGGGCATTTGACAAATCCTGTGAAATTGAATTTTTGTAAACATGATGTGAATAATATGTGTGAATTCAGCCCAGAGGTTTAACTCTGCAGATGTTTCCAGCATAGCATTATTTAGTTTTTCCATTTCAGAGGCACATTTCTTGAGAGGGAAATGTAAATAGGCATCTTCTGCCCACTGCAGATTTAGCTTTTACATCTGGGTCAAAGTTTTGTGATCATTTTATAAAAGATCATATTTGGGAAGGCTTTTTTATGTCTTTTTTCCTTTTGTTTCACTAAGCAAAGGATCCTGTTTTTCTGTTGCTTTGTTTAAACAGATACTGGTTTTATGAAAGAGCCTGACTCTTTTGTTCAACCACCTTACTAATACTGGTTTTATAAGTGCTCTGTAAGGTGCATAACATAGCCGTGCTGCAAAAGCCTTTGCGTGTTCCTTTTCCTGAGGAGCAAGATTGCACCCATCTTTCTATTAATTAGAATTTTTACACAGGTTTACTGATGTAGTGGAAAAAACATCACTAATGCAGACACCAACCACTGAAGTGCTAGATATTCTCTGCGTGTTAACCTCAGTAAATATTTAGAATATTTCCTTTTTGCTACATTTGTCATGACAGGAAGTGCAGATTGGCAGGAGGTGAGTGTCAGGGGGATGCTTGCAATAAAATTCTACATCTGTTGCCACACAGAAGTTGTGATGACTGTTGATGTCATGTGCTGTGTCAGTTTGTGCTGCTCCTGATCTTCTGAACATGTATATGGGTGGCCAGAAGAAGACATGATCCGAATGTCCATGTGTATCCACAGTGTGCTCCCTTAAGCATCTGTGCCTGTCAGGCGGTGGCTGGGTTAGAAAAACCCCAAACTGCTTTGTGGTATTTCAGTTCACACTGCGATTTCTGATGGTTTCTTCCTGCTGCCAGCGATGCATCTCTTCAAACAGGCAGCAAAAATGCATGTTTGTGATTCAGTCTGTAGTTTTCAGATGAGCAAATTAACTCTGGGAATACACAGCAGCAGAGCCTAAAGTGTCCAGAGAAGTTTTGATCAATTCACACTTACTTTCTTCCCTTTTGCTAGTGTAGCAGCATGTCGTGAACAGCTGGCATTATGCTCTGCACGTTACATTTCAGGGATGTGTCAGGCTGTGCAGTGCTTTGAGAATTAATCCACTGGAAATGATGGTTTTGCAGGAAGCGGTACGAAAAGGCAGAGTCGGAGTACGTGGCAGCCAAGCTGGACCTTCAGCACAAGACGGAGCTCAAGGAGCACCTCACGGAGCACCTCTGCACCATCATCCAGCAGAACGAGCTCCGCAAGGCCAGGAAGCTGGAGGAGCTGATGCAGCAGCTGGATGTGGAGGCAGATGAGGAGAATCTGGAGCTGGAGATAGAGGTGGAACGGATGCTGCAGCAGCAGGAGGCAGAAGCAGGGAGACAAGGCAGCCAGTCACATAGTCACACTGGGACAGCCAAGGAGAACGCCACTCCCAGTGGTCCAGGGCAGGAGGGTGAACATGGCAACCACACTGCTGCCTCCCCTGCTATTTCTGAACAGTCTCAAAACCCAGGGACCAAATCCCTTTCCAATATGGACAGACAAACTCAAGCAGTAAATGTGACTTCAGGAAGCTCCCCAGCTTGTTCTGCTACATGACTGCTGCTTGCAGATGGGCCAGTGGTTATGGATGATGCACTCTCTGCAGGCTTGTAGGTTATATCTGGGCTTTGGCAGTGCCAGTCATATGCACTTCATTTCCCTTTTCCTTTAATATTGTCTGCAAATTTTAAAGGCTTTTTTTTATTACAAGACCCTGATTCGGGGTTCACCATCTGTCATCGTCATTCTGGTTTACATTCATGTTCTAATGCCCAGCTCTTCATGGGCTTTTATACCTTCCTGAAACAGGACATTTGGAAGTGAACAGTAGGGTTTTTCCAAAGGTTTTCAGCCTGTTGGTATCAGAGATACCTGTTCTGAGCAGTGTGCAAGAGATAGGTATCTACAGGAGAAAAAACACCTTGATCTGCCTCAGAATGCCTTCTGTCCCCTGACATCTGCAATAGGATGTTTGTCTTCCTTTGTATCCATAAGGGATTAGTTTTCAATGGTTTCTAATGCTCTGAAACACAAGTGCTTACTTTAATTGCCTTCACTGATGATACTCTTTCCTGATTTAAAGGAAATGTGCATATTGAGGCAAATTGCAGTCAGTTGTAATACCTCATGTTTATCACTTTGCCTATTCCTGTCAGATAATGTTGAGTCATTACCAATTGTACATTGATAACTGTTGTCTGTGAAATCACACCAGCTGTGCTTTAACAAAGATGATGGGTTACAGTTTAAGACCTTGCAGAATGTAGAAGTAGAAACACACAAAAGAGAGTGTGTTACATTTAAAGCTGTTCAGTTGCAGACATTTTCTCCGTTGTTTCCTCAAAGTGCCAATAATTAGCCAGGGATCTTGTAATGAATAATCTCCACTGCATATTGAAAATTAGCCTATTTTTGTATAACATTCAGTGCATTTTCTTGCCAGAAGAGCAGGTTTATACCCCACAAGAAGTTCAGCTGGTTCACTCTGTTGCTGTTGAAAGGCTTTAAAAAGCTATTCCAGGTGGAGAAAGTCTCAGGAATTAGAAAAGGACGTAGGAAAATCTCCCATAGACCGATTGCAGCTGCAAACCGTGGGGACTGCGCTCACAGTTATCCACTTTGTAACAGGGAAGTGTGGGAATGGTTCCTGGAATACCTGACCTGAACGTGTTGGTAGGAGTTTATGAATGAGATGCTGAATGACGCCACCGAGTATATAAATGGGACACTGATTGTCTCTATGGCTTTACCAGTGGAAAAACATGTCACTACATTTCATTTTTATTCTATTAATAAATCAGTGTATCTTGTACGCAGTGTGTTTACTTTCAGTTGGGATATCTGAGACTAATACATGTATCCAAGACTGTTTTTCCACAGGAGGTGATAAATGGCAGAATCAGATACGTCCTTTGGCAACTTTCCGCTGTGTGAAAGTAAAACCTCGGAAAAGGCCATTCCAAAATAAGGAAATGTATGAGGCAAAGACATGGCAGGATACAGCTTGGCAGGAACTTTAGCTAACTGGCCCAAGGCAACAGTGGAAAATCTCTACTGGTGCCTCCCATACACAGGAGAAAGTGGAATAAATGTTTTCTAGAGAAACTGTTCATAATTTGGACTGATTGAAGCTAGAAAACTCCGAAGTAACATTTGAAATATGTATGAAGCATTGTTCTGTTGATGCTGGTACACTGCCTTCCCTGTTATTTTGCTGGAAGACCTGACCTAAAAGAGGATTTGATTGTATTGCGAGGAAATTGTGACTAACTTCCTTTGCTCAGTCTGCAGTTGCAGGGCAGCTTGTAGCAACCTGAGGATGATTTTCACGACTGGATACCAGTGCAGTAGTAATTTAATTGTACCATTCTCTCTTCCATCTGCAGCTGTCCCCAGTTGTTCCTCAAGAGATTCAAAGTCCTGGTGGATTGGCCTGTTCCTCACTACCGTTGCATTAAGCTTGTCAGGGACACACACAAGAGTTTCTGACAGAAGAGCTGAGTTGCAATGGTATCACACACTCTCCATTTTGTGGTTCTCTTGTAGGCTAAAATATGGTTAAATTAGTCCTACTTACTGCACCTTGTTGGCACAGGTAATATTATTGTTTGAACTCCAAAAATGGCAAAAAATTGTAACTCCAAAGATCTTCTTGACAACTGCTTAAGAATATGAATTTCCTAGAAGGGGATAAGTTTATATCCAACAAAACTGCTCAAAAGCTGAAAAAGTCTCATGTACCATCCTGATAGTGTGGGTGCTGTTCCTGCCTGAGAGGGAAGATGCTGTTAGTCAGCAGGTTCTGTTCTCTCAAGTCCCTTGTTGAGATTCTGCCCAGTTCTGTCTGTCCTTAACTTCTGAGCTTGCAAAATGGAGTGAACTGGCTGGGAGCCACATGCAACAATCATGGGGGATGACAACAGCAGCCCAGCATTTGGTCGCTCTCGCTGGCCAGGGAGCTCAGGAGTTAAATTGTTTGATGTGAGTTATGAAGCCTTTCTCTGACGTGTGATACAAACCACTGCCATGGTGTCAGTTCCACTTTGGAAGTTCACAAGCGTTTTGATGGGTGCCAGTGTGCCGGTTTAACATTCCCCCTATGCCGGAGCCAGGGAGTCCAGTCCTAATTGTAACAACATGTGCACTGGTCAGAAATGCCAGGAGATGATTTTGGTGCAACGGAAGGGTTGGGGTTTTTAACTTGTTTTTCCTTGAAGGAAAGAGAACTGTTGGAATGGAGGCTCTTCAAGCAAAAGCCATTTCTCTCTTTGTAGTAGCTGCTGTATCTTACAATGTTTGGCTTTGCTGTCCCTGGAGTGCACCGAGGGCAGGTGTGCAGTGAAGGCAGCTGTGCTCTCCACTCCACTGGTGTGTTGTACCTTCAGAAGAATGGAAAAATGAGAAGTTCAGCATAGATCAGGACTGAATGGGCAGACTTTTAGTGAGGACCTCTCACACAGGGAGAGGGAGAAGTCTGAGTGTGCAGCACGCTGGGATTGAACACCCTCAGCAGGGAAAATAGAGCAACATGTGACCTCTGACAGTAACACTGCAGGGCTTGTCACAGGAGACTTGCATTCTCCTGTGGCAACGTGGCCATTCATGTGTTGGACCACCACATTACCATTATGGGAAGAACTGGAAAACACCAATGTACACCCCTGTGAGAACATTACAAAGCACAGTATAATTGTCCATGTTGTGTTTTGGCCAGGATGTCAGGATTAGCACTCCCTCCCCTGTCAAGAACTGTTTAAATGAGCACAGATGGTCATGACTCAGCCTGGGGTTCCCATGGATGTCTAGTGCGTGGTGTAAAACACTTGGACAACCCCCAATCTGATTGTATATCCAGCCAGATGAAGCTGGGCTCTCAAGAGATTTGAGCTTGGGGTAGCTGTGTGGGGAGGGACTCAAGTTTTTCATCAGCCATTGGTCTTCCTTCTGCAAAGCAGTGGAGTCTTGCCTTTGAGCCTGGATCCCATGTGAACCAAGCGAGGAAAAACTGCTGAGAGAGAAATGTAGTGACTGGCCTAGTGGTTGGGGGTACTGTGTTTCCTGACCAGCTGTATTAAGAGCATGGTAGAGAGGATTGCTTGTGGAACAGTTAACCTCAGGAAGTTTGGGAGCCTCCTTTTTTGGGATTCCCTCTGTTGTGTATTTCTGCAGTAGTATCTGTAGGCTTTCTGTTCCTAACACCCTTTTGGAAAGGTTCAAATTTGGATTAAACTCCCTGTGATATGGCTTGTCCCAACTTGAGGCCTGGAACTTTACCAGATGCACCTTGTGTGGGATCTTGGAGCATCTGCGAGTCTTGGGCCAGGTTTGGTACTTTTGTGTGACTCTTTGTGGACCCGTGTCTTGGGCCTCTATGCTCTGCTCTTGCACATGCTGCAGCTTTGTACAAGGGTTCCTGCAGTTGCTGAGAGATAGCCAGAATTTTTCTGCAGGCCTGTTCAAACACAGAAATCCTGTGCTCAGCACTTTGGTATTATATCATGATCCCTTTTCTAATTCTCTGGATATAAGCAGGTGTGGTGTATAAGGGGCAAAGGGTTTTGCCAGTGGCAGTGCAAGCAGTGTGTATGTAGATGTGGGCTGGTATTACAGAAACCACATGCTTGTTAAGTGCCCTATTTAGGCTTGCCTGCATGGTCCCATTAAAGCGAGTGTTGGCTCCTTTGATGGGGCACGAGACTGGTTTCCCTCGTCGTTTCCCTTGATTTATGTCCCAGAAGCAAACTTGGTACGTCAGTGGGGAAAGACCAGGTAACGAGAGAAGTTGGCCAAGCCTCACCCCCTTGGCGTGGTAAGACATCAGATTCTTCAAATCCTTGCCTTTGGCAGCCTGTTAGTTACAGAATTTAAATCATGCCTTTTAAGATGCAGGTAGAGACACTAAAAAGCTTTGGCCTTTCTGAATTAGGGCCTGGATTGTGTAGTTAGAGTCATTTTCTCAATTAGCTAAACATAAATCAGTATAATGAGGCACTTGGGAGCACTGGGCAGGTTTAGTACCTTGTCTCTCCTGCCTCTGTCCATTCCACTCCCACCTGCTTGTTTGGCTGATCAGCCAGTGATTTTATTTTTCCATGCTGTTAGAGCTGAGCAGCAGGTTTTAATGTCTGCACTGGTTTTCACACCTGGCACATGTGTGCGGGAGGGGAGAACTGGGAGAAATTGCTCTTAGGCAGTAAGGAAAGCAGCCCTCATGTGTGGCAGAGATTGAACAGTCTCAGCACTCCATGCCACGCCTTCAGGGGATGGGGACAGTGTCCCATTGAGTAGGCAGTGGTGCGTCATGGCATGAGTGCAGAAAGCCCAGCAGCAGCAGGGATGCTGTTGGATGTGATATCTGGGACTGGAGAGCGTGTGTCGGGGCCAAGCACTGTGTTTGTACTCCAGAGCTGGGTAGTGAATACGTGACTCCTTTGCCAGGGCTCCACCATGAAAGGGCTGTGCTCTCTTCTGGAGACTGCTGGATAATGGGTGTGGGATAGGTTGCCCTGTACCCAGTTCAGCCCAGTGGAGCACTGGGACCCATTTCAGCAGACAGCCATTGAAAAGCTTGGAGGTTCCTCACAGCAAAGAATGAAACCCTGAGAAATGGAAGAACTCATTTTAGGCCTTGTGATGCCATTGAAATGTATATAAATCATGCAATGGGAAAACTGCAGTGTTAGGGACATCCCATCAGTCTCTTACATGTTTTAGATTGGGGCCCCAGATCTCAGCCTGGGAAGGCTCTGAACTCACTGTGGCTTGGGATGGGGAGGGATTGGTAAGGGAACAGCCACAATTAAGGTCTCGCTGACACGCAGCAGGAGCAGCTCTAAATGCATAATGGCTGACCTTGTGTTTCTTCTGCACTAGTGCCTAAATGGCCTGAGGCAGACCCCACTGAATTATTTCACAGCTTCCTGCTTAAGCAGGCCAGTAAAGGAGGTGGTGCAGCAAAGGACAGAGTCACTCCATGAAACACAAGCTGAGCAGTGGTGTCTGGCTGATGATTGATACTGAGTGAGGCCGTGGCTGCTCTACAGTCGTAAGGTCCAGCAGCAACAGAAATAGGAGCCCTCAGCTACCTACTGTGTAGCTAAAGGGCACCTGGCCTTCTTGACCATGGCTTCCATGTGGCCCACTGTGTCCCCAGGAGAGCTGAAGGGATGGAGAGCCCTGGGAGTCGTTCCTAGGCAGCAGGTAACAGCACCTCACTGTTGGTGTGACTCATTCACAGGTATGGAGCTCAGTGTCCTGCAGATGGTGTCTGGCTTCCTCCCTTTTTCCCTGTGGAAGAGATACCCTTTGCACTACCATGGCCTTAGGAGGTCATGAGTCCTTGGGCCAGCAAGGATACCCCACCAAAAGTGTTTGTATACTGCATATGCTATGTCTCAAGAGTCACAAACTGGCTGTCCCTCAGTTGTTAGTTTGGGCAACAAACCCCAGAGCCCTGTGCTGTGAGCCTGTGCAGAGACCTCTGCACAGGGTTAGGGTTAGGGTTAGGGTATCCTCACTGCCTTGGGAACATGAGCTGGGTAGAGGGAAACAGCTCTGCCTTTGCAGGCTCAAGTCACTTTACCCATTCCAGTGTAGACAGATCCCATGTCCCAAGGAGGGGTTAATCCAATTCAGACATCTTCAAAGTTTCCCCATGTGCATTTGGAGGAGGTTTCTGAGCATCACCCCAAACCCTGCATCATGTCTTGAATAGCTCTGTGGCTGTTTAGGTGATGACTCTGGTTGCTGATGGTGCATATTTGATTGCCTGCAGTGCTGATGGTCTCCCAGGGGTTGTGTCTCTTGGCTTGGCTGTCGTGTGAGCTGCAGCTGGTCTCACATTTTGGTGGTTTCCTTCATGGCAGAGAAGATGATACTACTTGGCATGAGGATGTGCTCATAAAGAACCAGGTCCATTCCAGCGTTTTCCTAACGTGCTTCCCTGATCCTCCAAGAAGAACATCTTGCAGCTGTTTTAAAAAATCATGCCTCATTCTCTGCAGGATTTTCTTCTTGCTTCCAGATCTTTTTTCTCCCATCTGCTAAAATGCAATTGTTTTCTTTTCTTCATTCCTCAAATCAAAATATTTAGCGATGGACTTTTCTCCATGACATCCCACTGTATCCCCTAACTACTGTGGGGTGTTCATCCGCCTCACTGACATTAACCAGTTCTGCAAACAGCACTGCCAAGCAGGCAGGCTCCTGCTCCTGGACTTGCTCAGCATATCTGGTACAGTCAGTGACAGTCCCTCTGTGAGTCTCCTGGGAATGATGCTCTTGCTTGGCAGAACTTGAGAAGCTATTGGAAAATACTTTCCTTGGCCTGGCAAGTTGGACTTGGGCACTCAAGATGCTCCTTCTGGCCTTGATATTCCTGAAGCTCTACCTGCTTTGCATAGGGGGGAATCATTATTTGCTTTTCAGGGACTACTCTGCCCACTCTGCCCCAGCTGCTTGCCGCTCTGGGGCCTTTCATTACTCAAACCCTTCCAAGCCACCAGTAAGTTTTCTCCTGTCCTTCAGTTTCCCTTCCTCCTTCTAACAGGTGCCAAGAAACTTCATGGGCCCATCTGCCCCCCAGGCCAGGTGAATAACCAGGGCTCCCCAGAGCCACCAGGCTGAGTAGAAGGTGGGTGAGCAAAGAGTGGTACTGGAAGTGCTTTGATTCATAGAATCAAAACTCAGTAGGATTAACCTCACAGCCAGTTCAGAAGCCCATTCCCTGCCATTCTTCCCACTTCTCACAGGCTTTGGGGTTATCCATGTTCACTGTTACGCTTGCTCTCAGAAATCTTTGCTTTCACCTACCATGTCTGTAACCCCAGAGGTGACTGTTTCGAGTTGGTCACCTCTAGGGAGGTGACAGATGATAACCCATCTGGGCATTCCTGGAGAGAGCCAGAGGGAGGCTTCCTGATGGGGCGAGGCCTGGGGAAGGCATTTGGGATGGCTGCCATCCACAAACACATCAAAGGTGCGAATGGCTTTTATCAAGAGGCAGTAAAACTTTAATCCAAAGCCCACTTTAATGTATTTGCCACATATTTAAAAGGGAACTGATTTCAGAAATGCTTTCGAGAGTTTTAAAAATTCTTCTGGACTCGTGTCTTACAACTCTTTCCACTCTGGAAACCCGATGCTTTTGTTTCTGGGATCCCAGATGTTTGGGACTTATGAGTGAGGGAAGAATGAGAATTAAAACTGTTTCTAAACCTCTTCTGAAACATGGGCACAAATAGGTTGGGTTTTTTTCCTAGCTCTAAACTCCTGTTAAACACTGTGTGTTTTTTTTAATTCCAGTCCATGCTTACAGTAAATATCACCTCCTCAGTCAGCTAGTGAGACATCTTCCCATTCAGTTGTCAAAAATCCCTCATTTCCACCTCACTAAGCCTGCAAGACACTGGCCTTTTGACCTGCTGGGGTGCTTGCCCCTAGTCTGGAGCTTTAGGCTGGTCCTGTTTTGCTGGAAAAAATCAACCTTTGGTGTGGAAAACAGGAGCAATTCCTTGGCAAGATCAGAGGAACTGTAGCCTTTCTCATTTTCTTTCTTTTTTTTTTTTTCTGCGGGAGAGTTTAAACATCGCTGCTTTCATTTGGAAAGGGCGAGTGACTTTCCCATGCCGTAATACCCAGCAAGTGTTGAGAGAATGTGGTTACATAAAACCATATTTTTAATACAACCGACAGACTGTCTTGAGAGCTAAGTGTTTTTTGACAGTTTTTATGCACCTGTTAATTCAAAGCTCTTAACATGTGCCAGTTAAAAAGAGCCAGGCACTAAAACATCCACCCTGTGGACGGCAGGGGCTCAGCTGCACGCCAGAGCACAGGGAATCTGTGCAAGGTAGAAACTTGGCTTCTCTTACAGGGCCAACTGGTACACAACTAATTCAACTCAGAGCTTTTCTTCCCCAGTCCTGCTTGGCCTTGACTATTCCTGCTTCTGCTTTGGACCTGAAGAACAGCTGATGCATCTTTGTGTTTCTTCTGTTTGCTTTTCCCAGTCATAAGAGTCTTAACTTCCTGTCAGGGCCCTGTCCTTAAAAGAGAGGCACTGACCATACCGCCCCAGGCTCCTCTGCTAATTTTGTGCCTCCTTGTTTTCCTCATAGTGGAGTTGCTTCTTCTAGTCAGTGTTGAGACAGGCATTGGTACAGCTCAGATGGGGACCTGCTGCACAGTCCTCCAGTGCGTCTGCTCAGGTATCCCCTGCACAGCCACTCCACACTCAGGTATACTCTGTTCACACGCAGCCTTGCTATCAGTAACATAAAGCAAGGCTGAGAACTTCTCCTCCTCTTCCCTAAAATTTTCCTTCCTCTCCACCCCTTCAGTATTACCAAACTCTCAATTTAGAGATTTTTCTCAGGGTCATTTTAAACCTCTTGCAGACAGATCTTCCCTCTTCCTTCTAAGGCTTCCTCCCTGCACGCTGCTCACATCACATCTCCACAGAGCTTTGTCTGGCTGTGCACACTGTGGGTCCCCTGGTGGCCTCATCCCTGTGGAGAAAAGCTTTGAGAACTCAGCACCATCTAACAGAATGGCTCAAAAAAGAAAACCCAGAAGGCAGATACAACAATACGAGACAGCTTGAGAATTTTAGATACTGGCAGATGGAGACACAGTAGTTTCTGTGGCAGAAATTACCCCCAAAATGAGTGGCCACTGACTTTTTGTGCAAGCACCTGTGCAGCTGGGATGTGTTTCTGTGTAAGGGAGGGTCAGCATGGCACTGCCACTCTGCTGCTGCAGAATTTGGTCAAGCTTTGTGAAGCCCTCAGCTTCAGCTCTGAAGCAGAGGAGAATCCAGTGCTGCCATCCCAGCTGGGTTAGAAGCAGTCAGCAGGTTTGCTTGTGGCAATGGGGGTACCTGGAGTTGGCCTTCACCTCGACTGAAGGGGAAGGTGCTCCCAAAAAACACAAGAGACTATGTTTGGAGGACAGGGATGCTTTGGTACACCCTGCATGTTGAGCCCTAGCTGAGAAGATCACTGCAGGGTGGGCAGAGGAGCTGATGGGACATGGAGGGCATGTGCGATGTATGTAGCCAAAGGTGGGTGAAATCCTGGGCACAGATGTGCTGGATTTGTGTGCTACATGATGTGGAGCCCCAGGTCGGTGGGGATCTGCCTCAAATTACAGCTCCACAAGCCTGGAGAGTTGGCTCTGAGCAGCCTCTGTTGCCAAAAGCAGATCAAGAGCTGCTTGTCTCCTCCACCGCTCAGAGCTGATGGCTGGGACTCCTGCTGAGTGGTCTTCCACAGTGGTGCTGAACATCAGTGTTCCTCCTTTCATGTCTGCTAAGAGCCATTGTCCCTTTCCTTACAGGCTGCATTTGTAGGCCTGATTGCTTGAGACTGGGAAAACTCACCATGAATAACCTCTCAGGATGGTATTAGTGTCTCTGAATGCTGCACGTGAGCATGAACTGACATGAGGGTTCTTTAGGCAGGAAACATGAGGTGAGGGCTTGTCAGGGCAATAGATGGGGTTAGGATTCCACCTCATTAACACTCAGGCTGTGCACTGCAAAATCACCTGGCAGGACAAATCTGATCCAGATCAGGTGTGTGCACACTGTTGCTTTGTGTTGAATTAGCTAGAACATGGTATACAGCGTTTATATTGGCTTCACATTTTACACTGGCTGCAGGAAGACATAGGATATCCCATCTGGCATGAATTCCATTGGACTATAACAATTCAGAGGATGAATTTGACTAGGCAGAGTGGTATACACTGCATCAGTGTTTTGCTGCATGGGGTCACAGCAGTTTTAATTGTGTGCTGGGTACCATCAAATAAAACTCTCTGTCTCAGAATTGCTTAACTGTGCAGGTCTGTGTGATGTTCATGGGAATGTTTCCCTGAAGAAATGTGACTCTGCTCCTGCTGAAAGGTTGTATTGGTGTTATTTCTTACATTGCTACATTGCTGTTCATGTACTTGACCTGTAGACTATGTCTTTTTGGGGTGCACCTTCCAAACAAGATTAAGGTACAGCTGGGATGACCTCCCATTCTGGAATGACAGAACTGGAAAGGATCTCAACATGTCCTGTAACTCACAGCCACAACCAAGTCCACCCTGTGTGTCCTGACATAAAATTGTCTGATAGTTTCTTCACCCTCCAGTGATGGGGGATCTGAAGTTTAACTCAGGGTCTAGCTGGAAACTCTTCTTCTACAGTTAAACCTGGCTCCCCTCACCCCAGCAACTGTGTTCCAGGAGAATGGATTGTCCTCTTCCCAAGGCACAGCCCTTTCTCTGTGCTACCCTTGGAAGCATTTGCACAGCAGGCTCTGCAGTGAGGCAGGGAGTGAAGAATGTGTGGTGGGAAGCTTCCAAAACTTCTTCAGATCTGCGTTGAGTTTCCAATCAAGCCATCTGTGACTCATCTTCATGCTTGTGCGTCAACTCATGGAGAGATCCTCGGAGCAGGCAAAGCCCTGGATCCCTGCATGCTCACACGGACAACAGCTCTGGGGTTTGTGGTGGTTGTCCTCATGAGGGGACAGGGCTGTGATGCAAGATAAGTTCATCAGGAAAGTATGGTCGTTGTTTACTGCTATATTCAAGCCCTGAAACACGCTCAATTTGCAACTACAAGAAAATTATGAGAGTCATAATCCTTGCTGAGAGCTGAACTACTTTTCCAAACAAGTTGACTCCATTTCCATCTGATTTAAATTTGGGAGAACTGCTCATGTCCCAAAGCTGAATGATTTTATCACCTCTTCACCAGCCCGGGTATGCGATGACAGATTTTTTTGATCAAACCAGAGAATAACTTTGCTGAGAGATCTTCCAGTCTTCACCCATCTGAGATGTTTCCCTGATGTTTCCTTAGAATCCTTTTGCCCTTTCATTGCAAAGGTGTCTTGCTCTGAGTGCAAAATGACTCTCTAGGGCTGGACAGCAAAGGGAGGCTGCAACACAGCCTCCAGATCAACCTTGCAAGTAGGAGCTTCTTTCCTTAAGACGAAAGATTATATGCAACTTTTATTCTTTTTTTTTAAAGTATATGTTAACTGCATTCAGAAGAACTGTTCATGGGGTAAAATGTGCAAACCTCATTTGGGATGCTAGAAGTTATTTTAATTGTATTGCTTAAGAATGTGCAGAGTAAAATCCAAGGGGCCTTTCTTTTCTGGCATGCTCTTTCTTCTTTGGAGAACTTCCTGAAAACCCCTTCCTTGGACTGGTGATCCTGCAGCCAAAAAGCACTTGGCAGAAAGGTAATGTGAATGCAACCTTAACCATCAGCCGGCAGCATAGCGCTTGAATGCTGCTGCAGTTCTCCCAGCTGCTGCTGACAAAGTAATTTCCAGGACAGATGCAATAGCTGATCTTTCTTGGACAAAGGTTTTCCTTTCCACAGCCACGTGCAGTAATGAAAACAGCAATTTCCACTGATACTTTCTGCCCAAGAATAGATCTGTTGCAGACTTCACATCCCCTCGCTTGAAGTATCTCCAAGTCCAAACTGGACAGCTCGGTTCCCTCTAAAATCAAGTGGTGTGTTCTGAGTGTGGCTGGTCCTAAGGATCCCGGCTTGGAATTCCTCACCGTCAGGCATAGAGGGAGCCATGATGAGTGACTCGGACCTGGGAGGAACCTCAGTACAATAGGAACTGGCCTGTTTAGGAGGGAATTGTGTAGCTGGAGCTGAAGGGAGAGCTGTGCTGATCTGCTCCTTAGGGTTTCTGGCGAGCCGTGTCCTGGGGGAATGACTGGGACCTGGGTGGATAAAGGATGCTTTGTGCTGTGGTCACATTCAGATACCTGGGGGAGGGGACTAGGGAATGAAGCAATTCTGTTTGTTTTGAACCAAAACAGTCTAAAAAAACCAAACCAAAACAAAAAAAAAGATAAAATAAACAAGAAATACTGAGTCAACTTAGGACATGGTGTTTGATCCGAAACACAATGTTCCATTTTACAGTTTAATTTCTTTTTTTTTTTTTCCTAAAGCCGGGTTTTTCAATAAAACCTCCAAAAGGCTCATTTCAGAAACACCTACACAAAGTCAGCCCCTTTGCTTTGAAAACACTTTGGAATGAAATGTTTTGAAGTTTGAAAAAGAGCCTCCTGTACTAGGCTTGTTGGTTTTGTTTGATTTTTTGAAAAAAGGTGCTTGTCAAATTCAGCCCAACTTTGTGAATGGTTTCTGTCCCTCTGAAATTAAACTCTGGTCAGGATTGCTGTTCCGTGCACAAATTCACCCACTGTATCTGTGGATCTGCCGAGGGCAAAATGGAGCCCGTGATTCAACCCGGAGCTGTCCCACCTCCTTGGAACCAGGGAGGGGAATCCGGGGTGTTTGTGTTTGCATAAAGAAAACGATTCAGCTCTCAGCAATCAAAATCCAGGGCTTGCTCCCTTCCCAAGGGCATGTGGAGTCCCCTTCCTTCCAGTGGCCAAAATTCCCATTGTCTCCATAAGGAATTAAAGCATACGCTGGCCACCAAATGAAGAAAATAGAAGAGCACGGGAAGAAATGGCCCTGACCCGTTTTATTTATCTGCTTCCAAGAAAAAAAATACGAGCACAAGGCATGAGGTTTCTTTTCAGGCACTTTCTAATGGCTCGGATGATCCAAGGAAACAAATGGGAGCAGCCAGGAGAGCATTGCACTTCGAAAGGGCACAGAAATATTTGCCAATGCAGCAGCTCTGCAAATGTGTGAGGCTGTTAAGCTCCTAATCCCATGTCTTATTTTTATGAATTTTCACACTGGTGGGATATAATGAACGTTGAGCCCAAAGACATTAATTACTCGGGTCCTTTTTTTGAGAGGAATTTCGATGGAGTGTAACGTTTTAAATTACAAGGTGTGAAATAAACTCTACAAAACTTACAGCTTTAGTGGAGGAACTCCAAAATCAAATAAAAATGCAAAACCGCTGATGAAGTCCAATTTACTGTAAAATGCCCTGGATCGTGGTGTTCCAGTAATTTTTTTTTACCGTACATACTTTGGTTAAAATAATTTATATCCGCTGCAGTGTTTATGTACCTTAAGCTTTATTTATTAAAGGATATGTATATTGCAAGCCCAGTTTTAATGAGACATGCTGAAATCTGTAAGGTACAGTGCGACTTTTGTTCTAATCAGCACTAAACCTCTTCTCTTTACTTTTTCTGTGTTGAAAACATTCATGTTGGATGGAAAAGGCCGTGTGTGTATATGAATTTCAGGTACATACAAATATATATGTAAAGTAATAAGCAAAGTTTATTTCTTTTTTCTTCTATCATCAGGGCAAATACTCCATCATTGTTCAGTCTGAGCACTTAAAATCCCGGATGGATTTTATCCTTATTCTTAGAATGGGACAATTACTTCTCTTTTAGGCAACCTATTTATTTGGCAAAGATTGTGCTTTAGGTTGGCTGAAAGTGTTTGTGAATTCACATCAGTTTGAGGAACTGTTCTGGCAAAGGAAGAGAAAGAAATCCGAGTGTTTTGGCTTTGCATTCTAATGAAATGTTTTGAGATTTCATTGTGAACCAACACCCTTAAACTAAAGTTAGCCTCGACTGAAAAATACTTTGGAAACTTAGAAACTTCTTAAAATTATGAATTAAATGGGGCCTCGGGGATGTTCCTTGTGGGAGTTGCTTTGAAACTTTCTTCCTGTGTTCTCATTCTTGCAAGGAAATAGAAAATAGATAATAGAAAATATATGGCTGTTTCAGTGTAGCATTAGGAGTAAGTTCTAAAAGTTCTGATAGGTTTTAGGAACTTAATCAAACTTAAGCTGTATTTTCAAGACATTGTAGAAAGCCTGGCTTTCATTGACACCTCAGGATGAGATTAAAGGTATTTAGCTGCTTGACCTTTACTGATAGCACTCAAAAATGGATATGAAGCTGGTCATGCAAATGTCCCTTGTAGTCTCTAAACCACTACTGAAAATGGTACAGTGTTTCCTAAATCCCTGTACATGTAGTGCAGGGCATGGATATCATGGGTATGAAAGTGACTCTCTGTCCATACAAAAACAAGTTCACTTCTGCCAATTTTTGTTTCGATTTAAAGAAAGAAGAAAATAGGAAAGTCCTGTCACAAAGAGGGCAAAATCTCTTCTATTTTTAGAGATGTGGCAAATGCAAAATTTCTGGTAAAAATCAGCTTTGCTCTGTGTTTCAGAGGCAGTCTCTAAAGCAGAGAAGGTTTCAGGTCTGGCAAACTTGATTTTCCTCCCTGTGCTTTCCTCTGCCCCCGTTTTTCTGATGAACCCAAAGACACAAGTTCCCAGCAAAGCAAAGTGAAGTGTGGGAGCAGAGGGGAGAGGCTTTACTCTGTCTGTTCCATGGGAAATGTTTGCTTTAGAAATGAATGCATTTCTCAGAAGTGAACCCCAAAGCCCAGAAATGGCTGACCAAGGAATTTAAAGGGAGAAACACTCGGAATCAGGGAGCAGAGTAATAAAGCACAGGTTTGTTCTGTAACAAATTCCAGCACTTGCAAGAGTTTTTTAGACATATGGAAGTCCATTTAGGAGGAAAATTGGTTGCAGCCGCTGACTCAGAACCTATTGGAATGAGTGGAAACGTTTCCATTGTCTTCTGTCCTGAAGAAATGCTGTTCCTGTCCTTCCTTCCATCCCCAGCCTGTGCTCGCTCTCTGGGCCATATGGATTTCATCTCCCTCAAAGAGATGTAAGAGAAGAGGGTTTGGCTATTTGACAGTATGATGTAGTTTTGTGGACAGGAACGGCTGATTTCTACCTGATTTGCTGCAAATCAGGTAACCAACACCTCAGTTCCAAGGGATTGGCTTTGGAGGAGTTACCTGGGTGCATCTGGCTCTCCTGTTGCAGAGCTGGACATGGCTTTAATCACCTCAGCTAATTGTGCCCCTCAGGAAGGGCTTAGAGGAATGAGGGTCTGTGTCTTGACAGCCATCGGATCCCTTTATTGCTGACCACAATTGGTGGGCTATCCCTGGAAAGAGCACCGGGTAATTGCTCATCTGGATAGTTCCCCAATTCATCTATTTCACCTCAGAGACTTTTCTAGTATTAAATCCAAAGCCAGGGCACTCTAAATGCAAGGCATGGGTGAACCAAACCCACCAAGAATTGATTTAAAGGGATTGACTCCTGTTTCTCTTTCTGCAAGGCAGACTCCAAAAAAGGGGGCACAGAAGGGGATGGATTCTCACAAGCACTCCCTGTTCTCACAAGGTGTCACCTCCAGACATTCCTGTGATCACTGCTATTATCTGTCTCCTACCACTGAGGCCAGGACAGGTGCCCACAGAAGGGGTGACAACCTGCAGAGCAAGAAATGTTGAAGTATTTCAGCCTCTAGCAGAAAACACTGATATTTTCAGACCGGAGCTTGAGTTGGGGGAAAGCATAAGAACAGGTGGACCTGCTCAGTCACTGCTGCCATCTTGGACCTGCTGGGTGGCCCAGACAAGTCCCTTCCCTTCCCTGTCCCTCATTCCCTTTCCTTCAATCTGCCTTTCCCCTCCAATGCTCCTTGTGGGGTAAGAACTGCCTTACACAGAGGGACCTGTCTCCTCCTCCTGTTTGCAATGTCAATCCCAGTGCTACATCAGCTCCAGCCTAAGTGGATGTGCCATCACAGAAATCTCCCCTGAAACCGTGCTGGGTATCAGCTGGCTCTGCTCTCCTCCTCTTACCACTGAACTGTGAGTTCTGTGGCAATCTTCTCTGGGTACTCTGGACAATGAATGTGTTTCTTGCCATGTAATTAAATTACCCACTTGAGAAAGAAAAAGATGTGGTTTTGTTCCCATTACAAAAACAAACAAACAAGGACTGATATTTATTACAGGCCAAGGCTACTCAACAAGTGTTTTCTGGAACTCTAATAAATTGCTGAAGAAAGTTTACAGCTGAGCCCTAAAGATGGTTTAGTTTTCCAAGGGGCTGTGATGTATTTATTTCCCATTTTCTTAACCCACAGTATGGTGAACAGTTTAACATGCTCTTTCCAGGGTTCAGACGGTGTCAGCCCAAACCCACGCTCTTCACCCCGAAACAGTTAACCGCTTTTTAATTAAAAACACACCAATTATTCATTTGCAAGTTTTGCAGTTATTTTTCCCCATTTGCTCAGCCTGCTATTTGGTTTTGCTTCCACTTCATTAAAACAGCTTGGGAAAAAAAAAAAAAAAAATAAAAGGAAAACTAAAAACCCCAGCCACGTACCAAAACCAAACAGAAGTAGCCAGCAAGGAGCCTTTCAACCAAACAATGTTTTTGGTGTCAAGGGCTGTGCAGGTTAGTGATGGTCTTGTTCTGTGGCATCTGGAGAAAGCCTTGTCCTCTGGACGGGGGGCAAAAAGAAGAGGTGGACCCAGCTGTTAGAAGGAAGGCAGCAGTGCAGGGAAGCCTGGGGACATCAAGCTCAAGATTTCAGAAGGAGACAGAGGAGCAGTCAGTGACCATGAGTGAGTGGGTCAGGGCACCCACGTGGAGCTGCTGTGGGGTCTGTGTCACGATGTGTTGCCAATGCCCTGAGCAGTCCAACAGCTCTGCAGCCAGACCCAGGGACTCCCGTCCTGCCGCAGTTTAAACACGCTCCTCACTTTAAGCACATCGTTTGTGCACGAAGATGAGTGCGGACAGATGTGGGAGCAAGGCACTTAAATGCAAGTTGGTTGTTAAGCACATGCTTAAGAATATATTTTGGCTGGATTAGCAGACTGGTATTGAAGGGTTTGCTTTTAGAGAGAGACCCCAAAACATTAGAAAGTGGATTTTTTTTTTTCCAGTTCATTACTGGGCCTGCCAATGACATCATTCGTTTGCAAGATGAGAAAAAGTGTTTAAACGAGATTAAAAAAAAAAAATTAAACAAGACGCAATTTTAATGGCCATTTACAAAGGAGATTTATGGACGTGCATAAAGCTGCTTTCCTTGGGAGAGGGACTAAGCTTTTAACAGTTACCTTCCTTTGGATTTTTTTTCCCTCTTGCAATATAATACCCACAAATATTTGTGAGTTGTGACTGCGCTCTGAAGGGTTAGTCCTCTTCCAAAAAGGGGGGGTGGAGGGAGAAAAGGCGAAAACAGTGGTGCCAATTTGTCTGCCCAGACTCTGATTATGGGAGGTGGTGGGTTTTTTTTTTTCTTTTCCTGCAGGGGAGAGAAGCTGGTGGGATGCTTTCTCTCTCCAGGGTTAGGGATATCTGATACCCAGCCCAGGAGCAGTCCAGCAGACTGAACTTTCATCTCCAGCAGAGAGGGATTTAAAATAAAAAACCCAACCAAACCTTGTGGATAAACTTCTTAGTTAAATTTGCAGGAGATCTTGGAGTTTCTGCTGGGGAAATTAGGGCCACTTGAATGTCTGATTATAAGGAGCAGAGCGTGTGCATGGAGAAGGGGAGAGAGAGAGGAGATCACTTGGAGGAACAGAGGTGGTTTCAATACATCTATTTATTTATTTGCATGCCCTGGGCCCTGCCCTCCTCCCTCCTACCCTGCTATCCAGTGACCCTCGGTGCTGATTAAAGTTCCCGGGTGACCTCTGAGTGCTTTTGTTACCCTGCCTGGTAATAAAACCCCGGTTAAACTGCTGGCTTATCCAAACCCGCGGCTCCTTACACAGCCAGCTCTGGAGCCAGCTCAAGTCTGAGCCCTTGGGAACATGCAGCTTAGCCCTCCCTAATTTAGCTTGGCCTGCCTGGGGCAGGGGGGCAGTGGGTGATGTTCCTGGTGGCCCTCTCAGTGCCACCAGGTAGCTGTCACTGTAGGTGAGTAGGCAGCCTGGCAGGGGCACAGCCTGGTTTCTTACCAGGCAGGCAGCTCCCCTGAAACCCTCCATGGTGATGGAGCAGGCTCAGTGCAACGAAGACAAGCATCATCCACCTGCAGGACTGTGCCCTGGCACCCTGTGCTCACATGGCTGACGGCAACAGGCACAAAACCACGGTGAGGAGGTGTTTGTGCTCATCCTTCTGTGGTTTTCTGGTGGAATCCGTGGACCCCCATCTTACGGTGTCTTGTTGTCTGCTCCCTGCACCTCAGACAGTGCTGATCCTTGGGGCCAGAGGCAGAGCTAATAGCCACAAGGCATCCCTGGCAAGAGCAAAACCAGGGAAGGGAAGAGCTGAGCTCTAGTTCAGGTTCACAGACCATTTAGGCTGAAGATTAGGATATTCCCTTCTTCATAGTCCCTCTTCCACTTGGTGGAAAGCTTATGGAAAAAGAAAATAGGAAACTTGTTCTTGCCACTGGCAGCTGGTGAATGTGCCTGTCATCTCTGTTGAAAACTAGGTGGCAACTGTTGAAATCTAAAAACTGGGACTTGTACAGACAAACTGACTAACAAATTTCCACCCTCCCAGCCCCTTCCTCCACTTGTGATTTATAAATGGCAAGGGAAAGGAAGGGCTCCAGCCCTGACTGGATGTGGGGAGGTCTGGCCAAGGCAGATTGGAACAGGTAGGAGTCCTGCTAGTGAAAGCTCCAACCCAGGTACTGCACAGGCAGCCCAGCTGCTCCCTCCCTGAAAATCAAACCTCTGAGATCTGGGGGCACTCCTGGGCATCATCCATATAGGACTTGGCAGAAATACCATTCAGGAGGAGTTGTCCCTGGCTGTATTTGGCCCAGAACTCCCTTCCCAGCCCTCAGCTCAGCATGTCACCAAGCCTCCTACCTGGTACAAGCTCCCAGTGGATGGTTCTGTTGCTGTGAGGCAGCTTTATCCCTACCTCGAGTAACTCATACCTTTCCATCCTCCCTCACCCACACATGGCCAGAGGAGATGGCAAACAGAACCCCCACAGCTGGTATCCTGAAGCACCTCCCTTATTACACCTCATACACATTAAAAAAAAAATGCAAGTGCGTGGCCTTGCCCCACCATCCACGTGGGCTGGAGCCCAATGAGTTGGGCATGTGTGCAACCTGCCCCAGGTTCTAAATCTTGTGCAGTGAAAATGCTGCAATATTCCTAAATTAGTTCCCGAAGTCTAGTATTTATCACCTCCATGAACCAGTAACAAGCCACCTTGCTCTGACTGGAGATGTGATAGCACTTCCAGGAATGATTGTGTGTGATGTGAACTCAGCCCCTGGTTCAAAATATTATGCAGTGGAATAATAAATCTCAGTACTAAATTGCTGCCCCATTTAAGCTTTGATTAGACTCTGATGGTCTGTTCACCCTGGAGCTGCTGGTATTAATCTGCATGCTAAACCCTAATTATAAACTGCTCATGGCATTTCCAGATGATATCAAGATGTTTGGGATTAAAAGAAACTCTGATGTTGAGTTTACAGCTTGGAATGGCTGTGGACTACCTGATCCCCACAGATGTAATAATGCACCTCTAGTGGGGAACAAAGAAGAGGGAGCTTTGGGCCAAGAGTGTAGCAGGAGTCTGTGGGTGAGAGGTTTGGCTGCAGACCCGAATTTGGGCACACACACCCAAATGCTCACCCACACGTGTAAGGTCAGACACCTTTATGCACACACATGTTCCTGCAGGTGCTCTCTGTCTCCAGCTCCACACAGATCTTACCCAGCCCTGGCCGGAGCAAGTGCAGAAGCGCTTGAGCCCAGACACTAAAGTGAACCAGCGTGATGGAATGAGTGGAGGAAAACTTTTCAGGGTAAAAGAATTGTGATTTGGCTCCCCAGCACCCGGGCATCAGTGAGAGTCCAGCAGTGGAGATATCACTGGCCAGGGGATGGGAGTGTGGATGCAGCCAGGGAAGAGCCAGCAGCAGAGAGATGCTCTGAATTAATGTCTCTCCTGAGGAGAGGCCCAAGGAGCTGTGGCTGATGTTTTGAGGTGCAAAGGGGTGGAGGTCTATGTTGGTGCACTCCCTCTCCCAGGCAGCTGCCACTGTGGGCCTAGGAGAGGAGTAAGCATCATTGATGCCCTCCTGCCCTCCAAACCTACCCAGCTCCTCAAGAGAGCAAGGCTGGAAGGCACTCAGCATGTTTTAGAAAAGCTGAGCACCTTGGATGGCGCAGGGATAAATAGTATGTGCATTTTGGTTGGGTCTCCTAAAGGCACAAGTTTGTCCAGTGGTTCTGGCTGTCAGCTCCTGCTTCTCACTGCCCTCTTGCAATTTTTATGATTTTTTTAATTTTATTTTTCATTTGCTAGGGTGAAACAAATTTGGCAGACCAAAAAAGGGCTCTAAGCCTTTACATGCTGACAAGTTTCATGAAAATGAGGTAGCAAGAGAAACCCAAACTACTTTCCCTCACTGAGCAAACTGCTTCACCTGAGCTTCATTATGTGATTATCCAGCTGAGGACCTACACCTGGAGGTCACAGCCTCCACAGGTACTTCTGCTGGTTGGTGTGTTTTCTTTTCAGACTCAAGTAGAGGAGAAGATATTTAGGGCACCTGAAAGAAGGGGGTAATCTATGCTGGGAAGGGCACGTGACATGGTGGTCAGTGAAGGAGAGCTGAATGTGGGAGCAGGGCATGGGAAGGCTTGGCTTACTCAGTGCTTGGTGCCTTCCTGCATCACACAGGGAGTGTGAGCTGCCCTCCTGCTCGCGCTCTGGGTGCTTCTTGTTGGCTACAAGACTATTGGGAAGGTTGTCAGGTCCTGTTTGTTGTACCTGAAGGCTGTCACCAAGACTATGGTACTACAAAGTCCAGACAGATGTGAAGGTGAGGGGAATGTTTCTGAGGGCTTGTGAAGTACTTGGGCAGCCCATATATTGGAGCTGGGAACCACAGGAATGGCCAGTGCTGAGTTTCATGGGAAATGTTAAGAATCAGAGAAAATACTCAAGTTAGGGACTTTCTCACTGGTGCTGCAGGCTGAGCTTGTAATTTTCTATGAGAAGAGAAAGCAGAAGCAAAATGTGCTGGTCATCTGTAGAGGTGCAGATCTTTGGTTTTCCCCTTCTTGAAATGCAACTAGGGAGAGTTTGTGGTTTCTGCTTCACTTTCTCTGAGTGTCAAACATGGTCACAGCACAGGAGATAGGTTTTGAGGCAGGGCTCCAGCTCGTGAGTCTCATTCATGTCCTTCAAAATATTAACCACTTTGGGGAGTA
Source organism: Anabacerthia variegaticeps (assembly GCA_035583185.1). Lineage (NCBI taxonomy): Eukaryota > Metazoa > Chordata > Aves > Passeriformes > Furnariidae > Anabacerthia > Anabacerthia variegaticeps. The sequence goes on along the minus strand of JAWWEW010000006.1, from coordinate 28,082,828 downwards.
GGAAAGGCCAAACTGGGGTCTGGTTGCTCTCTGGGGTGTGTGGCTTGGCCTTTCAGCTGTGGGTGCTTTACCTGGCAGATTTCTGCCTATTTCAGGACCTTTAGGCTTTCCCCTATTCTCCCCTGGCACAAGAGGCTCAGAGGTTCCTGCCTTGCTGGGACTGTGAGCGGGAGGCAACCATTTGTTGGACAGCTGGGAAGGGGAGGAATGGGGCTGTAAGCAGCTGCCAGGCAGGTGCACACTGGAGAGGAAAGGTGGGATGGGAGGATGGTGGGGAAGATGAGCTGCCTGTTCAGTTTGACATCAGACCAGTGGTGAGGTGGGAAATGTCTAACCTGCTGCTTGAGGGCCTGTGGGATGTTGAAATAGCACGTGTCACGGGCCATCTGTGGCATGACAGTCCTTCCCAGACTCAGGGTCATGAGAACTGGGGTATCCCATCACTCCTGCTTTGGATTTATTGCTGGGGATAAGCTGCCTTTGCATCAGTTGCCCTCTCAAAAATGGCAGTGTGTTGAGATCCTTGGGTTACAGCAGCCCATGGTGTGGCTCATTCCTGCCCTATGGCTATTTGTTCTGCAGGAACTCCTGGAGGCCCCACAGTGAGCACATGGGCTAGCTGTTGTACGGGAAGAAACGATGCATCTGAGATGGGTGACAAGTGTCCCACCCTCATCTGCCTTTGCTGCTGGAGGGGGGAAGCTTGTGAATATTAGAAGGCAAATACTCTTGAGAATTCAGGTAAGGTGATAGTATCTGCCTCTACTCTAACCTGAAGTTTTCTACAGCTTTGAATCAAGCTAAAGGAAATTGCTTAAGAAGGGATCTCCCATGCCTGTACTGCTAAGATGGTCCTAGTTCTGTCTGAGTGGCAGACTGAGATGTGCAGCTCTGTAGAGCCCTGGGACCCCTTGACTTGCACTCCCAGGAGCTCAGAGAGTGTGTCCTTCATCCCTCACTCTCTTTATCTGATTCTTTCTTTTCTGTTTGTCTTTTGTTTATGATCTTTGTGGGCCACTTTGGTCCTTCGCTTTCTTCTCATGTGACTTATTTCCTGCACATGGAAAGGTTTTCTTCACCCATCCCACTGATTCCCTCAGCCTTGAGCTGATCCCCAGTACAACACCCTGATACAAAGAGCACATCCTGCTACTTTCTTCCGGTGGGTTGTTTTTTTCCCCTGGCACTATGTCTAATTCGACCTTCCTTAGGCTTTCCACAGGTAAACCATGAGCAGAGTATCATGGATGCTGCACTAATTCTTCCCTCTGGCACATAAAGAACAAGGCAGCATTGCTTTGGTTCTAAAGGCACTATGGAGGATCTGGGGACAAAGGCAGTTCATAAGCTGAGGTGGCAGCACAGGCACTATACCTGTCAGAGCCTAGGAGGTTCTTACCACATTCATTTCCCCATTGCCTGTCTGGTCACAGCAAACTGAAAGATAAATGTTTAGTGCAGTCTCAGAGGCCTCCCACACTTCCCGGTCTTCTTTCTTCTGAGACAGAGCTGGAAGAGTTTCCCTTGGGTTCAACTTGTCCCTCCCACCCAGTCACAGAAATCCAGTAGTGTTGCAGGAGGCACCTGGGAAAGGAGGTGTTTAGGTCACTTTCAGGATGTGAATTTGGCATCCCGTGTTGGTATTCAGCCTGTGGGTGCTGTGTGTGTGGGGAGCACCCAGGACTGACTTCAGGATAAAGCCACTGGAGCTGGGTCCCTTTACTGCCCTGCAGGTGGGACTCTCCCTCTGTAGCAGATGCATACACATTGATGTGGTCACCCACAGCCTCCACTCGCCGTCATTCCAGCCTGTCTGCTGGTGCTGGGCTGCACTCCCAAACCCAAGGCTGGGAGAGTGAGGGTTTTCTGAAGGATGCCCTTAGACATGGGGAGCTCTTATCGGGGATGTCAGTGAGGATAGTGGTGAAGGTGGCACAGAGACCTATTGTTCTGGTTTCTGTGCCTTCTGCTGTCATCCCAAAGCAGGGGTTATCTGGGGCTAAGAGCAGACCCTGCTGCCAGTGGAAAGGGGTGTTTATGGCTGGGGCTCTGCAGCACCCACTCAGAAAAGCCGGGTCAGTTGCAACATCCATTTGAAGCTGAACAGGGAGAAAGAGGGTAAAACCCAGCTCACCAAGAAAAGGGCATTTCATGCTCTGGACAGCCCACAGTGGTGTGTGTACAAGTAACCACCCACCCTGCCTTGCCTAAACCCAGAGTCCCTGAGAGCCAGGGTACAAGATGCCAGCATAAAAAAGCCAGCCAGATACAGCCTTACACACCCATGTGAAGACACAGCTCCTTCCCCATCCAACATGTGGACGTATCACAGGGCATCACACACAAATGCTCCCTCAGATGCAGCAAAAGGGCTATGCCAGTATGCAATAAGGCACACATACAACAAGGCACTCACTGCTGCTTACATAGATGCACACACAGCATTTTGGGTGTGTTTAGACCCACACTCTGCACTTGCACAACCTTGCCACAGTGTGTTTTCTGGCCTTTCCAGACAGTGCCCACCAGCTTTGTTCACTCCCCAAGCTCAGGACAGCAGAGCCCCACAGCCCTGCCATGCTCATTTGGGTCTTTGAGACTGCAAAGGGTAAACTGGGACCAGAAGGGGGGCCTGAAAGCAAACTAATGATGAAAATGTCTCCTCCATGCCTGTGCCTTAATTAAATGCATGGAGAGGCTCAGGGAAGCACATCTGTTTTCAATCTGGAGCCCTTTGATGGCATCAAATGTTCTTTCCCCAGATCAGGGGGGATGGAAATTGTGGGCTGGCTGTGGCAGCTCGGAGCCCAGGCTCCAGCCCCCGGGAAGCCTTTCCTGGCCGGTGGGACCCTGCCCCTCCTGCCGCCAGCCCCGCTGCCCTTCTGCGTCGAGGTGCGGGGGTCCCTGCCACGCCTCTACCTGTGCTTGGCCCGCCGGCCCGGGACACGCTGCTGGGACCCCTTTGCTCGCTGGCCTGAGGAGCTCCGAGTGCATCCTCTTTTCCTTTTTGCTCTTTCTCTCTCCTTTTTTTTTTTTTTCCTATCCTCTCTTCTGCTCTCTTCATTTTGCTCTCCTTTTGGTCTCTTAGTTGCCTGTTGCGCTTTTTCTTCCTCTTTTGCTATTTTACCTCTTCCTTTCCTCTCCCCTCTCCTTCGCTGTTCACGCTTTCCCTCCCATTACCCTTGGTCACCTTTTCATCTGCATTTCTCATTCTCACTGCTCCTCTCCTCAGCCCCGAGAGCCCTCCCGAGGGGCGCGCCCACCCTCCCCTCCAGGTGCAGCTCCGGCTGACCAGGAGGGGACCCCTCACACGGGGCGCTGCCACCCCCGTCCCGGTGCCCCGTCCCGGCGGGGCCCCCGCGGGTGCCCGGAGCGCCGCGGGGCCGCCCCCGCTGTTTGAAGTGCGGGGCGGAGGGGAGGGCAGGGGCGGAGGGAGCGGAGCCGGCGGGGGCGGAGGGACGGGGCGCACCCGCCCCAGCGGCCCCACAGCCACCCTGCGCCTCCCGGCCGCCGGCAGCTCCCCGAGCCGGCCGCCGCCTCCTCCTCTCCCCTCCGGCATGTTTTAAGCCCGGCCCTGCCCCGCTCCCCTTCGGGCTTCCCTACCCGCCGCCGTCGGGTCCCGTCCCGTTCCCCCCCGCCTCGCTCCTTGCGCATCCCCCCTCGAAGGGCCGGGGGGCGGCGGGGGGCGGTGGGCGCCCGCGGGGGGCGAGGGCAGAGGAGCCCCGCTCGGCACCATGGCGTCCAGCTATGCCCACGCCATGGAGAGGCAGGCGCTGCTGCCCGCCCGCCTCGACGGCCCCGCCGGCCTGGACAATTTACAAGCCAAGAAGAACTTCTCCGTGAGTCACCTGCTGGACCTGGAGGAGGCGGGCGACATGGTGGCCGCCCAGGCGGAGGAGGGCGGCGGCGAGCCCGGACGGAGCTTGTTGGAGTCCCCCGGGCTGACCAGCGGCAGCGACACCCCGCAGCAGGACAGTAAGTGCGGGGTCATCGCCCCCTTCCACCTCTCCCCGGGGCAGCGGCCGGAGGAGCCGCCGGCCCGTGCCTGGACCGGCTGTCCCGGCTCCCCCGGCGTGCGGGGAGCCCTCGGCGGGGTCTGTTTCTCGGCTGCCAAAACGCGTGTTTTCCCCTGGCAAAGGGGGCGATCTGCCCTTCGCAGGACCTTCGCTCCGCTGGTCCTGTGCCGTGGCTCCCGCTCCCGCCGGGGTACCGGAGGAGAACATCCCAGGGAGTCGAGACGGGGCAGGATCGGGCCCGCGGGCTCAGCACCCTCCTCTGTTCTTTGCCGGGGTGGGCTGAGAACAGGGCTTGGCTGGACGGGACGAGGGCTGAGCCGCCCTCCAACCATCCATCCATCCGCCCGTCCGTCCGGCCCGAGGGAGCGGGAACGGGCGCCGTGGTTGGCGGGACAGCGGGAGGCTGCTTGGGGATCTGAGCGGAGTCCGGACGATTGTCCGACACAGCTCTGCCCGGAGCATCTCGGCTCGCAGGCAGCCCGAGGGTGCGGGCGCGGCTCCGGAGCGGAGCCGCCGATCCCTCCCCGCCGAGCCCCGGCTCTCCCTGATCCGGGCAGGACGGAGTAGCCGTCCTTGCCTCTGGGCTGCCCGTGCTCCGAGGGCAGCTCAGCTACTTGAGCCCGGGAGCGCAAGTAGCCGCGAACCAGCAGCGCAGCGGGACGGGCGCCGAATCGCGCCCCGTTTTCCGTGGGCAGCCCTGTCAGAAAGGGTGAGGGGGTTCTGCAGGGCCGGTAACCCCCCCATTTACCCTCCTGCTTCTCTCTGTTAAAGGAATTAAATTACACTGGCCGCGATGTGGCTGCGGGATCGGGCTGGCTCTGCCGGGATTCCCGCGGGCGGGACACGGGCGCGATTCCGAGGGAGCCCCATCCCGGGGCCGGGGAAAGGTGGGGGGGAAAAACATCCTACAAAACGAAACGAAAAGCGAGCTGAAATGTCAGTTGCAATTTTCGTTCGCTTTTCGGTTTTTTAAAATTCTTTTTCCGCCGGGAGCCGCCTCCGACTCTGTTTTCCCCGCGGATCCGATGTGGTTTTCCCGGTATCCCCAAGGAAAGCGGGAAGGGGAGGTGGAGAGCTTTCCAAGGAGCAGCGTCCGTGGGATGCCCGAGCTCGCCCCGGCTGGAGCATCCTCCCGGGAAGGGAGCGAGCAGTGCGCGGGTACCGGAGCGGCTCCTGAACCCCGAGAGCCCGACCGACCGCCGCTGGGGCAGGGCTTTAAAAAAATTCCCTTCCCAGGACCTAGAAAAATGCGATTTCTGGCCCTAAAGGTGAATGTTTTAGTGCTGAAGGCAATGATTGCGGCTTACCCCGATTCAGCTCCCTGTGCCGCCGAGAGCCCCCAAGATATTAACAAACAAGTTACATAGATAACTTTTTTTTCCTTTTCCTTCTATCTCCCCATCCAGTTTCGTTTACCATATTTTATTTGGATTTACTCCTGATTTACTCCAATTTGCCCTTTGTCAACTGCTGAGCTCTCCTGAGCCATCTCAGTCAACCTGGCAAAGAGGGGCTGTATTTCCTCAACGCCCACCTTGCTCTTAGAGCATAGAAAGAACCAAAAAAACCCAGTCCAAGGGCTTGTTTTCTAGCCGTCGTTGCCAAGTGGGAACCAAACTGCAGCTTCAAATAATTTAGAAGTTGTCTCAATGCTGTAAAAGTTTTAATGTCGTTGCGGTGAATTAGAAAGTTTTAAAAGTATTCTAAAGTAAGCAACAAGAAAAGGTTGGTAGGGATAAATTCTCCCCGGGTTTATTGGGCAAAGCTGTCATCTGGGCTTTCTGGCCCTCTCACTGATGCATTTAGCACATCCCGTGAGTGTCTGTGCCTCAGTTTCCCCACCTATTGCGTGTGTTCTGTGAAGTGTTTTGCAGTCCGTGCTAGGAAGTGCAAAGGATGAGCTTTTCTCGGTGAAAAATGAGTGCTGGTTCAGTGGGAAAGCTTAACACAGGGCTCGGTTATTCTCCATGTTTCTATGGGAGAGAAGGTAAAAGCCGTTTGGAGAAATTGAGGAATGTCTCAAAAATACTAAAAATGTCCTTTCAGCCTGGGGGAAAATCAGCTGCTCTGACACTGATTTCTGTCCCAAACTGAAGTGAAAAGCAAAATTATTGGCACTACGGTTGTAATCAAAAATTAAGAGAAAGTTTGATGCAGAAATGGATAAAGGGTTTTTTTTTGATGTTAAAGATTGAAGGATATATTTTGCTGCTATTTTGTTTGAAATAGGTTCAGGGGAAAATATCTCTCTTACTAAGAGGAAGAAAACATTCCTGTGAGAAGCTGTGATTGTGATATTTACAGGGAGAAGTGTCAGCATATTGAGGAGCTGAGTTTTCAGCGAAGCTGTCACTCTTACTGACTGAAGTTCAACTTGTAGCTCTGGAAACCTTACCCTAAAAGCCGATACAAGTCATGGCAAACCTCCCTGCCTCTGCTGCTTAACCTGGAGGAATTTGCAATCCGAGTTGCGATTTGTTACAAACCCACCTGTTAAGATACAACCAGCTCTTCCTTTGGTAGCCGGGCTTTCGCTAACCGCGGCTGAAACTGCGATTACAGTGCAGGTCCGAGCTCAGCTCAGGGCATCTCCAAAGCTTCCCAACCAAGGCAATCAACTCCTACTGCTCCTGTGCCCTTTGGGGGTGACAAAAACCTGTCAGTGGCCTGTGGGTTCCCAGAGCTTGTGGCTCTGAACAGGGTTAATTCCCCTGTTGTCTTTTTTTTTTTTTTAAGATGGCATTTTTGACCTCTGCTTTTTTTTTTTTTTCCATTGATTTGTTTGAGTCTTGCTGTTGATGGGTCATAAAATGATGTGGAGAAATCACGAACATCAAAAGAAAAATTGTTAGGCTGGAATTAATAAGCCCTGCTTCGGTCCAGAGTGTGCTTTGGGTTCTGCATGTTGGCGTTATTGCTGTCCTGTAGTTTCTCTTCAGTAAAAAAGCAATGGCAGTCTGGAGGCTGCCCGTCCCTCTCAGGCTGGCAGATCACATCGGGATGGTTCACGATTAGAACTTCTTGAGTCCCCCCAAGACTTCGGTCTCTGCGTGACCCCTCAGCACTGCTGCTCCTTCCCAAGGCAGCAGAAACCCTGCCGGGGTGGCCGGGAGGAGGTGAGTTTCTCTGCCCAGGCTGGGTCAGGCAGAGCATCTGTGTGGCTTCAGCCCTCTCTTCTCTGGCAGCAGGTTGAGAGCACGAGGAAGGGCTTTTTCAGCTGGCACGTTGTTTGGTGGTGGGGCAGATGTTGCAGAGGTCAGAAAGAGTCATTATTTCAAGGACGTGACAAGTTCGGGGAGAGGCGAGGATGGCTCCTCACAGCAGCAGGGCATGGAGGCAGCGCCCGGCTCAGGGAGCCGCAGTCGCACCGACTGGAAGGAAGGAAGGATGAGCTGGGGCAGAGATGGCTGCGTTGCTGCCTGGGCTTATACCCTCTGACTCGGGTCCTGGCGGTCTGAAACGGCATCCCGGGCTGAAGCACCTCTGCTCCCACACGGTTGTTGGGTTTGCTTTAATTGCCTCTTTTTAATCAGGACAACTGAGGTTGCTGCAGGAGCAAACGAGTGTGTGTAAATATTATTTCTTTATTTTTTTCCTGATCCTGCGGTTGTCTGTCGTACTGTGCCACCCCATCCTTCACAGAGAAAATATGCCTTTCATAGAAAGAGGTGGAAAAGCTCTGCCACCGCTTTGAAATGTGAAAAGGGATTTATTGGGCTGCTGAGTTGCTGTGGACGGATGTGAGAGGAAGCGCCTGGGACAACTGCAGGGTTTTCTTTGCTTTATCTTGAAGTACTAAGCGGCTCTTTTGTTAGTGAATCACAGCCCTTACTCCCAGAAGATGCTGAGACTGTAGACCGGGGATGTACAAAGAATAGAAAGAGGAGGGGGAAATGTAGGGTGAACTGTTTCGGTCTGGGAGCTGTTTTCCTTCTCCCTTGTCCCGCACAGCTGATGGGCAAAGGGACGGTCTGCAGGGTGCTGGTACCCACAGGTTACCCCCAGGTGAGCCGGGAAAACCAGCCGGACGGGGGGAGCATCCTCACAGCGTGCTGCCAAGACACACTTTCCAGGATTCTCCTCTTCCAGAAACCGAAGTGGGAGAAGGGAGGGTCAGATCGGTATTATTTTTAAGACACGGGTTTATGTTATCTACGTGAAAAATACAACAGCGTTTTCTCGCGGGGGTGATTTTTACACATGCCTGTTGTACTGCCCGTATCCTGGAGGCTTTGAAGAGTGTCCACTTGAGTAAAGGCTGAGTAACAGCTAACTAACGCCAAGCACTTGTTAGAAGTTTGATTGACTTTTTGCCTTTTATGTTCCTTGGGCATCTCTCTCTAATTTTGGCCTCAGAATGGCTGGTGCGTGCTTATTGCATGAAGTACCACAGCATCAGGTATTTTTCTTACATCCCTGAATCCCAAAGCTTGAAGTGGAAAAAGAAAAAAAATGAAGGCACCAAACAGCAAACAAAAATGGTCAATGTACTGTTATTAGCAAAGGAAAAAGAGGCATGTGAATTTGGAGGAGGGAGCCGACTTGGTTTGTGAGTGCTGGCCATGTTGCCTTCCTTTTGACGGGTGAAAAGAGACTTTTATTTGTTTGGGAATTTCACTTTTTTTGATCATAATCAGTTTTGCTTCCTGGTTCTCATGGTCTCATAATTTGCTGATGGTATTTGTGTTTTCAATCCATCCACACAGAGCTTCCAACTTTTTAATTCGAAAAAGGTTTTTGCTGAAGGTTTTTACTTTCCCTCTTTCCCCCCTTAATGCAATGAAAACATTTCCATGAAAATTAGATTTTGAAATCTCTCATAAAACTTAAAGGTTTGGTCTAAACTGCTTGAATGCTTTTAATGAACATCAGCTTTCTGTCATCTGCACTGAGTTTCCACTGCTAGCCGGTCTATTTTCCATCTTTTTGATGATGTCTAAAGCACCGATTGCATGGGAAAATATTATCTCAGGGTTAATTTGTGCAGGCTTTACTCGCACGAGTCATTGCATGCGATTCAATGGGCCGTTTATGTGTGTGCCAATTGATGAGTATTAGCGTTTAAAGACTTGACCAGCAGCCTTGAGTCATGCAAAAAGCTTATTTTTTTTTCTTTTTCGACCGGTGGAATATTTTAGCACGGGCATGAAGCAGTTTTGCTGTCGGCTGTCAGGGACACGATCCTTTTGCCTCTGAGAAGAGGTGCAACACGGATCAAAATATATGAGGAAGCCTGGAAGGAAAGAGCAGGAGCACGGACAGAGTACAAGCAGGAGGGGCTGGGAGAGTTGAGTGTTTGACAAAGCAGACTCAGAATTACAGGATCGTAATTCCTTCAAGCGTATATTTTTATTTTCACCCCCCTGGTAACTGGGTTCACTCCCATGGTTTTTGACATCACCAGAATGACTTGATGGGATTATAGGTGTTTATTCCTGGTTGCAAGTTGTTTATGATATATTTAATTGTTTTTGAAACCCATATTAAGTAGCCCTGAGGGAGCTGTGTTCCTGCTGGGCCTCTGTTGCATAATGAAGTACATCACGAATATTTACCAAGTGTCACAGTATTCCAGACTTGGGCCTCTGTTTCTGGGGAGGATGAATCACTGCACTGCTGGTTCCCCACCCTACTCGCCTTTCCTAAAAGAGGCTTGGATTGTGGGGTGGATTATGGAGATTTGAAATGGGAATCATCCCAGTCTGGCTGGAGGAGCTGTTGTCCAAGGCTCTGACGTGACTTTGTCTGAACTGTCCTTGCAGCTTTACACGCAGGGCACAGAAAGGTTTCAGCTTGTGCTTGGGTGGTGGAGCAGGTTTTCAGTCTGGTTCCCCCAAGAAAAATCTGCTGGATGGTCGCCACACATGGGAAATACCTTCAGAACCCACTGGCTGCTCTGGTGGGAGAGCAGACAGCTCGAAGGGGAGGTGAAATCCCAGCGGGTTTTATGGCAGTCTGGTGGGGGGTAGAGAGGAATGGTGGCAGTGTCTCTTTCTGAGGGGGAGATTCAGCATAAATTCAACTTCTTACTGGCCATTCGAGTCTCCACAGAGGCTCTGCGTTGTAGACTCCTGTCAGTGGAAGCTCACACTCGTGTAGATGCAGGTGCCACCAGCCCTACAGCGCAGGCACGGAGGGATTTGTCCTTTGTCACCCTGTGTTGTGACTGCAGAATTCCTACAGCCAGGGGGACAAGGGTCCCCCGGGGCAGTCCTGAAGTTCTTGCTCCTACTTTATCTGTCCCTGCTCACCTCTGTCATTCCTGCACTGACCTGTCAGTGTGTGGTGTGTACCAAACCTTTCCTTTCTCACACTCCCTCCTGCTGGACCTGGCTGGCCTCTGCTGTATAGCCCTGGAAGATGCTGGGAGGTGGGGATGGGAGCTCAGCAGAGCTGCACTGTGTGTCTGCTTGGGACTATGGAGGGATAACTGAATTGAAAGAGAAGTTTCTTTCCAGTGAGAATGTCTGGAGGATGCTGATTGGGAAGGGAAGGGAGCAGTGGTGCTGGAGCTGAGGGCCACCTCCCGCAGTGGAAAGCCTGGCACCTGCAAGGATGTCTGTGAAGGCCAAGAGGGAAGAGAGCCCTGATGAGCAAGCCAGAGAGCATCTATTTCAGCTTACATTGCTTTCTGGGCTCCTCTCTCACCTCCAGAGGCCGAGAGAAGGTTACACCAGTAGTTAAAGCACTGTCCCAGACAGTCTGGATTTCATACGTGCCCATATGAAGTGAACATTTGCCTTGGGGTGGCAGCCCAGGACATCCTGGTGCCTTGTGTTCCTGGAAGGGAAGGTTAGAAGAGAGGTAAAAGGAGCCAGCTGTGTTCTTAACAAGTCACTACATCCTACTGCAGCATCCAGTTCATATTCCACCCAAATTTTCCCCCATTCTGGCTAAAGAAATTTTCCTACAGGAGAAACTCAGCCAGTCAGTGAGACCGCTGGGCAGGGCAAACATCCAAAGAGACACTCAGGATCTGGCTAGGACCCCCTCCACGTCTTGATGAGCTGCTCAGGCAGCAAAACTGGCTTTGCACTGAGAGCTGGAACTCATCAGGAGTCTGGGGACGTTGCTTTCTGCTCTGAGCCCACCAGTAGATGAACTTCTCCTGTGGCCTCCTTGACCAAACTAAAATCAAAGTTATCCATGGTCCTGCATGACTGGGGCAAGATGGAATTTCCAGTGGCAGTTGCTGAGTGGGCAGACTTGGAAAAGGACAATGGCGTCTGGCTCTGAAGGGCTCAGCAGTGACAGGGACACTGGGATCAGAGCAGGGTGCTTGGTGGTGATGGAGCAGGGTGGGAGGCTGCAGAAAGCAGCACCCAATTGGGATCCAGCCCTCTCTTGTAGCTGGTGTAGGTGCTGGACCAGTCAAGGGTGGGTAGATTTCAAACCCACAGGGACCTTTAGCAGTCTGAAGTTTAGTTTGCTCTTGGTTTTATTGTGTTTGTGGCTGTTGAATGAGTGGTAGGCTGAGCTGCAGCCGTGAAGACCTGCTCGGTGCTTCTGGAAATCATCCTCTTTTTTGGAAGTGTCACTAATACAACCCATATTTGAAAAAGGAAAAAAAAAAAAAAAGGCTTGCAGCTTTCAAAGAGCCATCACTTCTCTGTGTCAGCTCAGCAGAGTCAGCGCTCTGCAGTGATGGATTGGACTTAAAAAGGGAAAAGTGCCTGAGCTGTGGCAGTGAAAACAGAGTGTTAATGCTCTGGCCTGGTGCTACAAAGGGCTGCCCCCTTGCTGGTGGCTCTGCAGGCAGCTCCTGTCCCCATGGAATCTGGGCTGGTTTCCCACAAAGCTTTACAGCGCTCTCCCTCCCTTGTGGCCTGAGATGCCGGTAGCACTTCATCCCAGTTATCCTTCCTTGTCCTGCACAGTGTCACATTTACCCCTGGATGGAAGGTACAGAGCGGAGGTTTGGGAATCCAGAGTTCCTGCTTGGAGTGGATGGCTCCCATGCTGACAGTGCTCGAGAAAGCTGGTGACCAGCCTGCATCTCTTTCCTGAGTGTTTGCTCCCACTGGCACTGGGAAGGCTATCTCTGGATACCAGCTGGTAGCACTGCCTCTCTGGTCTTGAGTGCTTGAGGTTGTCAGAGTAAATGTATTGGTAACGTTGCACTGAGGGAGACAAAAAAAGCTTTCAAGACCAGTGCAGAGGCAAGCCCTGCATCCTGCTGCCTCCACTGTACCTCTCCATGGATCGGGGATGGGGAGCTGAGGTGGTGGTGGAATCACAGGTCTGGATGTTACGCACACACACGAGGCAGCTGAGGAAGGTGCTTGTTCCGTGTGTTTCCCAGGCAGTGAGGGCCACCCTGGTCGGGGGGACTGCAGGGCAGGGTTTGTGGGGCACGGTGTGTGCGGGTGCTGGCACCCCTTACTCCAAAAAGGCTTGCACCCAAAATCTCAGTTGAGACAGCAGGGCTTTTCTGCCTCCAAACATCAGTCAAGATGGCCCAGTAGGATGATCCAGCCTGTCTTTTATTGCTCCAAAATGCCTTTGTGTCTTTGCAGAGTCTTGCAGTCTTTTTCTGTATACTCCCTGCCATAACTTGACCAAGGTCACCTCACCAGGCCTCAGTTTTCCTACCCACAGAACTGGGTACAATCCTGACCTCTAAGAAGGAGCTTTGGAAGTTTCTGGGTATATGTGTTATGTAAGAGCTTGTCTGAACAGCAATTTGGGAAGATTGTCCTCGTTCTGCATTGCCCCCAGTGAATTCCTATTTCATTTCCTGTCTCTGGAGTTGACTACCTTCTGTGTTAATTAACTGATTAGCATTGAGGACATCCCCTTCCATAAACCAGAGCAACTTAAGCGAGTTTGTTCTGTGGGGCACCCCACGCCCTTGGGGCAAGTTGTGTTTGCTGTGTGAAACCATCCATGGGGCAAAACAGTTTTCAGTGATAGTTTTTTTGCATATGGACTTGAATCTCCTGGACATCTTGAGATGCCTGGGCTCTGCACAAACCCAAGGGATGCAAAGAACAGCACATGCCAGTCAGCTGGAAGGTCCCTGGAGTGTTTGGTGGCAGGCAGTGAAATTCCCAAAGGCTGGTTGGGACAGTCACAGTCTTTTTCTTGGCTATTGCCTGGTCTTGAAGGTTTGGCCAAAAAGATCGTTACTTACAGTTTGTTTCATTTGGAAAACTTCAGATACGTGTTATGGAAACTAGGAGAACTGCTCAGGAATAAGTGCTTGCGGCACATTGCATGTTTGTGATTTGGTTTTCATTGTTTCTCCTTAAAAAAATTTGAAAAATCAGCTAATCAGTAAGAAGAAACAATCACCTGTGATTTAGGAGAGGGATCTCTCATTGTAAATAATAAATTAGTGTCAGGAGACCAGGCAGACAGAATGGTTGATGAATATCCTGCAGGCTGAAAGTTGTTTATCAAGCCTGTTTGAAGACTTATGACTAACAAGCTCATTTACAGAGTTTGGAGTCTGTTCATGAACCATTCTCCAGCTGGGAGGATGTGGGAATCATCAGAAAATGCATTCACAAGTTACTCGATCATTTAAAAAACCGATCAAACAAACAAAGACTGGTTTTTGGAAGGGAACTGTAAATTCCTTTCCCCCCCCACTGGGTTTTCTGAGGCATTCCCGTTAGGAAAATGCAGAGCCCAGAGAAGAATGAAGAACCCCACGTCGCTCGCTAATGACCTATTTTGGTGCTAACCCTTCTCAATGCCCTGCCACCGGCCAAACCCTCCAGCTGTGACAGAGCTGCTCCCTCAGGGGACATGCTCTGCGAGGATCACGAGGGCCTGACGGGATGGATCCACCTCGTCTCCATCACTGATTAGCAGTGGAAGAATTTGGCTTACTGGGAGAAGGGGCTACTCTCGCTCCTCTGATGAGCTGACAGAGATTTCCCCTGTGTCACGTTGCAGGGTGTTTCTGCACAGTGCCCTGCAAAGGAGGGCAGCACAGGATCTGCTGGTGCCAAGTGCTGAGGGGGGTGAATTTGGAGTAAGGAGCCTTCATTGGAGTCCTGTGGTTCCATGACTTTTGCAAATCTGCCTGCCCTGCCTGATGATCTGATGGAGGCAAATATGTGAAAGAATAAACAGCGTAGAGCTCATCCTGCCTTGGGAAGGGAATCCTTCCCTGAAGTTTCAGTGGCAGCGTGACTTTATTGGGAGTGTGCTTGTTTGTTTAACCCTGAGTTTCTTCTGTCCTGGCCAGCACAGTGGTGCTGCCTCCGATTTTCCCCCACATTCCAGGCAAGCTGCTGTGCTGTGTTCAACTGGGGTGACTGGGGGGCAAGAGGGACCTGGTCAGGTGAGGGAAAACACGTGGGTGGGGAAGGGACAGCAGAAGTCACTGAATGAATGATGGAAAAGACAAACTAGTGTGTGATTAGCAGGAAAACTGCCCTAGAAAGCTGCTGCTCTTCAGTCTAGGCAGGGTCACATCTGCCTTTGTAAGGGCTGCGTGCTCCCCTGGCCGGAGACAGCCGGTGTCTGGAGGAGGTGAAGGGGATGCCTTGTTCTCTGAGGGCTGAATTTGGCTGGGTGCCCAATCCTGGTTTTCTCACTGGCAGTGGTGCCAGGTTCCCCATTCCCGCAGCCTCTCTTGCTGTACCCACGGTGCTGCTCTCCAGGAATTCTCAAAAGAACTTTACTCTCTCCTGTGCTTCCCTGGTCTCCACTCCAAGTGGGAGCACTTTTGATTTGGTGACGTATCGCTGTCCCTCTCTGGCCTTGCAATGGTGAGAGTTGTTGCAGTTGTGATTGTGGATTTGAATCCCTGTTTCTGTGACTCTCTAGGATGAAGTCTTTTCCTTTCCCCCCCTACCCTCCCTTTAATTCATCAGAGAAAGGTAAGAACAAGAGCCAGGGGCTGGAAGCAAAAGCCAGACACGCATTCAAAGGAGTTAGAAAACATGCATTTTTCAACTGTGAGATGCTGTGTAATCACTAGAAATAACTCTGAAGGAGAACATTGGCTTCTTCATCCATGAACGTCTGGAAGCCCTTTTGGAAGAGCTGCTTTTCTCAGAATTAAACTGAATTATTGGTCTCCCTGGTGGGGTAACTGGGTGAAATGCTATGGCTGGGTCTCACACAGACACCAGCAAACTGAAGAGCTCGGCTTTGGCCGTGGGATGGATGGATGTGCTGCAGCATTCCTGAGCAATCCAATGTCAGGGATACTCCTGCCAGGAATCACGGGACCAGATGGAGAACACAGATCCACTTGGTGCAAGTCTGTTTACAGGTTTGAAGCGAAACATAGCAAGAAGCACAAAAGGAAAGCAGTGTCCTCATCTCTGATCAGAACTCAGGCCCTTATGTGAACCAGCTGCCACACATTTATAGGAGAATCCCCTCTTCAAAATCCTGCTCTTAAGAATAGCAGAGATAGGAAAGCCTCTGCAGAGCTGTGAAGGGCAAGCATCAGACATGGAAATAGCCCAATTTTTCTTGTGTTTCAGGACCTCTTCTGAGTTTACTGCAGCTCTGAAGGAAACAGGCTGTTGCGTGCGATTTCTGGTATTTCTGGCTAGGTTGAGAGTTTGTGTGAATGGTGTCTCCTGGAGCTGCAGCCCTGTCAGCTTTGGGCAAAATGAGGAAAACAGAGAGAGCTGCAAATCTAATCAGTGATGGAGAGTGGGATAAACATACTTAGTATCCTTGTGGGACAGAGCATCTCTGAATCGGATGGGTGAGCTCCCTGGGAAGGTCAGGGGTGGCTGTGCAGGGCTGGCACCAAGGGAAGGGAGCAAAAGGGTTTGCAGGGTTGGGACGATTAGAGCTTTCATTCATCACCTGCATCCACACTCCGCTGCACGTTTGATTGTTGCTAGCAAGGGAAGAACCTGCTAAACCAGGAATGTCCAAAGAGCCAGAGAAGGGCTGCTCCCCCAGAATGTTCATAGCATGAAACCCCCGTGGCTGGTCTTCTGCTCCACCACTGGGCCCATGGGAATGGGAGCTTTCCTCCACCCCACCAGGGTGGTCATTTTCCAGCACCGATGCTCAGCGTGTGTGGATGTGTGATCATGGACATTGGCCAAGGAGTATGGAGCTGTGGAGGTTTCCAAACGTGCTCTGTTCCTAGAAGGGACACTGAGTAAAAAAAATGTGCTGAGAAATGGTTTGGCAAACAGCTTGGTGTGGAGGAGTTATGCTTTCCTTCAGTGTGATTAATAAGGGGGATGTGGGGAAAAGATCAAAATAATCAAACTCCTTCTAAAACTTTGCTGGGCTGAGCCATGTTCAAAACTCAGTCCAGGTGTGAAAAGTCAGGAGGTCTCTGAATTTGTCCCAGATTGACTCCAGGCATGGTTAAAGCTTCTGAAAAAAATCCTGGTGCCTCCATGAGCAGGTTAAACCTCTCCCAGGCAGAGCTATGGCCATGGCTCTGGGGTGTTTGATATCACTGTGCAGTGCTCAGGTACGTCTTGATACATCTTCACAGCTGAGATGGGCACTGGAGGAGTCCTGCCTGAGCTGCAGAAAATATCCCTGGAGACCACCATCATCTTTGTCCAGGTCCTTCTGAAAAACCTGGCCAGGCACTGCCGCAATCAGGAGGGACCACGGGGTGGGAATAGGGTCATTCTAAACTGGCCATGACGTGGCTGGATTTTGCAGCAGGATGTGCACTGGTCAAGGTAATCCTGTTTTAAGGCAGCCTCAAAGTAAAGAGAAAAATTCTTGCACACCTGATGTGCAAAAGAGAGGCAGGTACCTCCTGGGGGAAATGCCCACCCTGACTTGAGCTGGTCCTGTCGCTTGTTTTGAGAGAGTTGAGAGAGGGCTCAGCCTGCCAGGGTCACGGGTGTTCCCATTAGCTTAGAGCAGAAGCTGCTGGGGAGCAAACACTGGTCTGCCTATCAACAGTCATAGTGGCCAAGGGCACCTGCCTACCTAAAAATGTAGCCAGGCACTTCTCGAGTGAATGGCTTCTGTACTTCAAGAAATGCAGGTTCCATTCAAATGCAGCAGGCAGGAAACTCCTGTGCGTTCCAGCTGGAGAGGGGAAACCTCCTCCGAATTTAAGCAGTTATGGAGAAAGCAGATGCTTTGGGTAAATGCTTTTATTCTGTTTTTCATTTAAAAGCAGCATCTCTTTACTGAGGGAGAAAAAAGTGATTTTATAAGCCTCAAAAAGGAAAGAAATGGCTTAGTTTGACATTTCTTTTTTTTCCTCCCCCTAATTTGTTTGGTAAAACTTTCAGAAGTCGTGGTAGAGGTCGGCTCCAAATAGGCTTCTGGAGGGTTGAAAGCCATCACTTTCTGTCCCTGCCCAGTCGTGTTTGGAGGGTGATACTGCGGGAAGATTTGGGGAGGTACAGAGGGGCTTTTCTGTTATTCTGGTGCCATCTACTGGTCCGAGCCCACAGGAAGGTCTGTGGCAGCGGGGAACGGGGGTGAAGCACGGGTGGGTGGTGCAGTGTGCCTGGGGTCCCACAGGGCGTGAGCTGTGTGCCCTCCCTGCGCAGGGCACACGGATGGTGCAGCTGGTGCTGCTCTCCCCTTTGTCTCCCTTGCTGCTTTCTCCAGGTTTAGTACTTAAAAAGACCAAAATCTGAGGCTCGGTCTGCTCAGTCAGAGCCCTGGGTTCTTCCAGCTCTGTCCTCAGCTAGGAAGGTGGGGGGTTGCGGTGTGAAGGCAGCAGATGATGCTCCTGCTGCTGTGCACCTCCAGGGATGTCCGTGGAGCAGTCTGGGCCAAGCTCTGCTGGGATTTTCCTTCCAGCAACGTGCTGCTCTGGGTTCTCGGGTGTCTTGTAAAAGCTTGGTCTCGCCCAGCTGCTTGGTCCTTTGCTGCTGGCATTAATAATCCTCTTTCCTTTTACTGAGCCACCAGGTTTTCAGGGAAAATGTAGGAGCTGAATTAGCTTCGCAGTGCCTGTTGAAATTGTCAAAATGTGGTTGAAATTGGCCAACTGCTCAAAAACTGCCGGGAGATCAGAGGCAAAGAGCATGTTGCATTGTAAGCGTTTTCTCCGGAAAGCCAGTTGAAAGCAGCTGGGGAAGCTGGGCTGCCCTTCTGGAAGGCACCTGCGAGGGATTTGGTGCCCAGAGCAGCCTGATTGAGGACACGGTCTCTGCTCCAGATGCCCGGCTCCTGCTGGAGGCTGGTGTGAGCTCTACCCTGTGGCTTCTCCTCCATCGCTGCCTCTCTCCTGCCACACATTCCTTGTTGGCTTTGCTCTCCTGGTGGCTGGGCCAGCCCTGCGTGGCACGTCCCTGAGGAGAGGATGTCCTCTCTGTTGTGGCTGCTTCAAAGGCTCGGCCCGTCTTCGACTTGCTTCGCTCCAATGTGAGCCTTGCTTTGGGCAAGACACAGCCTGCCTTGAACTCAGCCAGCACGGGGAGCAAGGAGGAGGGAAAATGGGGAGAGGGGAAGAGATCTTTGATGGGGTTTTCCAACAACCTTTCCCACTCTTTTTATTCTACAGTTTAAAGGCAAACCCTCAGCAGGAGACCTAATGGCTCAGGAGCAGTATCTGTGCCATGCAAACGTACTCTCTGCTCTGCAAACGTAGGAGGTATTACCCCTTTGGTTACTATTGGTAGTAACTTTTTCAAATGCTTGCGTTTCAAGCCTTGACATTTCCCAGGATTATTTTCTCTGATGATTTGAGAGAAGTCAAAGCCCTTTCAGTGTGAAAAGTAGAAGCTGTGGGGAGTTTTTGGACACAGGCTGTAGGTGAAAGCTGGAAAGGCTGATACTCAGGTACTGGGGACTGCCAGGTGGGAGAGGATACCCCAGGGCCGTCTGGGCAGTTGCAGGGATTTTGTTCTGTTCCAGATCTTCAAAGGAAGGCAGCAAGGATGGGACACTTGACTTTGGCCGTAGACTGGCAGGCAACCAGGAAAGGATGCAAGCTGTGCACAGGACTCAAGAGTTTTACTGTTTTATCACTTCTGCGAAACAAATGCCTGAGCAACAGAAGAGGTTTGTGGGAGAAACCCGCATGTTGTATCAGCAAGCAAGAGGACTTGAAATCATCTGTGTGTGAATGATAATCCTTGGGAGCATTTCTGCTCCCCAGTTCATATAAGGCTGGATCAGAGTCCTGTTAGCCAGAATGAAATGTAGTATTTGTTTTGGTAACTCACCCATCCTTCTTTGGGGATGGGTTCTCTGGCTTAAAAGGGATTTTTCATCTCTATCTCATGCAATCATTTTAATGCTGGGAACTGATTTGGTGGGAATATTACTTGGGTTTCATTTATGTGGCGACTTGGGTTTTTCTTCCTATTGCTTTTGATTCAGGAAAGTGTCTTTATTCATCAGGGGCACTTAAACTATCTGCTGAGTAAAAGCCGTGTGTAAGCTGGGAGTAGTCCCTGCATCCGCTGTGAGCTGGGCAGGCACTCGCTCAGGAATGAGCCCGTGGCAGCAGATGACACGGGTTTGATACACTCCTTCCCGTCAGATGTTGGGAAATAAAACACCATTCCGGTACAATCATCGACCATGTTGGCTTGGTCTCCCTATGAGTCTCTGCGTAAGGAGAGTCAATTTAAAAGACTCTTTTCTTCCCTGACAAAAAGCTAGGAGAGGACTCCAGGGTCTGCCTTCCAGGCTCTGTCATATACAAATTGCCATCTCACTCCTGGAGCGGGAAATGGCCGAACTTTTCCTGTGTGTGTGGTTTCCTCAAGTTGGGCATTTCAGCCTGTAGTTAATTACCTGACTGCAAGTGGCTGCAGCATCAAAGCACTCTGCAGGTGGGTTTGGCTGTCACACTTCAGCTTTTAAATTGGGATGGCTGGCCAATGACAGACCATTACTACCAGGATGCCAGCTTTTGCCTGGATCCCTAACAGTGCCCAGAGCCTTAATGGGAAGGCTGTCACTGCCTGAATGTGCCAGTACAGCAGGACCAAAGTCTGGTCTCACCACTGCACTTTGAAGGGCTGTGGCTCTTAATTTATTTTTTTTTTTCTATTTTTATTTTAGACTCCAGATTCTGGGGTCATGTTATAACCTGGGATTGAAACAAAGCACCTGTTTGGCAGCTTGTATAAGGCAGAAGGATGAGACACGGCCAGCTTTGAGGGTTTAAAAAGAAGCAGAGGGTGCACTGAGGGAAGGCACGGTCTGTCTGGAGCCTGTCTCAGTGCCATTATCCTAGGGAGACAAATACGTGATTTTCAGAGGATCCAGTTTACAGTCCATGAACATTCAGGTTGGTCCCGTCCTGTCCACGGCAGAGTTTTCTCCCCTCCCCAGCCCAGTAAAGACTCACAGATGTGCCTAATTTCAATCCAGTGACAATTCCTGGGCTTGCAGGAGCAGGGTTTAATGCAAGGGCTGCAGACACGGTCCAGAGGTGTCTGGGTTTTACAAGAGTGTGGCTCACACAGGCAGGCTGCCTGCCACGAGCTGCTGCTGCCTGCCACAAGTCTCCTTTTCTCCCTGCATTTTTGGTTCTTGCTGCACAGGTCCTCTCGATGGTTAAACATCCTCCAGGTAAACAAAGGGTCTCTGCCCAGTAATCCCCTGTCTTTGTAGGTCTGCTGCAGCTGCGTGCCCCTGACTTGGGCTGGGGAAGGAAACAGTGAAGTTCTTGCTGAGCAGAGGGACAGGAGCGTTTTACAGCTCAGCGAGCGGGCTCTGGGTTTGCGGCAGGAAAACAGCTCAGGCTGACCTCTCTGGAGCCCCCTCCGAGAGCCGAGGAGGAGAGTGTTTCTGGGCTGAAAATTCCTGCTGCTTTTTCCAGGCTGACTCCAGATAGTACTGGCCTGGAGCAGGAGGACAAGGGACAGCCTTTCCCTTCCCTGCAGAGCGCTCCTGTGTCGACACGGCATTCGTCCTGAGCAAACACAGGAATGAGTTTTGCCTCTGAGGTTTCCTTTTCTGGAGCACTCTGTAAGCCAGAGTGGAAGAAAATTTGAGGGCCTGGGGACTTTGGTGTCAGAGCTCTTTCCTCCTCCTGGGGAGGTGGGAATAATCCTGTGGGACAGGGACAACGAGGCTGTCTCTTGTCCTGCCATGCAACTGAGCTATGTGGGATCAGACAGTAACGGAGCTCCCAAACATCCAAGTTGGAAGCAGTGCCAGGTAACTCACTCTCCACACTGTTGACTTCAGTCCGTCCCAGACTATCCAGTCTGGAGGAATGGGATGCTTTCCTCATATTCCTCCATAGCACTAATGAGCTGTGGGGTTAATGAGCTTGGGGTATCTTGCTCAGGTGCTGCTATGTGGCTTGAAGGTTCTTTGTAGCCTGTTTAGAATCAGCACAAGCCCAGCTCTGCTAGCTGCCCATCGGCTCAGCAAAGCCTCTGCAGAACTCAGCTCGCTGTGTCCCGAGCCCTGTGGCTGAACTTGGCAGGCACGTGAGCTGGGGAATTGGGGAGAGGGATGTCACCAGTCCTGAAGCAGGAGCGGCCTCCTGAGAAGGGGCAGGAAGCACCGAATTCCCAATCCCCTGGCTGAACTGGCAGCTCGTGCTGAGCATTGTAGCCGAACATGTTTGCAGCGTTTTATGGGGCATAATCTGTTGTCATCGAAGCCGATGGCAAATTCCGTACTTTCTGCAGCTGACGCTAAATAGGTCTTTTGAAGGTTGTAATTTCTCGCTTAACCGATGCCAGTTGTGAATACTTTGTGCTGAGGAATAACCCCTTAGTGCCAAATAAAATACAGTGGAAGTCTGTGGCATGTTTTTCAGCGTATTGTTAGTTACAGCCCTCCTGACAGAGCACATTCTATGCTGAAGATAAATGCTTGGGAGTCTCTTGCCAATTTATGTCCGAAAGGGCTTTTCTTGGATGTCCTCCTCTCTATGGAAAATGCTTTTCTGTTTTTCCAGCCAACATTTAATGAGCTGTGCTTAAAAGAAAAAGAGGGCCTATTTCAGGACCAGGCCATTCTGCTTTAGTTCCCTCCGAGCAGGTTTGGGGTTCTTTGGGTGCTCTGATCTTTGTTGCACCGTGTTGCATGGCAGTGGTTGTTGTGCAGCAATTTGCACGATCATGGGGGACGTTTCAGTCCACCTGGCACCACTCTGTAGTGTCCCTCAGGATGGAAGTGTGCTTGCAGCTGATTCAGTCCAGAAAATCCAGGCTCTGTCCAGGCTGCAGGTACTGTTGTTGTCACGTTAGTACGCTGGATTCCCATGCGGGGATCTCAGTCTTTCCATTTGAATTCAATTTTGGTGACTGCAGGGGAGCCTGGAGAGCTGGCGTGAGTGGGCTGGGATGTGGAGCTGGTTGGAGGATGTGTCTGCAGGGATGCAGTCTGGGGGTGACCCATGGCCACGAGCTTTGTGTCCAGTTGCTCACAGCTGCTCATCAGTCCCAAATGGGCACGTCCAGCACCTTGCCTGGACCTGGGACTGGCAGGAGAGGGCGTTCAGCCTGAGCCAGGTTGTCCATCCCTGGTGCCTCTTTCTGGGAGATCTGTGGAGAGCTGCATAAGGAGATAGGAATCCACCTCTGACTCCTGTGACCAGAGATGTTGGCAGAGGTTTCCTAAGTAAAGGTGAAGGCTCTGGCGGTTTCTGTGAGCACCCAGGAGCCACTGAGCTTTCTTTCCTTGGGATGAGGTGACTCCAGAAGTTCCTTTGAGGGATGCTGTTGGTGGAGCACAGAGAAAGCCGATCTCATTCCCTTCTGTCTAAACCAACTGAGACATCCTGGCCCTGGGATGAGGGTTCAGGCCGTGAGGCTGAGGCAGTGGGGTGATCTGGAGTACTGGCAATGGCTAGGAAGTGGGATCTGCAGTGCTCACGAATGCACCATTTGTGTATGCAGCTGAAAGGGAAGAGCTTTATACCATACACTGAAAGTGTTTTAATTACTCGCTGTTATTTTATTTTCTGTGCTGTGAAAGTCAGCAGCGTGAATGACGGGATTATAATGCCAGTGCATCCCGGTTCTGATTTATTTTGAAGTGATTTGTTTTTTGTCTGCACGCCTCTAAGGATGGGACTGCCAGATGTGTCATGAACAAAGAGAGTGGCACTGCACATCCTCCAAGAGTGGGATGTCTAAACAGATGGGTGAGGCAAAGCAAGGAAGGAAGCGAAGGCGCAGAGGAGCCGGCTGTCCTGCCCACAGTCCCTCAGCAAGCTGGAGCCAGGGAGTTTCCCAGGCTGCCGTCCCAGCTTGGGGTTTTTTACTGGCTTTGTTGCCATCCCCCAAAGCTCTTCTCTGAAATGCAGCTTCACTGATTGACAATAATCAAATAATCAAGCTGGGAAAGTGGTGAGGGCTGCAGGCATGTGAGTCTGGCAGAGAAGTGGTGAAGTTGTGTCATTAATCCACCTTTACCCCAGGGCCGAGTGGAATTTGCACATGCTGTTTGACCAGTGCTAACCCTGACACACTTTCCTCTTGTTTTAAGGACCTCTGATGTTGGAGAAATCTGTGTAACACACACTAATCACCTCTGCAGTCTTGAATCTGGTGGAAGGTGATTTACTTGTTTCAGGAGGGCTTTCATCTGGGTCGTTTTAAATCTACACATACATACTGTGTTGGATGTGGCCCTGAGGCTAGGCATGCTTTTTCTAAATATTCTCAAACATTGTTTTTCTAGTGAAAAACATCACCTCACTCCCATAGGTTTTGTGAAGTAGTCTTTTTATTATTTGGAGAATATTTTTTCTGTTTCCATTGCAATTCATATTTGCATATCAGTGTTTCTTGGCTTAAAAATCTTTTTGTACTTTGTACTCATATTGTTTTTACTGTAATTGTTAGTAAAAACATATGTAATGAAATAACCAGTAAATGGTTTTGCCAGAGGGTTGAGGAGGGTTGAGGTAAACACAAAAAACCATACGATGTTTTCCTAGGGGAGGGGGAAATAATCTGTTTAAAAATTTCTCATTAAACATAATCAGCATTTCTGGACATGAGTGACACTAGGAAGTCTGAAAAAATGCCCATGCTAACAAGCTGGGGGACAGGAATTTGCTGTATTTGACAGGCTGTGTATGAGAAGGATGCAGCCCTGCAAATTCGGCAGCACGGCCTTGCCAATGTGTCTAGACAGCCCATCTCTACGGGGGAGAGGGAAGCTTATTTCTTGGACCTGCTCCATCTGTGGCTGCTCCGATGAGACCAGACCACTTATGGTCTCCTTTATCCATGGAGACTTTCCATCTAAGAGGGCTGATGATCTGCATGAACTGATTGGGGTGAAACATCAAATCTTGTGCTGGTTTTCAGATACTCCTGTGTTAGGTGAGGATGTGGCTGATCAGGCAGTGGGTGTGATTCATTAGCTAGAGCCTTTAAAGAGATGTAAATTCTGTTTAATTGTGCTAGAACAGAAGCATTTGTCTGCTAACCCTGCACCAGACCGAAAGCAGTGTTTTGTGGCTGAGACATCCCACGTTTCCATACAGGTCCCTTAAATTGTCTGATCCTCCACGTCAGAGTATCTGACATTTCAGACAGATTAAGGGCAGGAATAAGCAGACATTCTGCAATATATTCATCACCTGGAGGCAAAAATTATTACTCTCCGTTAAGGATTGTCATTTCCAACATATCCCTTGTTTGTCTCAAGTCACAGGAGATCTGATATCGTTATTCTGCCTCTTCTGCTGGGAGTTGTGCTTTTCAAACTGCGGTGAACTCTGTGGAAATACAGAGGTTTCCATTTTTCAACCTTTTGATTTAAAATTTCGAGATGATTGTCCGACTCTGGCAAGGAAC
Source organism: Anabacerthia variegaticeps (assembly GCA_035583185.1). Classification (NCBI taxonomy): domain Eukaryota; kingdom Metazoa; phylum Chordata; class Aves; order Passeriformes; family Furnariidae; genus Anabacerthia; species Anabacerthia variegaticeps. Next base: position 28,058,161 of record JAWWEW010000006.1, on the reverse strand, counting down.
CATTCAAAATACATTCCAAAATATTCATCATTCCAACAGGCTAAGAAACATAAGATGTAGCAATTTATTAGCTAATGTGAAATGCATTTGCCGTCCAGGAGAGGCAAAGGATGGAGGTGGGTCTGAGCCTGATTTCCCTTTGCACCCCGCAGAGCAAGCTGGAGCCCGTGGTCTGTCCCATCTGCCTTCCTGTTTTGCTGAACATCCCTGTGTCCAGCAGAAATCCCTCAGAAACCCTCAGCAGCCTCATCCCACCTGCATGTTCCCTGGCCTTGGAAGAGCAGGGTTTTCTCTGCGGACCTGGGGAGGAGAAAGTTCTTCTGAAATGGCCCTACATGCTCTGACCCCTTTGCCTCCCGTAGCGATGTGGGATGTCAAGGTCCTTTATCCCCCACCCTGTCAGGATGCTCAGCTCTTGGAAAAGGCAGGTGGGCTGGATGCTGAGAGCTGGGCTCAAGTTCTGTTATTTCTGGATCGTGGCTGCCATCGCTTTTCCAGTTGTGATCAAGAGGGACCCATAAAACGTATTAGCAGTCAAAATCTGGATTTCTGAGCGAAGCTCTGCTGCAGCTCCGGCTCGGTTTGCTTGGCAGGGGCGATGGTGGTGGTGGTCTGATTTCACTGAGCACATTTGTTCTTGGGTGCTCATGAAAGGGGAGCTCAGCCTTTGCAGAGCTGATTTCCATGTTCTCACCATCATTTGCGCTTCCCCTTCTCCTGGCCCGTGGTGCCCCGTGGTCCCGGCATGGTCATTCCATGCCATACAGTTCTCAGTCCTGGATATTCCAACAGCAAACAGATGAAATACCCATTGAGAACAGTGTTCCTGCCTACTGGCGATCCAGCTGGCGCTTGCATCCCACTGGTCATGGACAGTCTGTTTGTGTGGGTCCCGCGTGCCGAAAAAACACATCCGAGTGGATTTGCAGATCCAGTCGGGAAGGCTGTTCAGTAATGGCACGTCTCAGCAGCACAGTGGGGCTCCGTGGGGACCTGGACAAGCAGAGACATTCATGAAGCTGGTCAGCTTGAGTCAGTCTTTCCCAGGCGGGCAGGAGATTGCTGGGGAACGTTTGCAGACTCTTGTGGTTGCCACAGTGCTTGGAAATGAGCCCACTGAAAGGCCTGAAATGCCAAGTGGTTCATCTGCAATGTATATATGGACTGAAAAAAAGTCCTCTCCAAAGCAGCACTTTTCTGTCTTGGCATATCCCCCCCTTTTTTTTTTCTTGGTACTTGTCAGCTTTTTTGCAAAAATATCTAATTTTCCGTATTAGAAAGCTTTCCTAGATGAATTTCATGGGGAGTTTTTTACCACTTTTTCTAAATACAGGAGTAAATTTAATAAAAGCAGTGTTGCTCAGAGTTCAGGGGGGTGTGCAGTGGGAGGGAGACTGCCAGGTCCCCACTTTGTGGCTTCTGGCTGGTGCAGCCTTCGACGTGAGCAATAGCAGGGAGGTTTAACCTTCTGAATCTGTGGCCAGCAGAAGAGGATGGAAGTGATTTCTTAAGTCTTGGGGTCACGTTTTTACATAAAGAAAAGGGGGCACCAGGAGAATCCAGTGGGGAAGCAGGCAGAAATAATACTGTGTGCCTGTGGAGCTCACTGCAGGGAGATTTTAGTGTGGAAAATACATCAGTAACCTGGCTGTGCCTAATTGCAGTGATGGTTTGTTGCCACTGTCCTTGAGGCAGCTGGTGATGTGCATCCAGGTGGACATGGATTCCTGGTGCATCAGTCTGCTCCTGCATGGGAAGTTTCATTTCCAGGGTGGAGCTTAGGAGCAGTGGTGACTCTGAGGAACACTGTGAGCTGATGTGCTGGTTTGGATACACATCACATGTATATTAGGGATAAAGAGGGCAGCGATACACAGTCAGCTTTTCTAGGCTTTGTAGAAGGGTGCTGGAAAGGAGAGGAGAAAGATGTTTTCTGGAATGAACTAGAGCAGGGAGGGGGCCAAGAGCACTGAGAGGCAGCTTTGGAAATGAGAAGATACCAGTGGAGCAGGGCGGAGGTTAGGAAGTTTGATTGGGGCTGCATGAATGCCATTCCTAAGATGAAACATCAGGACACCTGGCACAGGAAGGGGAGCTGATGGGAAGAGGACGTGGGCGTTGGAAGTCATACCCTTGACCTCACAAAGCCGTGAGTTCACACATGCCCTGCCCTGCCCTGCCAAACGCACCGATCCGGGGCCTCAACCAGGAGTGAGGACGGGGCTGGGAAGGCTGAGGGGCTCCAGCTCTGCAGGAAGGTCTGGGGGTCATACTGGCACCACTGGGGGTCATACTGGTTTGGGGTGTGAGACCATGGGGTTGGGGTTGGGCTGTGTGATTGCGTTTCTGCTCCTCTGTCACGGGTCCAAGTGCTTTTGTGGTGTTGGGCTGATCTAACAAGGGACTTGGGGGGAGCACAGCCCCCTTGGATCCTGTCCCCTCCCGGGCCTGGTAAATCCACACCCCTGGATCGCCGCCATGGTCTGGTGGTTTGGTCTCTTTGTCAGTTACAAAGTGCAGTCTCACAGAACATGATTTGCCGCTGGCAGAGTTTTAAAATATGTGTTTGCTTTTGATTATGTTTTTTTTTTTTTTTTTTTAAATTAATTTTCCAAGGATCAATGTGGTAATGCATATAAAAATTACAATATGTAAAACAAAGTATAAAAGCATACAAGGAATTCCAAACATATAACATACTGTGCCTTGGAGCTTATGAGATCCATACAGTGCTTATTGTATTATGGGAACACTCTGACCCCAAGACCCGACAGAAAGGCTTGTTAGAAGAGAAGGACTGAGCCATGTGCCTTATGAGCTGTAGGATGCCCAGAAGGAAAACCCTAGTGAATATAAAAGCAGAGCTGTTACAGCAGAACTCAGACCAGTCTGTGGGATCTAGGGGGACTGTCAATGGCTTTGTACCAATTTCTGGAGAAGGATGTATACTTTTGCCCCTACAAATATTTTTCTCCCAGTAATTAACTCTTAACATCATATCTTTCCAGGGGGAATCTCTGGATTTCAATTGGATCATGATTACTTTTTTTCCCCTCCAAAAGTCATTTCTTCTGTCAGCTCCAGCAAGTGGGAACGTTGACGTGGTTAGGGAGGATGCACATCTCTGCTGCTGGAACTGCCCATGTGCTCTGCAGGCTGCCACCAGATGAGAGGCAGAGCACCAGAGCTGAAACCACCCTGAAAAGGAGTTCTAGTTCACATTTGCCTTAGGATAGGGTTCTTGGGTTCTTGGCAGCTTGTGCTGTGCTGTGTGTGTGTCAAGAGCAGGGCAGATTGGGATTGCATGGCCCCTGATCCCTGCAGACCCACAAAAGTGCAGGGCAGAGACAGGGAAAGCCTCTGTGCTTAGGTCAGAGCACGTCCAGGTAAGTCCGGGTGAAGGCTGTTTGATTGCTGGAAACTAGTTTTCAAGAGCTTGGAGGTGTCTTCAGACTCTCCACCAGGAAGGTGACAACCCCAAGACCTCGTTCCTGCTGGGCAAGAGTCACGGGCTGGAGCTATGCCTTGAATCCCATGGGAATGTCTCTTTTGGCCATGGTGCAGGCAGGAAGTCCCTCTGCTGGAGCATTTGTCCTGCTGGAGGACAGCGAGGGTTTCACTGTCGGTGCTGGTGGAGCCGTGGTTGTGCCGGCCCTCAGTGAATTCCCCTGGTCTCGCAGGCAGAGCCAAGTGCAACAGGAGACCCGTAGGCATGTTATCCATGCTATCCATGCAAAAGCTATTCGCAGCTCTGTAATGATATGTAATTGTTTGTATGCGGTCAGCTAAAAATTACCCTGATAGGTTCCACATTGCAGACACTTTGGAGAGGAACTGCTGCAGTCCCACGGGTAGCGCTGAAAATACACACACTTTTCCATTGAATAGTAAAACTCAGGTTTTGTGTGATGAATTCAGTCTCGCCTTTCTGAAGCTTCGTGCTCATGCACAAAACAACTTAGTATTTATGTGCAAAAATTGAGCCTGATTACGAGATAATCCAAGCAAAGGCTTTTCAAGGAAATGAAGCGTCTGCTTGTTGTCTTCTTTTTTAATGTGTTCCTGGTGATCTTAATGAGACTGGAACTTTGGATACTTGGATTTTCTGTATAATTGAAATAATTTGAGCATTGAGATGCAGAAAAAAACAAACAAATAAACTGCCAAGGTTAGGAAAAAAGCTCAGTTGTGTCGTGTAATGAGAGGCAAATGATAGTTCAGAGATCTCCCTGGTCTGGCCCGTAATCACAAATACAAACCTGCTGTCACCGCTGTTGTGCAGCTGGGCTTGCTATTGCTGCTCACCAGGGGCAGCTTCAGAATGTGACTTAAGAGGCATCTCCTACCTTAGCACATTTAGTTTTCTTTTAAGTGTCCTCTTCATTCCATGTTTACTACATTTGTGATGGCTGTTGTAGGATATCTACAACTTCTCCATGTAGCTTTTATGTACCCTGAGGTTAAACCTTACTTCCATTTGGAAATACTTTTCATGCATGGAAATACACATAAACTGGAGTTTGTTCACCCCTGGGAGGTTTTAGAAAGATACTTCAGGCAGCTCTGAGCATAAATTCTTATCCGTGTTTGTCCCCGTGCCCCTCTTCTGTCCCTGCTCACATCTGGCAAAGACAATGGACCTGTCTCAGATTGGCTGGGGCAGGGCTTTGGCATCAGGTGGATTTTGTATGTCCCTGTCCCTGCTTCCCACTCCCCTGCCTGTGCCTTGTTTTAGCTTTGATTAAACCTTTAGGGTCTGGGGTTTGGTTTTTATTTTGTGTGATGCAAGTTGACAAAGCCGCCCTGTGCCCAGAGAGCTGCAGTGTTTTGGAGGGCTATAATGAATCGAAAGCAAAGTGGAACTCGAGTAAAACTGGAATGTGAGTCTGCAAAGGGCTATAAGTGTTTGGATGGCTGATGTTGGGGAGAGGAGTCTGCCCGGAGCCTGGGGGAACCCGCAGAAATATTTCTACTCAAGCTTCATAAAACTTAACTTTAAACCCAATAAAAACCTCTCTTCCTTTCCCTTCTATTCTCCCTTTTCCTTTCTTGCTCTACGGCTCTGAATAAAACTTTCTCTTTTTTTTGGCTTGTAGTATTTTTTTTATGGCAAAACACTTTTTAGTTGCTACCTTTCTAGTTTATAGATTACTGGTGGGTTTTTGCTGTGAAATGATTTGCCTTGTTTTTTCTTAAATCTGTGCTCAAACTTTAGTGGTAACCTCTTATTTTGAAAGCTGTGATTAAAGTGTGATTCCTTATTTTATTTGTGGAATCCTTTCTCAGTTTACAGTTTATATAAATGGTGTGACAAATCTTTCCTGCCTTACTGTATGTGACACTGTGGTGAAATGTCTCCGTCCCTCACTTAATTAAATCCAATTGTTTACTTTCAATTTGGATCCAATTAATGTACTATAATAGCTGGTTCTGGACTTAATGGTACTGGTCAAAACTTTTCAAAACTGCCCACACAGTGTAAAAATCCCATCTGGAAACTAGTTTTTGTTCTGACCTGGAATGAAAGCAAGTATGCACAAGCATTCCTGCAAACTGGAAATGCAAAATATGTTGTGGTTGCAAGGACTGGTGCAAAAAATACCGACCTTGTAACTTACACGTAGGCATTTAGTTCTCAGCTCTGTTTTGTTTATCCTGCATTGTATTTTCCATGTGGCATCCCAACAGGAGCTGCCTGATGGTGCCCCAGGGATCGTCACAGGTGTGGGAACAGTAAAGAGCATAGAGCAGAGTGTAGGCAAGCGTGGATCTGCCTCGATGCAGCAGGAAGAAAGAATAGGATATTTCATACTGTATCATTTAGGAGCACTCCAAATGCTTCGAGCCACTCGTGTGCGACACCAGGATTTGCATGTTATGGGTGAATGTAGAGGTAAGACAGGAAAACACAAATGTGGAAACAGGAAACAAAGTCCTCTGGCCCAGCTTGAAAGGTTGGGATTTTGAAATGAAACTCCCCGATTTTCCAGCATTGGGTTCCTAAGGGGAAAATATAAGTTTCAGTCTCTCTGGGGGACGCGTTTGCAAGCAGCTCAGCTTTTGAGAACGCTGTTTGTATTAAAATTTTTGTGATTAAAAGAATGTTGATGAAAGACTTCTGACCTATCTAAAAAGCTTGAGAGCCGTTTCCCTCTCCTCTCCGTTTCTGCTGACTCCAGTCACTAGTGCTGTCAACACTGCTTAGGAATACCATTATTCAGTGTTCAGCATTGTTTCCTGATAAAGAATTAATGGCAGAAACCCCAAAATACCCTGCTGACATGCTGAAAGCAGCCGGTGAGTGCTGTGAGCAAGGTGACATTTGCAGGCATCTGGGGTTTAGGTGTCTGCAGTCCCTCGTTAGCAGTTTGTAGTCAGCATATGGCATGTCTGTGTGGCAAGATGCAAGGAGGGATCAGCCTGGTGATGCTTTGGACTAATAGTCTATTATTATTTTCTTTCCCCTGCTACCCAAGTCACTCGTGTAGTCATTTGGATCTAGCTGTGTTGTGCTGTTGCAGCGGTGTGGTGAAAGGAGATCCTAAAAACCCCATCCCCCTGTCACAGGTTGTGCTTTGCTCCCAAACCCCTCCATCCATCCATCCATCTATCCATGCCCTGGAAAAAGGGGATGACTCACATCCCTGCTCGGTGCCAGCCGATGCTGGGGGTGCATTGGTGACCCGATATGAGTCACTGCAACACGGGCACTGCCTTCCCTTGGTCAACTTTCCGTTCCTTGGCCCTGCTATTTTTGGGTCCCGTAATTACGAGGTGAGCTGTGAATAACCGGCGTCTCGCTTTACGCCGGGAGGAAACCAGGCAAATTGTGTTAACGTGCTTGGCAGGAGGGATTCTTGTTCTCCAGTGTTTTACAGACTTTGGCCCTTCTTCTTGCTCCCCAGGGTGATGTGCTCAGCCTTCCTCATGTGTAGCTGTCACGCAGGATTGAGCAATGGCCAGACAGCCTCGGCTTCACGTTCCCTCCAGCCAGGTGTAGCTTTCTGGGCAGAAACTGAAACTTCAAAGGCCTGGAGGGGCTTCCCAAGGTGTCCCAAAGGCCTTTATTGATTTGTTCATATGGTCCACATAGGCAGAGTTTAGATTAGAAAAGAGCATTAAGTGGATAACTCTGGAGGAAGCCAGACACAATGTTGACATTGGCCTCTACGGCAGCTGTTCTTGTAGTGTTTGTGCCATTCTGAGGGATGTTTGTGCCCTGAGGCTTGTTCTTCATGTTGAGGTGCACAGCAGCACAACTGTGTCAAAGCTCATCAGCAGAGCTGGGGGAAATAGCTGACCCTCTTTGTGAAGAGTTTAATGGTGAGTCAAGAGAGGGGTGTGTGGGACTTTTCTCCTTTATAAGAGACAGACCCTGTGATAGCAGTAACCCCACAGCAGGTAGGAATGTGTGCAGGGAGTTCTGCACAAGCAGTGGTTAAATTCCATGCCTCTGCTGCTCTGCTTTGCCTCCCACCACCTGAGCAGGATAGATTCACCTGTAGCCTTGTTTTAATTCCCTGGCATTCCTACCGGCATTTGTTTTCTTACACATTCCTGCCTCTGTCAGTCCCTTCCCAGCTCAGCTTTAGGACTCAATGTGCCTGTTAAAAACTGGTCTCCAAATGCTCCTTCTCAGATACGAGAGAACCAAGGGTGTATTTCTGCACCCAGGAATTCCCAGGCTGGAAAGGAGTCTGGTGGGGATCATCAGGCTGTGGGAGAAGGATTGGGGATGGAGGCACTGTAAACCTGCAGGAATTTGAACAACCTGCTTTAATTTAAGAGGAATGTCCTTTTGTTCCCAAATGGATGGGCCTTACTCCAGAGGCATTCAGGTGCAGTAACTGGTACCAGATGGGCTGTGAAAAGCAACACAAACAGGTGGTGAGGACAACAACCACAGATTTTAATTTCCTTGTCAGCTTCTCCCTGTGCCTTACATACCCCCTGGAGAACAGGAGGATGGGGAGACCTGTCGTATTTGTATATGGCAAAAGGAATGGCTGTCAGGAGGATGTTCTGCAACTGTCTATGGCAGGTCAAGCCCTTTGACTCTCAGTGGTGAGACTGGCTTTCATCTGGGCCAACGTGCATAGTATTGAACTTAAAATATAATTAACTCACACTTTTTATAGATACAGCGATCAACGTATTTTACTGTATGCTGACATGAATATTGGCTCAGATCCTCCCAGGTGTACCTGCTGCTCTGCCATGTAAAAGAGTGGGACCACACTCACTTCGTCCCTCTGTGCTTGGGGGAATTGCAGGCTGGGGCTGCAGGAGCATGGGAAGCCTTGATGCTTTTGGAGGGACTCCACACACACTGGAGCACTTGAAGAGGGATGAGCACAAGGCGATGACATGCCAGTGCTGCAGCCTGCATGGGGCTGTTTTATGGCTGCAGCAGTGGCCTCCTGCCTTCCCAGGGTGGGGCCCTGCTCTCTGCTTCCTTCAGTGTGGCATCCCATGGTAACTGAAGTGTTTGCTGGGCTGTGAGTGCTGTGATGAGTGAACTTACTCTGCTATAGGAGATGTTGCTCTGCAGCAGCACTGGAAAAAGGAGAGATGGTGCAGAGCAGATACTTGCTAAGGAAAGCTATTTCATGGTCTGGTGTTACTCCACTGACTGTAGGCACAGACAGTAGTGATGTGTGACTCCAGATGTATTGTTTTATTCCTGAGTAAATGCAAACCAGGTACAAACCAATACACACTCTTACAGGACACACAAGTAGTGACTTAACCCCTTGCTGGGCTGGGCAAGGCACGGAGGATGCTGGAGAGGGCACAACCCTTCCTCACTCAGCAGCATCCAACGTGCTTGTGCTCAGTCCCTGAGTTTTTGCTTCCCAATTGCAATGCTATCCATGTCTGTCTGACTGTATTTCTATGTCCTTGGCTTGCCAGCATACAAGTGAAACTGGCTTTTGTTCTTGTCTCATGTTCAGGCCCGTATCAGTCACGCTTCATTTCCACTGTCTGACACCTCTTTGTTCACAGCTCCCCATTTCTGCCCAAATTGATGCCTCACGGTCTGGATATGGAGAGGATAAGAGAATTTAAACCAAACAGCTACAGAGGACAGCATTACCTTGGCTATAGACAAACCCAGAGCAAAGCCATTTCTTTGTGCTTTCCTTACTCCGAGACAGGCTCACCTTCTGACAGAGATGATGCAGGACTCGTGCTACCCCAGAGATCTGTATTGTGTCCCAGTAAGAGCAATCCCTGGAAATTTAAAGCCAAGAGAACAGGGTTTCATGATTCTTTACAATCAGAACAGGTTTCCAGGATTGTCAGGAATGGAGACATGTATTTTGGACTTTCTTTGTTTCTTCAATATAAAGATAAGGAAGCTGAGGAATGGGGTAACTTGAGAAAGCTGATACAAGTCTTGCATGGTTGAGTTGGAAAATAAATGCCTGGGGTCAGTATACTTTCCATCTCCTATTTACATGGGGGCTAGCACAGTGTGGTTAAGGTGTGGTTTAGAGATTGTGCAAGCCCCTTTCCATCTTGAAACAATTGAGATTATTCACCCCATGGCTGTGGGCTCTTACCTTTCTAGCATTTCACATCTCCAATCATCTCTCCTAGATGATCAGCTGAACTCAGAAGAGAAGAAGAAAAGAAAGCAGAGAAGGAACAGGACTACCTTCAACAGCAGCCAGCTCCAGGCATTAGAGAGGGTCTTTGAGAGGACACACTACCCTGATGCTTTTGTACGGGAAGACCTTGCACGCAGAGTCAACCTCACTGAAGCCAGAGTTCAGGTAATCCCCTGGTATCCAGGTGTGCCTCACCTGGGGAGAGTCATCAGCCCATTCCAGTAAGGCAGCAGAAATCCTTGAGGCCTGTGGGGCACACAAGGGTCCCCAAGCTTCTGGGTCATGCTTTTGCAGCCCCAAAAATACCTCGAGCAGGACTGGCAGGTCTGCCCTGCTGCCACTAGTGCCACCTGCCTGGTCAGGTGTGTTCATATGGCTCGCTCAAAGCCAAGATGTTGGATGCTCAGGCTGCTCATGGTACCTTGAGCTGTTCAGCTCTTGGCTTGCAAGCCTGTACCTTTGGAAGGTCAGAGCAGACTGTGGAACATGGTGTGTTGTACAGCAATCCTAGACCTTGCTGCCATCAGCACAGGACAGACCTGATTCCGCAGGGATCTCACTGAGCCAGTCCCTCCTGTGAGGGCTTTATCGGGGCAGGCATAAGGATTGCGTTCCCAGGGACAGACGTGCCAAAGCAGCCAGCTTTTGCAGAGCCCTGCAGGGCACAGGTGGCGTGGGGAAGGAGCAAGTGTGGCAGCAGAGCTGGTTGTGATGGTTGGTGGGTGTGTGTGCTCCCCGCCCCAGGTGTGGTTCCAGAACCGGAGAGCCAAGTTCCGCCGGAACGAGAGGGCGATGCTGGCCAGCAAGAACGCCTCTCTGCTCAAATCCTACTCAGGGGATGTGACCGCCGTGGAGCAGCCCATAGTACCTCGCCCAGCTCCGAGACCCACCGACTATCTCTCCTGGGGGACCGCCTCGCCTTACAGGTGAGTGAACAACCCTTCTGGCATAGCACAGAGCAGCCTGAGAGCAGCCCTCAGACAGCTCTCGTGGGCTGGTTATCCTCATGTGGGACAACTGGAGGATACAGCAGTTTGACCACCCCACTGGTTTTCCTTACCTGTCCCGTCTCATCACCAGGTTTGGAAGGCGGGGGCTCAGCTCAGCGTCACTGGGGCTTTCTGGCAGCTTCTCTTTTGGTGGTCTCACTCTCTGCCCTTCAGAAAGTTTCAAAAGAGGATCATGGAAATGGGTTGCACTTGCTTCCCTAGTGCATACAGTTTAAAGCAAGGAGGAAACCCTTCCATGGGACGCAGATCCATGGGAGGCGAGGGCAGAGCACTTGGGGAGGCTCAGCCACCACGCTGTGGCCAGAAGAGGGAGTTCTGTGGCTGTCCCATGGCAGTCACTGGTTGGGATGCGAGGAACTCACTCCTTGCCTGTTGCTCCCAGTCCTCCCCTCAGTGCTGAGCAGTTTCTTTCCAGTTGCCTGAGCACAAGTGTGTGTGTGTGTGAACACTGTGCTGTGCTGTGGTTTGCCTGCAGTAAGGACCAGGTGACAGACTGGTGTTCAGTGTCCAGCTCCTGTGGTCGGTGCTGCTTAAGGGGTGACAGGAAAGAAGTGTTGATGTGGCAACCCCAGTCTCAAAGGATCTGGGATGTCCATGCACATCACAGGCCTCCCTGTCCTCCTTCGTGCCATTCACAGCCCAGCAGGAACAGGGTGTGGTTGCAAGATCCACAGGATGTGTTGGTTTGTGGGGAGCCAGCTGGCTCACAGGCAGTTAAAAATGAGGTTGTTGGGTGTTTTTTAGCACAGTGGCTTCATTGTTGGGCAGGACCTTGAAGGCTTTGGCTGGCTTTCTTCCTGTTCCTTCCTGTCACAGCCATATTCCCACTGGCTTCCAGGAGCCACTCCATTCACTGGACCTCTCTTCCTTGGCCACCTTGACCCCCTTTTTGCTCCCAAACATTGTTTGCACAGTAAGGCCTGGGAACACATGGCCTTCCTGATAGTTTGTTGTTTCAGTGCCACGAGGTCCTCCTCATCCACCCTCATGCTCCAGAATAACAAGTCAGGTAAGGGAAAGGATGCTTTTGAGGGCCACCAGTTTGGTCTTAGAGATAGCCCTCATCCTTTGGATTTTATCCTAGGACTGCTGTCTGGCAAAATCTCCCTTTTGCAGTTAAGGCTTTCTGTGAAGTACTCCTTGGTGTGGCACCCTAGGGAAGCATCAGGGTGGTGAGATCAGGGAAGAGAAGCAAGTCCCCTCCCTGCTGACACTGTGCTGGTCACAGTACCAGATCCCTGCTGAATGCTGTGCCTTATTTCTGTCTCTCACACTTTTAAAAATATATCACCACTCCCAAGATGTTGTTTCCACAGGGGGCTTCATAATGGCTTCTAGGAGAAGACCCTACAAAGGTAACTTCCAGGGGCACAGTGGGAAGGGCTGTCTGGGGCCACTCTGGGCAATAAGAAGCCCAAGGCACCTGGGATATGTGAACAAGGAGAGCAAGGGAAAAGGCAAAGCCTTAGGGTTGGGGGTTTTCCCCCCTGAGGTTCAGACCGGGCTGTGCCTCTCCACAGTGCAAAGACACATCCTCAGTGTCTTCATATGTTCCCCTTGTCTTAAGCCAATATGTTTCAGCAGGGGCATGTGCAGCTTACACTTGTCACCACCAGCTGACAGGTCAGACTGGGATGGACTGTCACCCTCCCATTGCCCAGCAGTAGCAGAGCAGCAGAGCACCTGGTTTCCCTCAGACACTCCATGCTTTCTATTCCTGCTGGTCATCTCTTAGCAATAGTGTTCATCTTAAAGGGCACCTGGGCTGGGTTGTCACAGCCTCATTAAAGCTTTGGACTGGGTAAGGTTATTAAAATATTGGACACTTGGTGAAACAATACTGAATCACTCCAGCCATGTGGAGTGTTTGCATGGCCCTCTGCCCCCTCCCCATCTCCCTGGACCAGCCCCTGATTTACAGCTACCCCGGGAGAGGGCTGAGAGCGGGGCCCGGAGCTGCGCCACCGGTGCTGGGTTTGCTCTTAGATCTGGGGAAAGTTTTCAATCAGTGTGTTTATTCTCCAAATACACCCAGCCACAGGTCAACCAAAGCTATTTGCAGATTGGTGTCACATAGACAGCCAAGTAGATACTATTATTTTTTTGAAGTTGAAATGTTTTGCTTAGACATTTTTTAGCATAGGTTCCTAAGAAAACAAGACTAGCAGTCGCGCTGTCAGCCCGCACTTCCCACTCCAGCAACCTTTGACTCCACGGGCCATTGAAAACCATGTTTGAAAGAAGGATTTGAGGCCTCAGAAACATGGCGTTCCTCTGTGTTCCATGAAAGCAGAAGCTGAGTGGAGGAAGGAGAATCTGTCTCTGCCTGAATGGGGCAGAGGAAGAGGCCAATAGGGTGACTTCAACCCTTATTAGATCCTGAAGAGTCTCTGGAGCAACCCTCAAGCTATTCTGATGTTTGGAGACAGCCTTCTTGTGCACAGCTCCTGGTGGAATAACTTGCTAAAAGAGGGCATTTCTGGAGATTTTTGGTTAGGAGAGGTTTCAGTTTCCATCAGTATTCTTCCCCACACCTCTGGGGAGCCAGGGGCTCTGGGGAGTTTCAGCCCAGACTTGAGCAGCAGCCTGGTTAGAAATGGGGATAGTTTTATACCCAAGACTGAAAATTCCTATCTTATCTAATCTAGAATATCCTTGAGGCTCTTCTTCCAGCACAAAATCATGGGAGAGATGCACCCTGTGGAAGCAGGTGGGAATGGGTGGTTAAGTAGCCACCAGCTTTAGACCATGTGAGACTACACACACTTTTGCAGGCACCACTTGGCTTCTCACATTGTGCTGCCTTAGGGATGAGGAGGATGACCAGCCCAGCCATGAAGAGGGAGCTGAAGGGGTGCACCCAACTCCAGGCATGCCCACCCATTGCCTCCTGGACCCTGGGGAAATGTAGCTGATGCAGCCCGAGTTGGGCAGATCTATTTTATTGTCCATCCTCCATGTCCTTCCAGTAGCTGTTAGAGACACTGAGAGTCCGGAATGTTTGCTCTCCTGGGGAGAATATTCAGTGTTTTTCCCTGGGTGGGTGTGTGAGCAGCTTTATATCCTGTGGATGGGTCTCAGGTGTCCTTCCTTGTGTGTAAGCTGTGGTGTTCCCACCAGTCCTGATGCAAAGATGACAGCTCTTCACTGAAGAAGTTATTTCCTTTGATTTTAAAGTGAGAAATAAGAGTCATATGGCCTGGGATGGGACCTACTAATATTCCCTGGTTTGGATCTCCTGGAGGCTGAGCATTGGGGCAGCACTAGATGGCATTTAAATTTGAAAGGTCTGCTCTGCCCTACGAGGTCAGAAATTACTTCAGGGCACCCGTTACTTCAGGGTGACCAGGCATTCCTCCAGCCTGGATCTGTGAAGCAAATGTGCCTGTCTCTCAAGGGATATTTGCTATTGCAAAGGCTCTTCCAGTCATGGAGCTCTGTAATGGAAGAAATTAAGAAGGAAAAAAAAAGGAAAAAGCCAAGCCATCTTCTCCCTTGGGCCATGGATGGAGGAGAAGTTTCCCAGAGCCCCAGCCATGAGCCAGCTGGGCAGGCACCAGACCTGAGCTTGTCTCCAGCAGAGCATTTGTGGTTTCCTCCTGAACACACTGTCTGTGTTAAATGGGCATCTCTAGTTCGTGTGGTGTTTCTCAACCGGTTTTGATCTGTGGGTCCATGTATAGGAAATCAGAAGGTCAGATAGTGTTTTGGGGGCAGAGGAGGGGTTCTTTTTGCAGTAACCCATGGGACACAGAGGTTAAACAAGTTTTCTAGTGGTCTGGAAAGCAGATTCACAGATCTTTTGGTAGGATAAGAAAGGATTGTTCAGCCTCTGCTGTCAGAAGTGATGTTTTTTATGAATAAAGTCATGATTTGAAGGGAGAAAAAGTGTTTTATGGGGTTTTTTTTCCCCTGAACCTTTAGGGCATGCTCTTTATGATCAGCTGAAGTTTTGAGGGGAAAAAAAATGTGGAAATTTTCATTCCAAAAGGCTGAAACCAGAAAACATCACAATGGTTGAGAAGGGTTTTTCCCAGAGTGGTTCTTTGATGTAACATGTGTTTCAGAAGTGACGCGATTTCACAAGCAATAAAACCAACAATTGCTCTCATCAAAAAGACATTGCTTCCAGTGGGAATACTTTTAAGGACAATGATCTGACTGGCAGGCTGACCTCATTGTAAACCTTTTGGGTTAGAAAATAGGAAGTGGAAATTTTCCTGTTGACTTCAACCAGCTTTGGTGCTGGCTGTCCCTGGGCAAGTGAACTGCAGTGGAAAGATTTGCAGGGGTGTTAAATAAAGAGGAGTGGTAATTCCCTGCTGACATCAGAAGTTCATCCCCCAGGTGTGGAAAAGCCGGGTTTCACGGCCCTGTCTGATGTGATGTTTCTCTTTCCATCCCACAGTGCCATGGCCACCTACTCCGCCACGTGTACCAACGCCAGCCCGGCACAGGGCATGAACATGGCCAACAGTATTGCCAACCTGAGACTGAAGGCAAAGGAATATAGTTTACAGAGGAATCAAGTGCCCACAGTCAATTAACGACTGGAGGCAGCTGCTTTGCAGAAGGAGAAAATACAACAGCACCCGTCCTGCTTCGCAACTTGTCTGTGCTGAACTAAAAAAGAGAAAAAGAAAAAAAAAAGCATAAAAAGAAAAGAAAAAAAAAAAAGAAACAAAAAAAAAAAAAGCCAGCCCTCGCCCAGAACTGAACATGGGGAGCAAACTGAACTGCTCGTGAGTGACAAGGTTCCTCCTTCCTCTTGGGATAATGCCACCGTTTTTTTTTTCTTGTTATTGTTGGGTTTATTGCTTCTGCTCAATATACTACGAGCTTCTTCAGTAAAGGACAGTCTCACCCTTGTTGGTTTTCATTTTTGAATGGGACTGCAAAAAGAAACCTCTGCCGGTCTCAGCCCGTGGACAAGTCCTACCACCACCATGCTGAGATGCTGAGATGCAAAGCTTGCTTCTCTCCCTGCTGCCCCAGCCCACCCATGGAGAAGAAGTTTTTTGGTCACCATTTTCCATTGTATCCCCCTGACCCTCGTCCCTCCATCCCTTGTTCTGCAGAGGCAGCACCATTAGTGATAGTCTGCGAGGAGCCTGTTAGTGCAGTGAGATGGATTCATCCTGTCTGGGTTGCCTGGACCACTCTGAGATGTGAGGAAGACCTTGGGCTTCGCAGTGCTCTGTTGCTTTGTTGGGTATTCCCAGCACTGCTGCCTCAAAAAGCCGAAGAAGAGAGAAAAGGCAGCGTGGGAGTGTGAGCAGGGGGAGGGCAGCGGAGGGATCGCTCTGTAGTGCCAAGAACAGGACTGTTAGGACACTCCTTTCTATGCCTTACAGTTTGTGCCACAGGGAAAGGCGTTGTCCAGATGCATTTGTTTTATATATACTGTATATATTTATATATATAAGATAATACATGCAAGCTTGGTTGGTGTTTTTTATTAAACAAAATAAAATCCATTGAAAATGTTTGGGATGTTTGTGCTGCATCCAGGTTCCTGGAGCTGTGCATCAAAATTCCAGCCCCAGCCTCTCTTGCCCTTGTCAGAGCTCTTCCCAGCAGCCCTGGGCAGTGCTGGAGTGGCAGCTCCCACGACAAACCCCACGGCAGTGGTGCTGGAAGAAGCCATGTTCCTTTGCAGATTTTCCCCATGGGCATTTGCAGCTTCATAGAATACAACGAGGATCTCCTCTCCAGTCAGACAGATTCATGTGGCTCTTGAGAACACGCAAGGACATCCCTATGGAAAGCCTCTGCTGGCCCCTCTGAGCACAAGTGATGTCTTGGCAGGGGGCATCCCACCAAAGACCTTATCTCATCCCAGTTCCCATAACACTGCCCAGTGAGGCTTGTCCTTGTCCACTCTCCTTTGGTCTCCCTACCTGCTGTCCTCCCTCTGGGCTCTGGAGAGCTAGTTAGGACCTCATTTATTTCTCCCCAGAGAGGAGATGCAGCCCAAAAGAGGTTTCTTCCATACAAGCATCCTGAGGAAATGAGGATCTTTCATGTTGCTGGTGATGCCTGCCTTGTTCACATTTGGGGGAGGAGGAGGTTTCTTTATGACAAATAACATTTGTGTTCAAACTGAGATGGACTTTGCCATGGAATAGTCCCACTGAAGGTAGAAGAGCTACTCCATGGTCCAGGCTGGACCATAAGGAAAGGAAATGAAATTCAGCCATGAGTGAGGGTTCTGGTAGAGTGGCTTAGGCCTCCATCCTGGTGTTTGCTGCAGACACGCTGGGCACGTGTAGATGTCTGACGGTGGGCTTTGATAGTCTAAAACAGCATGTTGCAGGAAATGAGAAAGAAATCTCTTTAAAGTGAAGGTGAAAATTAAACTGGCAGAAGATGAATGGAAATCCAGCCAAAGTATTTGAGCTAACACTAAGGAAAAAGCCCCAAATCCAAACTGCAGTAAGTTGTGCCTGTGATTGTATGTATTGCTGCTGGAATTTTTTTTTTCTCCCTATATGGGTATTTTTGAGGGGATAAAAAAAGAAATAGAATTGTGATCAGGATGAAAAAGTGAAAGTCACAGACTGAACATCAGCAGGGAAAGGGAGGCTGGGCAAGCACTGCGTTTTACGAAATGGATCATGTTCTGTTTCATCCCTTTTTTGACTCTCTGCAGTCTGGAGAACCTATTATCTCTAAATATTGCTGTCATGAGTAGTGTGGTTCCAGCTTTTAGAGCCAAGTGATCATGTTGGAAATATCAGCCTGCACTTAGAAAGTCACACTGATTACTGTGCCTACAAAAACAGAGGAACTATTGACGAACGTGTCCTGCATGGCCAGAAAGGACCCAGTGCCATGCAGTGTTGCCCAGAGGTTGAACTGGTTAGTGAGTGCCTTAAACTGGTGCTCTCCCCTCCCCTTGCCTTGCTGCCCTTCCCTGCAGTCCCCCAACACCCCAGCAGGGACAGCAGCCTGGATGAGCTCCCCTGAGGATCCACCCTGGACGTTTCAGCTCTTCCCTTCAGCATCCTGGTGGCCTTTTCGCTTTCCCTTTGTGCTTGCTCACCTTCTCTGCGGTAGAAAAATCACCTCGAGCAGCTCTTTTTTGTTGTCTGTGTACAGACACCTCTTCCAGAAGTTACCAAGGAGAGTTCAGAGAGCAGGAGATTCCTGGTACCCCGTTACCCACCAGTGGGCAGAGATACCCATCCCCATGCTGTGATGTTCACGTGAAGGGGCTCACATAAACCCCTGTGCAAAGCCTTGCTCAGCCTCCTCACTGTATTTGTGTGAGGAATTGAATTGTCTGGCCCGGGGCTGCTCCTGGGGGAAGGTCCTGTAAGCTTTTGCACTTCCAGTTTGTGTCAGGTGCTTGGTCAGGGGTGCCATCACAGAGGCTGGGCTGCTGTCAGTTCAGGTGAGACCTTTACACCACCTTTGAGCTGGGTGGTGGGTGACCCAATATTGCTTTGTTTACATGGATTAACCAAACAGAGTCCAGCCAGATGAAGGGGCACGTTTTGGTGTTTGTTTCTTAATTGCTGATGACCTCAGCCGACAGGCAGCATTTTGTTGTCTATCAAGTCAAAGTGAAATGTTATTGTGTATGTTTAATCTGTATTTTACTAAACCATGTAAATATATGTGCAAATCAAGGGCCTTATCCTCAAAGCATGGAGTTCTCCAGGGTTTCAGTAGACTTTCTGTTGCAGCGCTGGGAGGTTGCCATGGTTACCACAGTTATCACTGATTCTGGGTACCATTCAGGGGAGAAAATGGTCCTGAGGCACATTCCTCTCACCAGCTCTGTACAAATGCTGTTTTCTCAGGCTCCCCCTTTCTCAGTGGAGAAATAGGTGGCTGATTCCCCCCTAGGTGGGATTTTTGAGCATGACAGGGATGGATGATTGATGAGGCTGTTGGAGCTTGACTAGTGAAGCCATGGGATTCCCAGATGGAAGTGTATCCTGTAAATTATCCCTTGCTTTGTGATGTAAAATGTACAGTGTTTGCACTAGAATAGAAATGATAATTTTCAATAAAAGGGGGGAAAGACTCCCCAATCCTTTCTATAAGCTGCCACATCTGTGTCCTGTGTTGCTGCCCTGAGGTGTCCTACAGTGTTGGCTGGGGCTGGAAACACGCAGGAGCCTCGGGGGGGGGCGGGGGGGAAGAAGGGGGAGTGGGGATGAGAGATGGTTTTCAGGAAAAGGCAGGACACACTGTGGCTTCAGCCCCAGCTCCCTCCACACCCCTGGACTGGGGAGACACCAGGTGGGGCTGACTGTGGGGCAGGAGGGGTATCTTTCAGAGAAGGGAGGTGAAGGAGGGATGGGCATCCCTATGTGGGTTATGCAGCTGGGCAACCAGCAGGGAGGGATGGGAGGAGGGAAAAAAAAAGGAGAGGAAAAGGATTGAGCCCTTTCATCTATGCAGGGAGCAATCAGAGGTGGGCTCAGTAGGGAAATCCCTTCACTGCAAAGCAAGGGAGGTGGTCAGGAGGAGCTCAGAAGGTAATGAGGGCTAATTAGTGCAGGCTATTAAGGTGGGGTTGGGGCAGGTGCTGAAGGGGGGGGGTTTTGCCCTCTGAGGACACTAAGCTGGAGCTGGTGGGTTGTGCTTCAGTGCTTGGGTCTCTGCTGGGAGCTGCAGCTGGGTGGGGGGAGATGCTGGGGGTCTGGGGCTGGCAGGCCTCTGAAACTTTCCTTCTTGGTCACTAAGCGATTAATTTGGATTTGAGCCAAGTGTTGGGAGTGAGGAATGCATCTGGATTGGCCTCGTTTCCCTGCTGATCTGGCTTCTGACCCTCTATGGGCAGTCAAATTTCAGCAGCCCAGTCCACAGAGAGACCCCCCTTAAGAGGAGATGGGTATCTCTGCAGAGCCCTCAGCAGTCAGTCAAGCTTGCATTCCTTGCAAAGCTGATTATTCACTCCTCTGAAGCTGAAATAATAGTAATAATAACATCACCCTCTTACTTTTTCTTGGTTGCCAAAAGAAGTTGCAAATAGCATTGCTTCCAAGTCGATTTTGAGACCGGAGTGGTTTGGACTGAGTTGAAACAAGCCTCGGATGTCCATCCAGACCTCCAGCTGGCCCATCTGAGCTCCCTTTGGGCAGGTGTCCATCTCCTCACCTGGTGGCCCCAGCTCTGTTTGCCTTGGATTTTGCAGCAGGATCAATAAAAAGCAGCGTGTAGCAGGTTCCCCACCTGCAGCTGCTGCAGGATCTCCTGACCACGCATTACACACGTGGTGTCCCCACCATAGCAGTAGAGACCTAATTCACCTGGGCTTCTTCTTTATAGGAGAGTCCTATCTTCTACTTACCACTGGGTGACAAGGAAATCCCCTGAGGGCCTTACCCATGGGGGCTTTACTGTTCGCCCTTCCTCACTTCTGCCCCTCCAGTGAGATCCCAGGTGAGCAGGAGCAGCTGCCCAGTGGCTTGGGTGGGTCTCTGCAGCCTAGATTTGGGGCTTAGTGCTGCTCCTCGGCTCACCTTCTTCTCCCTTGTGCCTTCCCCACCAGTGCTTTTGTGCCTTGATTGACTGCCTAACACACTTTTCCTGCCTTTCAGGGAGGGGCTCGAGTCAGTTGCTCTGTGTGTTTCTGCCTGTCTGGCAAAAGTGCTGAAGTCACGTTTTGGGGGGCTGGAGAGGTCAATATGGTGTGCCCAAATGTTCTTCCATAGCAGTGCTGTTTGTCTTTGGGCAGGAGAGCATCTGTGGGGCTGCTGGGATCAGAGTGTCCTGAGTGGGGAACCCTGGCAAGGTTGTCACATCATCCCAGAGCCAGGTGTTGAAAGAAAGTTGAAACGTAAGGGACTGTCCCCTTTTCAAGATGGGGTTAGGAGATGGCTGGACTGTGCTCTCTGCTCTTTTGCAGACTCCCAGTCCACATCTTGAAGGGTGATGCTGGGATGGGGCCCCAAAATCTCCAGCTGTGCAGATAAAGCTCAAGTGACTTTGGTGGGCCAGGGGGATCAACATCTCTGTGTCATGGCAGGGAAAGGTGCTGTGGGAGTTAACAGCAGGCTGAAGGAGGACAAATGGCAACTGGCATCTTGTAACGTCTCATCCTCTTTTCTTTTTTGATAGTAGAGTTACTCTTTCCAGCGTCTTGGCCAAATTTTGCTCTCTGTCTGGCTGGAGTCCCTCAGCAGTCTCGGACAGATGCTCTTTTCCTTTGCTTCCTGACTCTGCCCATCCAAGCCATGCCAGATGTTGTGTCACAGCTGCTGTTTTCCAGCCCAGAGGTGGCTCCAGAGTGGGGCCAGGTGGAGCCCTCCTTGCAAATGGGAGGTGCCAAAATTAGCCAGGCTATAAACCCATCTTGGGACTCCACAGAGCCCTCATTTCAGTGGCTGTGTGGTCAGATGAATCCCTCGCCCTAAAAGCAGCCATGAGTGAAGAAGATGAGCGCTCCTCTATGGCCACCCCCCAGGAACAGAGGAGGTGGTGAGCTTTCCTCAAGGGAAGTGGACTGTGAGGGCATTCCACTGCTCCCTCTTCCAGTCTCACTGTGGGTGCTCTCAGGAAAGCTTGTCCCCAGGCAGGAAAAGTCCCACCATGCTTCTGAGATGGGTTCTCAGAGCACTGCTGAGCTGACGTGGTGGCTTTCCCTCCATCTGATGTGCAAGTTTGGGACTGGCCTGGTGACATATGTGAACTATGGGCAAACAACAAGTGAAGGCAGGATTAAAGCAGCTACAGAGTGTTCTTCATCCCTGGATAAAGATGGGTGAACTGCTTCCAAGTCAGCCCCATGATTTCCTCCCCTGCCTCAGCAAAGAGTCTTGTAGATAGGAGATCCTCAGGGGGCAGAGGTATCTTGGAGGAGAGCTGAGCTCTTTGCTCATCTGGCTCTCAAGGGCTGGACGGGACAGGGAGCCAGGGAGCTCTGCCACATGCCCTCCCTTGCTGTTGCCTTCCATCAGCAAAGCAGGGTCTTGTGGGAATCTTCAGCCCATCTCAGAGGGGTGGGACAGCAGCACCTCCCTGAACTGGCTGCAGGACAAAGACCATGTTAAGTCCTTATCTGAGAAGCAAGCACAGCTCTCCAGGCTGGCAGAAAATTTATCACTGTGGCTGAAGGCTGTATCTAAAGCTGGTTGAAAAATGGGGTTTCTTTTCCTGTGGCAGCTTCCAAGACTTCACATATTTGACTTCATCCCAAATCAGGCTGAGGAGTGGAAATCTCTAAAAATACTGCAAGGAAAATGCAAATATGCACAGGCATGGCAGGAGAGTTGACACGATAGATTTTCCAGCCTTACTGAAGTGGAACATGTTGAGCTTTTGGAAAACACACTCCAAGCAAACTATTGCATTTTGGCAATGCCTGTCTTTGTGCCCTAAGTGAAATGTCCAAGTGGGACACTCCACATCCTGAGCTTGGCAGGCTGTAGGCTGTTTTCTCCAACATCTGTCATGGACCAGTGCTGGGTGTCCCCTCCGACTGCACAGTGAGCCCTGTGGTCAGCCCAGGGGGATGGATCTTGCCCCTCGTGTCCACAATAAATGTGTGCACAGACAGAACTGCCTTGCACTTTCGAAGGACGATTCACGTGCCTGCTCCTTCCCCATCATCTGGCTCTTTTAATGCCATGAGGACCCCACAGTGCCATCCAGATTGACACTGAGGGCACGAAGACCAGAATCCCAGGAGAACGGGCTGCCCAGAATCACAGGAACAGTGGTGTGGTTACTGCTTGTTTTGGCAATGCAGGATACTTGATTTTATTTTATTTTTTTCCCCTCTGCAAACCATTTGTCAAGGTGGGGTTTCACTGATGGGATGCAAATGTCCAACAGGGGTTTTGGAGGCAAAGGGGGGGGAGTCTTCCAGTATGATGACTTGCCTTTCACATGAGACCAGAGGTGAAGGTCCTAGAGGCACTGAGCACTGTAGCAGTGATGCATCCCCTACACTGTAAGGTGGCTTCTCCCTCAATCAGCATCTGCTGTGGCCAACCTCACTTTACCAAGGAGAGCTTCCTGGCCAAACGTGGCATCTTTGAATAATAAATAATACTACTCTGTGTTTAATTTCCCCTCCCTTTTTGCAGTGATGAATGGCTTCCATCACAGTGCGTGGAGGAGAAGCAGCTGTTGACGGGGGGCAGGGTGGCTTCTCCAGGGTTTATTGTTTTAATCATGGCCCGAGTGAAAGTGACAGCCTGAAGATGAAATATCTGCTGAAAGGAAATCATAACACTGGGTGACTCCACTTAGCTCCACGCCTATTAAGAATGTATTTTTGTTGGACATGGAGAAGTGTGGTTTCAACCCACTATGCATTTAGATGCCACTTGTGTCTGCGTTAATGCTGCTGGGTTTGTACCATCTCTGGTGCCCTGGTTGGGACCTCCTAGACCTACCTGGAGCCTTGTGTCAGAGCCCCTCCAGCCCTGTCAGGTCTGGTTTTTTAGTGGATCTGTGCTACACTAAGGAATGAAAGCCATGACACTGACTGGGGCTTTATCATTCCAGTGAGAAAGACTGTGGGCATGAGGTTTGCTCCCTGCTGGAGGGGAAGGACCCTCCCACTGGGAGCAGAAGGATGTCAGCAAATGGAGGAATACATTGAGTGACACCTGGGCAACTTACACCCACCTAGTGACCATCCTCACTGGTCCATCTGTCCACCTCTGGTTGTCTGCAGCACTTGGCACAAACCAACCCTGCTCTCGCCCCACTGCTGGCCCAAGACCAGCACCAAAAGGTGTATTTTAGGGCTGTGTGTCAGTGCACAGAGTGCCATGTCATGTCCTGATGATGATGATGATAGTCCTGGTGTTGGGTGCTGTAAAGCTGTCAGCCTGCAATGAGCATGGTCATCCCAGCGCCCCACACGAGATCCCTGCACAGCTTCTCTCCGTGGCACAGATGGAGTTAAATGGTGCACGTTGCTGCAACGTGTTTCAGCTGGCACATCTTTTATCCAAGCACCAGAAATACGGGGGAGAACAGTTAAAAATAGCATCTCCCATGTTCCTGAAAAAAAAAATGTTCTCATGTGCTTTGCTGGCTGCGGCTGCTGTTATGAAACAAAATATTTCCCATCAACAGTCGTGAGCCTTCGAGTCCAGGCTACGATCCTGTTTATTACAATAAGAGCCATGACAGAACAGAGCAGGATTAGAATAGAAAAAGCAGCAAAGTTATTACTTTGCTAATTAAAAAAAAGCCACATTGTGGGCCACTAATGGTGCTGGAAGGTTTGCTCTCCTTCTGCTGCATGGAACCCTGGTAGCACCTTCACACTGTGGTCAATCTCCAGGCCGTGATGTCCCAGTGCTGAGCTGGGGCATCAGCCTAATTGCTGCAGAGAGGACCATTTTTCTGCTACAGCCAGGTGGTGCTGTGGCATTTGCAGCTTGCGCTTCCCAGCGAAGAGAAAGGAGCTTTCCAGGAGGGGAGTAGAGATACATATGCTTGGGAAGGGAGGTGGGATTGTGAGAAGATCTGAAAACCCAGTGAGGTACGAGGTGAAAAACCATGTAACAAATAATGGAGCTTTTTAACAGCTTGGATAGGAAAAAAGTAAGTAAAAGTCTCTCTGTGCCATTTTTAGCATCCCAGGCTGCAAATATCTTTAGCTGGAACAGTCATCAGTCTGCCCACAGAGTCAAAGGCAAGGACTTACAGCACCTCCTTCCTGTTACCCTCCCATTCTGACCCTTCTGCAGGCGCTGGAAGCTGAGCCAGGACTGCAGAGCCTCTTTGTGCAACCATCCAGAGAGATCTCCTTTCAGGAAAATGAACCCAACCCATCTCCAGCTAGGACAACCCAATTACATTGTGTTTGCTTGAGGTCAGGAGCTGGGGAGGGGGAGATTTAAAACCCCTTGCCTCCAGGATGTGAAGCTCCATGATTTGGCTGCTCTAGTGGCTGTCACACTCCGTGACAGTGTGAAATGTCAGCGTGGTTGCTCTGCATGGTCCGTGTGATCCGGTGACGTGGGAGCGTCGCATGGGAGGGCGCCTGAGTCAGCACCCGGAGCTGGGCCCGTGCCCAGCGTTTATGTAAACCCTGAACTGCACTTGGCCGCCCAGCTGGGCTATAAATCTCCCCAGGAGCCCTCACAAGGATGCTGATCCTCCCAGAGAGAGCTGGAGCTGGAAGTAGAGGGAGAATAAACTCACCTGCCCATGGGCACTGCATGGAGCGGGATGGAGAGTCCTCCGGGGGGAATGCACAAAGTGCTGCCTTTGGAGAGTCTCCAGGGCTGGATTCAGGAGTGGTCCAAACACCCACTTGGGATGTCTGAGGGTAGAAAACATCTTATTAGGAGTCAACGTCTCCCGCTCCCAAAAGGCCATGATTTCAAAGTGTATAAGCCATCAAAACCAATAAATGCTTCTCTTTCATCTCCAGCGATGCTGTGCTCCTTTCAAAAAATATTTGCAACGTTATTGGAAGATCTCAGGAGGTCAACCCATCAGTTAACCTGCTCAGTAGCATGTTTAAAATATGCAGAATCAGGTAATCAAAGCATTTTTTGAGCTCAGTTGATGCATGCAGCCACTCTCAATGCTTGAAAGCGAAAAAGGGCTTTTTTTTCCACAGAATTAAAAATAAACACAAGTGCTGCTGATAACTTAGTTTGCTCATGGGGTCCTATCCATGGCCCCACATCCTTCTTTAAAGGCTCTTTAAGGATCGTGGTATAAAATTGAAACACCTTACAAGTGCCCCAAGGGGCTCTAGGAGACTGTTTTGAGAAGGAAGTTTCTCTTGGGAGACAAAGTCCCTTTGAGACAAGCAAAAATCAATTGCTTAGGAAGGTGGAAGCTGGGAATGTGCAAAAGGCTGTCAGATGGCAGCCAGAACACCGCTCCTCAATCCCGAAACAAATGTGTGAAAAGGAGAGTCACATCACCCTGCCAGAGCAGACCCGCACTCCCCATCTCCTGGGCTGGACCATGCCATTCATGCCCAAGCTGTTCGCATCTGATGGGCAAGCAGCTCTTGTGCCCTGTCTAGTGCTGCCAGGTGGGTGGCAAAAATCTGGGCCCAAAATCTGAGCATCACACCCAGGCGTGAGCTGCTCTGTGGGGTTGGCAGGAGCGGCCCCGCTGGCCGTGCTGAGCGGGATCCAGCACTGGATCCAGACCTGTTATCCCAAGCAGAGGAAAAACCCCGCCTGAAGGATGTCATCAAATTAACAAACTCAGCAGTTCCTCCTCCAAAAAACTCTGCTGGCTTCCTCCCATCCAGCTGGGCTTTACCCTGTGGGCTTGACCCCTTTCCTCAGGCCAGGGTTCAAGTGACCTACATCTAATTTCTCAGCACCTTCTGATGAGTATTTTCATAACGCTTTTCTCCTTCCCAGATTTGGGGACCTGCCAGAGGCCAGCCAGAGCTGAAAGTCTCCTGCTCTTTGACATCTCATTTTGTTCTCCACAGGATATTTCCTGGAGGCCTCACAGGAGTTTTGAGAGAGGCTGTCTGGCCCCACGGCGGGAGAAATTGGTGCTGGTGGAGGGCATGGTGATGCTTTGTGGTCCTAGGAATGGTTGGCAAGCACCAGAACTGCCTCAGCTCATGGCAGGGATAGCAGAGAGCACATCCACGGGCTATTTGATGCCTCACAGGGATGCAGAGGGGCCAGAGGAGCTGGGGTGCAAGAGGGGAGGAAGGTGGGTGGGTGCACCTCCTGCACAGCTGTGTCCTCCCCTCCTCTGCCAGTGGTTACCCCCTGGGATTTGATGCAGGATCGTGGGCCACCGCCTGGACCTGGGATGCTCAAGGCTGGTCCTGCAGACCTGGCTCTGCCTTGCCTCAGGAGAGGTCATGAAAGACTGGACAGGGACAGTGGGAACGGCTGGCGATGCACAGGAGGACTGGGACCGAAAAAGTCAAACAGCTCTTTGGAGATGAGAGGGAAAATAGGTTGAGGATGGAGATGAGGAAATGGGGACAGGGATGAGGTTATAACCCTGCACGTCAGGGAGAGGGCAGCAGAAGGGGGGACCACAGAACCACCACCTGAAGCTCGTTGTGCTGGAAACCAGTGGTCAGGAGGGACTGATGGAGTGGGGTGGCACCCAGTGGTGTAGGAGGAAGGCATGTGTGGGAGGGTGGGGTGGGTGCCAGCTGCCATCTGGATGTGTCCCCTTCTCTAGACATGCTGTCTGCTGGAATGGCATGGGGCTGACCTGAACTCCCTGGAAATATCATTGAGGTCTCCGTGAAAAGGTGCTGAATTACCTACAGGAGAACTGATTGCACTAACAATTAAATCTCTCTGGATTTTGCAGGGACTGGAAGATTGCATGTGGAAAGGAGGTATTTCTCAGCCTTCTGCCCATGCTGCTCTTTTTGAATTACCCATTTTCTTGGCCCAGCTTTGCAGACAGGCACCCTCCTACCTCTGTCCTCCTCTTCCCCACTGTCTGGCTTCTGGGTGACGTTAGTTTGGCATGTCTCTGTTAGCTGTGCTTTCACTCTGAGCTCACAGCAGAAGGTGCATCCCCTGGTCCCTGTTTCCCAGGGCTGACGGCTTCCTCCCAAGTGCTTTTAGACCCAGAGCCACCCGAGAGCTGCCAACAGTGTGAAATCTCTGTGAATCTAGGCTTGTTTGCCCCAGTCTGGATTGGGGTGCCCTTTTCTCTCTTCCACCAGTTCTTGCCGTGTGTTTGCAGGCTTTGTGGACAAGATGGAGCCCTCTGAGCCTCTTGTGCTGCCAGAAGGCTGCAGCTCAGGGGATGTAAAGCAGTCTGGGTGCCCCTTTGGGTTCTTTAGTTCCACTGGTACTGCCAGAAGCCCACCCCTTATGGCTTTTTTGTTGCCCACCAGTTTCTTCATGTGACAGTGAAGCTGTCATGTGTGCTCTGGACCCAGTGGCCATGTGTTTGGAAATGCCTCTGGAGAGGCATCCTTTGGTGACTCTGCTCCTTAGACATCTCTGCAGCCTTTGATGCTCCTCTCACATACAAGAGTCTGAGCTGGTGCCAGCAGCCCTGCACTCTGACATGGAAGTGGCCAAACTCCGTTTTTGGTGTCCTTGGCTCTCTTTGATGTGTTGCCTCACTGCCCCAAGCCTACGCACCCCAACCCATGCTATTCCCTGAGGTGAACCCCTCTTTCTCAACAGCCATGAGAAACATCCTCCTTGCGGTGTTTCCAGAAGGAAAAATATGTCCTTGGTTGCTGTAAATAGCGCAGAGGAATGATTTCTCATGATCCTGCTAGGACCAGTGTTTCTGTTGCTTGAGCCTCATAAGCTCCCTGGGCAAATGTCAGCAGAGAGCCCTTCTCACCACTCTGTGGCCAGACCCTTCCCATGCTGGTGGCTTCACATGGGCCCTCAGGAGCCCCTGGGGAGCCCGGAGCCCGACTGTCCCAGGTGCTGTGAGAAACAGCCCTTAGCTCTGGGAAGGCAAGCCCTGCAGAGGGAACATGCTTGCTTTGCACATGCCAGATGAAGCTTGGAGACCTTCACTGAACTCAAGCTGCCTGACAGTGAGGTGTTGGACCTGCAGGAACGACTGGGATCCTTTCATATGGATAGCAACCGACTCCTCCTGACTGTCTGTCCTGTGACAGGTATCTCAGAAGGTGTTCAACAAATGCTGGCACTGAGATGTCTGTGGTGGGGTGAGGTGGTCCCTGTCCTACCTGGGACCGTGACAGTGGCAGTGTCACTGCCTCTCTCTTCAGCTCCACGTGACCGTGGGTTTCACACACCCAGGCAGGTGTCCTGTCCACACAGTGGGCATAGTGGGGAGGGAAAGTAGAGCAAACCTGGCTTACCCTTTCTGGTCCCATTTCCAGCTCTGTGCACAGCTCTACACCTGCCCCCAGCCCAGGGCTCCCAGCAAGGGTCACGGATGCTGCTCTGCTCCTCTGATTAGCTCCAGTTTCCTCCCTTTTCTGAAGGTACAGCCTGAGCTGGGAGAAGCACAGATGGAGGGAGGCTGGGCTGCACTACTCTTTGTGACAGTGACAGCATCTTCCAGGCCACCTGTGTGGCCATGGGCAAAACAGAGCAGCCCAAATTCACACCCACGGGCTCATGCTGTGCAGAGATACAGCAGCAAATCACAAGGGTCAGAGGTACAGCCAGACTGGCCAAGGAAAGCACATGGACCAAGGGAGCCACCACTTCCTCTGTGGGAGGACATGCCCATCCAAAGGCAGTGGCAATGTGTCCCCAGAACACCCAAAGTGCAGTTCTGGTAGTTAAATGAGTCCTTTGCAGCATTCCCTCACTTCTGAGACTGCCCTGTGCGCCACTTCCAGGCTGGCACAGAGAGAAAACTGGTCAGGAGGCTATTTCCCATCTGGAAATAGGGCCATACACAGAGACCTTTGCTCCCAGCTCCCAAGCTGCTGTGAATCACCCTCTTCCCTGCCCCAGAGGCAGACCTGGCACATGGAAATTTCAGCCCTAAAGTCAAATATTATTTCAAAGCTAATGACAAACAAAATCTATTTTTGCAGCGGTCTTGTTTAAAATATTTCCCCTTAATCCTCTTGAAATAGCAGTAATTGAAAACGGTTCCCTGCCATGCCAGTGCAGACTTCTTTAATTATGTCCTGTGCTGCCTGTTACCAATGACAGGCCCTCTCTATCTGTTTGCACTTACCAGCCTTATGAAAACCAGGCTTGGGCCCAAGTCGGCGGGAACCCAAAATAAAAAACTTTTCCCTTCAGAGGCATCATTTGAGCTAATTAACTTTAATCACCCCAGAAACATCTCTTTGAGATTTCTCCCCCCAACCTTGGAGCTGGGGCGCTTCCAAGCAGCCCAGAGGGGGCTGGTGATGAGCCTTGACTTCCCAGGGCTGGTGAGTGATGCTATCACTCAGGGTGTCTCACAGTTTATGGGGTGATGGGTTCAGGTGTTCAGCCAGTGTCGGGGTGAGACACCCCACTCCTCCCACCTTGGCACAAGCCCAGGGATGGCAGCTTCGTGCTGGACCATGGGCAGCTCATTAAAAACCTCAGCCCCAGCCAGCCCTGGAGCAAGGGGCAGGAGCTGAAAAGCGAATTGTGGTGAGTTAGGTGCCATCACATCTCCCCATGTGGGTTGTGGGGTGCTGAGCTACCAATGTAGGTCCAGCTGTGGGTGCTGCTGGAGAAGCTGGTACCCAGGAGGTGCCTAGAGGCTGCAGATGAAGGAAGGAGGGGAATGGTGGGATCTACTCCAGTACAGTGGGCTGTGCATGGGGTGGGATTTGGGGCAGAGCTGTCAGGTTTCCCCCCAGTCTGGACCCCACAGCTCTGGGCTCTCTCCATATCATGGCTGTGGGCACCAAGAAGCCTGTCCTATGAGCTGGAGCTGGGGGAAGAGACATGCCTGCCTCCACACTGAAATGGGTCTGGGGCTGTTCACCCTTCCTGCCATCACATCCCTTGCTGCAGCTGGGCCATTTTGGACAGGGGATGAATTATTTCACCAAAATGCTTCTCACCTGCACCAGCCTAAGGGGGGGAACTGACCACAGCAGTCTGAATGTTGAGGCCCTGAGGGCACTGATGGCTTTAATTGCCCCAAGCAGACTCCCCTGGGCCACCCACACCCACTGCCAGGGCCCTGGAGCCCCATTTAAGCTCAGACTCAGCCAATCACTTCTTTTCTGAGTGTTTTCTCAAGCCAAAATTCAATCCTGCATTCAATTTTGAGTAGAAGGGTCCAGTTTGATGCTTCTACTTAGTTTGGGGTTTTTTCTTCTCAGGGATAGGATGTCTCCTCAAGCCAGGGTAAGTGAGCAAGGATTTTGAGTAAATTCCAGCTGGGTGCTACCCTGAATGTTCCTGCTGGACTGGGCTGTGTGCTCCCCTGCTGTCCTGGCCAAGTCTGAATGCCTGCAGACCGAGCAGCTGTACTAAGCTAGAAAGCCACCAGCAGACCCTGCTGTCCCATTACATGTCCCTGGACTGACCTATGCAGAGGTGGTTTAAGAAGAGCAATCCATGAAGGGCAACTTCTACACCACTCACAGAGGGCTTCAGGCTCTTTTGGAGTCTTGAAAATTCAACAGGTAAGTTCATTGATATCTCAATGCAAATTAACTCAAATCTCAAGGCAACATCTTCCACCAGCTCCTTAAAATGCCTGCAGGGCACAAGCCCATCACTGAGTGGGAGCAGAGTGATGCCAACTTGCCTGGTGCTGCCTGCAGGGTTGGGAGTTGCAGACTCCATGGCAGAACCTGGTGCTCTGAGAAAGCAGCGTGAACAAGCCCCTGTAAAGCCATGACAGGCTTTAGAAGGGGGGTTTAAATTGTTGATGTTTTTTGGGTGGCTCCTGAACAGCCAGAGATACAAAGGATCTGCTGGGAAGGGAGCAGCCTCAGTGGCAGAAGATGCTGGAGCAGCCCTGTGGGTCCCAGACACACCCAGCAGGCAGGGGTTGGGTCAGGAGCATTCCACTGTGAGACTGGGGGCTTTTCTGCCTCACATACCCAAATGTTTTAGGGCTGCATCTGTCAAGGCTCCCAAAGTGCCTGGCTCTTAGTATGCGAAGCTGGTGATCCAGGAAAATCCAATGGCAGGAGATATTGGCTGTGAACAGAAACTGCTGGTACAGAAAACGGGGGAAAATATTCTTGCAAGCTTGTTGGTAGGGCATTTAAAAGTAGTTACAGGAGCAGAAATGAGTGATTGCTCACTTTGCTGTCTGCTCCCCGTGCACTTGGAGAGATTTATTGACTGGTAGCAGAAGATCAGATCCCGCCATTCCAGATTGTGTGTGCAACTGAGCACTAATTATGGTTAACGGTTGTACTGAAGTGGATAATTTTTTTTCCAGCATGACAGCAAGAATAATATGATTTAGCAATATCCCTACAGCAAAAAGGCCAGGAACTGTTCTGAGGTTATTTCTGCAAGCTTTGCACAACAGGCAGAGCAATGGCAAGAAGACAATGGGAAAGGGCATTGGCATGGAAGGAAATCAGTCCCACTGATCTGGGGCTTGGGATGGGCTCAGCCAAGAGAATTGCTCATCCATCTGGGAACAGGGGAGGCTCTTGGAGCAACAAACCACAGGGGAACAGCTCCAGTGGTGGTTTGCATTGCAGAGATGTTTTTCTCCAGCTTCCTGGGCTGCAGGGGGCTTATGAGTTCATGGAGCTGAGGTCGCCTTGTGGGGAGGCACAGAGGGAGGAGTGACAGCCCCAAGTCCTCTCCACCCAGAAGCTGCCAGCTCCTACTCAGATGTGCAGTGGAGAAAAAAGGGCAGACGTAGCTGTGTTTTAAGTGCAGGTCCCAAAAATAAGGGGGCTATGTTGCACCCATTTCTGGTCAAAATGTTTTCCTTTGTACCATGAGGAATTTGGTGTTTTTACTTCAAAGCCCATCTGATCACTAGGACTGGCTGGGAATGAGGAGTGGGAATTATAGACTGGCTGTGGAGGTGAGCAGAATAAATAACACAAGCATAAAGACATCCTAGCAGTAGGGATATTGCTTTTGAATGTGTGATATGGGGAAGTTATAAAATGTATAAATACATAAACCAGCTCACACAGTTACGGGGTACATGACCAAACAGAACTTGGAGAAAGCAACCTCCAGGGCAAATAAAATGTGGGCTTTTCCTGAAATAGCAGTGATTTGGTATCCTGGAAGGGCAGAGTCACCTGGAATGAGAGTGTGAATATAAAAACCCGAAGCAAGGTGTACTTTTGTGTGATAAGATCTGGGCTTTGAATGGAAAAGGCAGTATATTTCACCTGTTGATTCAGTTTCTCCCAGGTTTCCTTGGCACAGAAACGGGACAAACTGGATAATGCGTGTGATGCCAATGCCCGTTTAAGCATCTGGACCCATTTTGCTTTATATGTGTGTTAAGTAATTCTCCTGTATGACTGGGAGCTATAAATATTCCCGTAGTGACAGCAGGATACCGCTTAGTAAAGCTTTATCCAAGCCAGACTTAGAGCAGCCGGGACACAGGAGTCACAAGAGGGAGCTCGAGTTGAACTTTAGGCTTTTCTTTAAGGTGTAGGAGGGTCGATTTTTTTTTTTTCAGTTTTTTACCTTCGCAATAGGCATAAAGGATACCAATCTCCGCTGTAAAGAAAGTCGATGCTCCTTTTTAACAGCTTTCCCCCAAAAAATGGGGCTTGAGCAGCCCCACTTGAGGCAGCAGGACCATCTCTCCCCAGAGCTGTTTTTCATGGTTTGAAGCTTTTTCTCTCTTCTAGTTGAAAAATCACCTGCAAACAAAGCTCTGACTATCTGTGTGGCCGGGATTATGACTGTGGGTTGGTTTTTAAGGGAGCCTGCTTTCCCTGGTTCCTGATCCCAAGCAGCTTTCATGGCTGCAAAGCCTTCTCACCAGCTTGGCCAGGAGCTGTGGGTGTGGGGAGCACCTCTCTAGCCTTCCCAAAAGGAGCAGACTGAGACCTTGGAATTTGGTCTGGGGGATGATCCCACCTACATCTTTCTGCCTCCTTTCCCACTCCATAGATGGGCAGCTGCAAGCTGGATGATTCTAGAAGGGTTTGTGCGACCTCTCCCTCGGTGTCCCTCATAAATGACCGTGTCCGTGACCAGTTTGTGCTCAGGGAGAAATCATTAAACACCCCCTGCCTGCAGCTTGGGTGGGTGCTGGGGAGCCAAGCTGCTGCACCCAGAGACCATCCACTGAGCAGGTCCTGGGGCTGGAGCAGCCTTTGAGAGAGCACAAGGGACATTGTCTTCTTCAGATGGATTTCTCCTAAACCGACAATTAGCAGTCCTAAACCCATAATGAGGCAACTTGACTCCCTGCTGCTGGGGAGTGGTGGCTTGCGAAGAGAAAAGGGAGCTTGTGCTGTGCCCTGGGGCGGTCAAGCATGGGGACCTGGCTGGGACATTCTGCTCCTTCTCTGCCTTGGAGGAGGCAGCCAGGGAAGCATTGAAGATGTCCTGCTTACAAGAGCCTGTCTCCTCTGGCTCCTGAGCACCATCTCATCCTGGCAGCCCTCGGCAATCCTGGTGAAATGGGGAGGGCTTGGAAATTCTGGGTTTGCACCGATCTGTACCCTGGGTGTCATCTCCACTGCAGGAGGTGGGACAAGAGCTGCCCACGGGGAAATACAGCACTGGAGGTGCTGGGCTTGAGCAGCCTTCCTACTTTTGCAGCCTTTGTCCCACTGAGCATCCTAAGCCTCTGGAAAATTTCTCTGCTGAAGCAAGGAGGGGATCCTTGCCTTACCATGAGAACACATGAGCCAAATGCAGTGGTTCTAAACCCGTGGGTGGCAACTGGGAACTCACTGGTGCCACCAGGACTGGAAGGCAAGAGGTGAGGATGAGTGTGTGCACATGGGGCTTTGCTCTGGGGTTAGTCACTGCCCCCATAACCAGGGAGGTTAAGCCGGATGCCTTCTGCCTCTCTCCCAAGAACAAAAGAGAAAGCACAGTTAATTAGCAGGAATTATGTGATTGCTAAATCCGCAAAACCTGTTCCAGGCAGGTGTGGTCACAAAGCACCCTGGAGCAGTTTTGTGTTAAGACTTGAGCTGCCGGTGTCCTGATGCTGAACAAAGGCCCTGTTTGTTCCTTATGCAAAAAAAACCAACTCAAACCTTGAAATCCCACTCTGGGACCTCACCAAGACTTGGCATTCCAACCAAGGCTTGTGCACTGGTGACAGAGGACAGCCCTTTCCCTAGGGAGATCCCTGACAAAATACTGCAGGGTACAGGTAGGAGAAGCAACTCGGGGGAAGGAGTTTTCTTGAGGGAGGAATAACCCTTGGGACCATTTCCTGCATTTGTGAGCAGATCCCATTGGTTCTCCATGTCTGTAACCCATCTGGCCCCAGGAGAGCTGCAGCACTGAAGGCATTCCACCCACGTGTCCTTGAGGTCTCTGCTGGGTTTTGCAGGGCTTGAAGCAGAGTGGGCCTTGGGTGCCTTTATGCCTGGTGAGTGTCCAAGGAAAGGGTGATTTTGTGTGGTATCCTGAAAGCAACTTGTTCTGCAATGGAATGGCTGCAGCTTCCCATGAGGCTTTGTCTGGTGCTCTCACCAGTTTCTGGTGCTCTAAGGGTCCTGCCTGCAGCCAGGCAGCACCTCTAGAAAACAGCACATGGGGAGACAAAAGAGGGAGGACCTCACAGAAAGAGCCTGTGCCTGAAGGAGGAATCCCAGAGAGGGCCTGGAGGTCTGCAGGACACAGATCCAAGCTGGGGTGGCAATGTAGGGGGAAAGAGTGAAGAGGAGAGATGCCTTTGAGATAGGAGCAGTGAGATGTGTTATCCTGTTGCAAATGCTGTGCCTAAAAACATTTAATGGGAAGCACCGTGGGTTTTTTTGTTGATTTTTTCCTTGTCTGGGAAGATAATTCATGAGCTGAGGGTGAGTGATGCCCTCGGAGCTCCCACCTCCACTGAAAGGTTGTGGAACAGAACAGATCCCTGGGGAATGGCAAAACCACCTCTCAGGTCTGATGAAGGGCTAAGGAGAGCGAGGAGACACTCTCAACATTTGCTTGCCCCTGGAGTGCTCCATTCACCAGCCCCGAACCTAATGGGAACAGTCCCGCAGCCCTTTCCCGGAAGGATTTTGCTCGCAAACAAAAAAATGGGGAAGCCGGGTGTGGAAAACCGGGTCTTGAGCAGCATTCAAGAGACACAAGGGCCGGGGAAAGCGCTTCCATGCAATTAGCGCCGAGCCAATGCGAGGTGAAGGTCCTTGTGGCCGGCCTGGCTTTGTGCGGCTCCAGCTGCGGGGTTCTCGTCCCCCGAGCGGCCCCGGCGCTGGCGGCGGCTCCGCGGGGCTCTGCCCGGCCTCCGCGCAGGGGGTTCCTCATTGCGCACTTCAAAGGTGCTCGAACAATGGAGCTGCGCATCAAAGGGCTGCCCGGGGGATGCGGGAGGAGAGGAGGATCCCGGCCCCACGGGAGTCGCGGGCGTCTGTGGGGCGCGGGGCCCCGGCGCTGCCCAGCTGTGCCAGCGGTGCCTCCGGCAAGCTGCGCTCAGCCCCGGCTGCCAGCGGAGTGGCCAAGGCGCTGTGCTGAGCTTTATGCCTTTCTTCCGAGCGAGGAATCCCGCTGTTTGAGCTGGAGCGCTCCTTGGGGAAGCATCTGGCTTGTGCTGCGGGTGTTGTGCCGCATCCGGAGGCTCGCAGGGCCCGGCTCGTCCTGGCACGTCGGAGCCAGGCTGTGTGCCGAGCATCTCCCCGGCTCCTGCCTCGGGGAGCCTTCGCAGGCAGCTAAGGGATCCAAACTGGCCCATTTTCCCCCTCTCTGCTTTGCTGCCTCTACTAGCAGTGGGTGCACAGAGACAAGCTGTGCTGGCCAGTGGCCCCAACCCACCCGCTGGGCTCTGTTATGGGCTACACGTGCCCCGGGGTGGCAGCCAGGACGCGCCAAGCTGCAATCACAGGAGCTGTGCCTGCATCCAGGGTCACAGCACCCACCAAGGGAAGCTGTGCCATCCTCCTCCGGTGGCTCCTGTCGCTGCAGGTTGTCCCCGGCAGGATTCCTGTTGCCACGCTGTGACCCTCCCTCAGCACTGCAGGGAAACACCCCCAGCCTCAGCCAGATTCGGGCTGGAAGAAGGCAGAATTTTGTAGGTGAGAGTGCTCTTTCCCAACTGTTCCTGCTCTTTTGGATGCTGTGAGCACTCTTTTCTTGCTTTCCTGTAGCATATTGATAAAAAGCCCACCAAGAGGTTGCAGAGCTACATCTAGTGCCATTAGAAATCTTTATTTGATTTTTTTCTGCCAGGGTTTTTTGACTACCTTAGCTTTTCTCCCTTTTGCTGCCTTCCCACACCTGCAGCTCTCTTTTCCTTTGTTTTCCATTTTCAGAAAGGAGAGAAAAAGGTCTAAAATATGGGGTTTTTTTCTCTTTTGAGGAAAATGGCAGCTGGGAAATGATAAGCCAAGAAGTCCATGGTATTTTCCTCTTTCAGTTCCTTGATATCTGTGTCACTCCAGGTAAATCATTAACTAACTCTGCACTCTTATTCCCCTCCTTCTGCCTTGGGTTGACCTTTCCTGTCCTCATGCCAGGGCGAGGGGCTGGTGTGCTCTCATGCTGTGCCTCGCTCCTGGGTGTTGTTTTCTGACGAATGTTTTACTTCATAAAGTTCTCCAGGCTACATATAGGAAATACCAGGCAGTGTGGCTAATCTTGGGCAGTTCTGAACATCCCCAAGAACCCAGGATTACCTGTGAGTGCTGAACATCTTCTCAGAGCAATTAGCAAGCCAAGGCATGAGCCAGTCAGAGCTCTTCTATCACATTAATCAGATCCCATTTAAACTGATGGAGAGGTGGTGCTGCAAAATCATCTAATTTATCCCCAAATGTCAGCTAACAGCTTGTTTCTGATGTGGAGAGAAAAGAAAACTTGATGACCCCACCCAAAGCAAGTGGGAAGTTGTGTAGGAGGTGCTAGAGTCTTCATAACCAGCAGTTTTTAAGACAGATGAATGAAACAGGTGGTACAGATCAGATAGAGCTGCTTTTGGAGGAGAAGATGGGTCAGATGTTCTGAAGGTCCCTTCCCATCCTGTCTCCCATGAACTGGTGAAGATATTGGAGGTGAAAGAAGGTCTCTTAGCTCATGTGATCTAACACAGCTCCACATTGCCTGTGCTGGCTGCTCAGCCCGGTACCTCTGAGAGGTCTGAGAACAGCACCTTGCTCAGTGTTGTGGCTTTTGTCCTCACAAAAACCCCTAGTTTCTGAGAAAAAAAAATGCACAAAAGTGCTCCTAGGTGGGTGGCTGGGCAGGGTGAAGTGGCACATCTCTGCCTGAATTTGGAGTGCTGTTATATCCCCGTGGAATGCCAGCCACGGGCACACACCGGCTGGAGATGCAGTCCCAGAGGCGGCAGGAATTGGAAGCATTCAGAGTGCCTGGATCGGGAGCTCGGTCAATATTTATGGGCAGGGATCACCTGCACTGGCTGAATTTTTGAAAGCACTTGAAGGCTGATGGGCTGACTTTACCCTGGTGGTAGTGGGAAGGTGCCTTTTGTTCGGGTTGTGCATGTCTTAACCATGTGCTCTCCAGGCAGCCCTTCCTTAGGCTTATTTTGCTTACAAGTTACCTTATCCATAAGTCCTATTTGCTCTGACAGTCTCTCCAGCAGTTACGTTTTATTACCTGAAATGCAATGACAGACACAGACCTCTTAATACTAAGGTTTGGCTCAGAAGAGCTGAGGAGGGTCTAAAGTCCTTCCTAGTGCTACAAGTTATTTGGGTGCATCTCCCATGGCACTTGGGGACCATATGTGTTTATCCACTTTGAGTCCTGGCACAAGCATGTGGTGATCAGTGGAGGGTGTATATGCCCATCAGGGTTGTTCTTGTGAAGATTCTGGAGCAGTTATCTGGAGAAGCTCTTAAATGTAGATTTTAGAACTTCCAAACCCAAGAAGCAGAAAACTGCAGCTCTCCTGCCTTTATTAACACAACAGGTTTAACAAAGGCGGTGGTTTTCTCTTGATAAATTCCACAGGTTATATTCCTAGGAAACATGGCCTCTTAGTTAATCAGGTTGAACTTTGCCAAGTATGTTGGAGTAAAACACTTGTAACTTCTGTGCAGAGACCTTGCGTAGCAAGTAAATCCCTCTCCCATAGTTACTGCTCCAGCACATCCTTTGAGTCTCCTTAACAGCGGTGTTTTTGAGAGGTTTCAGGAGTAGTTCAAGATATTGAACATACCTAGCTCTGATTAAAACAGAAATGTGAATGTTCTACCAGTGTTTGTCACTGGGATTATGCTCTGTGTGCAAGGCAACAGTAAAGTCAATATGACAACAGCCCCTGCTGCTTGGGAATTGCAGGAAATTGTCTTTTGGCCTTGGAGGTGAAGCGAAAGTGTTTTTTTAAGGCCAAAATCCAGGCTCTAAGAAGTGGGGGCAAAATATATTTTTCCACCAGCAGCTGCTTTCAGCTTCCACTCCCCTCCTCGCAGGAAGCAGTGGGAGGCCGTGGCCACCTTTGGGGCAGCCTCACCTCCATGTGTAGTGAAGAAAAGTCAATTAAAGCCTCTGGTCAGTAAAGGGGGGCAGCGTTGGAGATGGGAAAATTAGGTGTTTCACTGATGAGCCCAGATCCCACATCCCATCGGTTTCTGAGCATGTGTGGCAGTGGCAGCTGCTCAGTGGAGAGCACCCTGCTTTGCTTGGAGACTGGCTTGACAAGAAACTCCACTTTTTTTTCCTTTTTCTTTTCCCCCCTCACTATGACACATGCCAAAAGCTGCAGGCACAAGCCTAGAAAACAGCAAAGCAGGCTGTGCTGAGACTTGTTTGTACCTAGGTTTGCCCTTCCTTGGCTTAAAGTGTGATTTTAAAAGGAGATTGTAGAAGTGGTGCTAGAGCTTTTCAGAGGTGAGTTTTCCCATCTGATTAAGAGTAAATGGATCTATTTAGTTTCTCCTTCCCTCTACTTTAAGCCCTTTGTAGAGTGTAGGCTTGTGCCACGTGCTGGGGAGCTTTGTTCCTCAAGAGGAGAAGGAGCTTATCAGTAGACAGGTGTGTGAATATCCCATTTCCAGTTCTCATCCTGAGCCACCACTGGTTATTTATGGCTCCTAGCTCTGCCTATGATCCCCCAGGGCTGAGACACCCTGGCATCTAATGGGGCTTGTGCCCCAGCGTGTGAGGATGTGGACAAACCCAGCAGGTCAGTGGCCCAGGCTGGGCTGGGGGAAAGTGGTAAAGCAATTTCTTGAATTTTGTGCCTTCACTTGGCCTCACTCAATCCCTTGGAGAAAGCCCATTTCTCCCAGCAGTTTCTCTGGGCAATGGTAGTGGAAGGGACCCTCTTTTTTTTCCCAGTGGGGTGGCAGCAGATCTCCCCTACCATCAGAAATGGGGCCAGGGATCTTCATAGCTCTGTCTGGGTGTCCCAGGATACCACTCCCTGTCATGCCAACAGCAGAGGTGAGCAAAGCAACAAGAATCTTCCTCTGTTTCCCTGGCAAGGGCTTTTCAGTGCCCTGGGCAAGCACGTGCATACATAATTACAGTAATTGCTTCCCTGCTATCACACCTCCATCTCCACTACTGCTTTGTTCTGCACACCTGGGCAGGGCCATTGCCTGGGGTATTTGTGGAGGGGAACACCATGGTCGGTTCTGAGGCTTTGGAGATATTTCTACCCTAGACACATGTGGTATCACTCGCTGCATCTCATCCTGCACCTCTGAACTGGATTCCTCATCAGAGCCACCTCTGCTGTAAGCAGCTGCAGCAAAGGCATCTGGCCTCATCTTCTCTGGAATACTGCTTGTTCTTTTAGCAACTTCCCTGAAGTGCCCTCCTAAATGCACTAACACCACTCCTGGGGTGCTGCCACAGTGTCCTTCTAATTGCAGGTCACTTGAATACCTCCTGGAAAACTCAGAGAAGTGGGAGAGTATAAGGAGCAAAATATTTGCCTTTGAGGGTTCCCTACTCTTTTTTTGCTGAGTGCTGGCAAGCATCTTTCCAGGTGCAAGGTTTTGTGCATCTGGGAAAGAGTCCAGTGTGAGGGAGAGCTGGGGGACAGAGGCTGTGCAATTCCCAACAACATCAAAGATGTGCAAGACTTGTTGCCCATTTGCCTCGATAATTGTGTCCCATTGGCCTGGGAGAGCAAATTTGGATGTTTCTTCATGCTGCTGAGAAGGGTCTGCAAACTGAGCACCAAGGAATGAGTTTAATTTCACAGGCCCCAGCCCCTACAAGTGCATCGCTCTCAGATGCTGATCCCTGAGCGTGGCCGGCACAGCCATCCAGGACTGGGCATGTGCTCTGAACCTGATGTGCTCCCGAGGGCAAACCCTGGAGCCAGGCATTGGGTGGAAACAGGCAGAGATCCTGGGTTAGGGAAGCCCGTGAAGGCTGATGCCTCTGTGGGTGCTGCAGTGCAGGCAGCTGCACTCCTGAGAGTGCCCCGGCACAGGAGCAGTGAATCCTCTTTCTTCATGAACCAAACATGTTTTCTTTAAGTGCCTGGGTCTGCCACAAAGCTCATCAGATTTTTCCTGTGACTAATTACCTTCTTTCTTGCAAATATGCATCTTATTTCCACTTCCCATTTCAGCTTCAGGCTACGAGCCCATCTCATGCCTCTGCAGACGGAAACACAGGGACAGTAAACATCTCTCTTGGATACTTTATTTACCACCCTCTATTCTGCAGTCCTTGGATAGGATTTCCTCCC
Organism: Anabacerthia variegaticeps; assembly: GCA_035583185.1. Taxonomy (NCBI): domain Eukaryota; kingdom Metazoa; phylum Chordata; class Aves; order Passeriformes; family Furnariidae; genus Anabacerthia; species Anabacerthia variegaticeps. The sequence goes on along the minus strand of JAWWEW010000006.1, from coordinate 28,017,435 downwards.
CCTCCCTTGCAGCCATGGTTTTTAAAAACTGCTTAAAGAGCTGATATCAAATCTGGGGCCATTGCTCTTGGAGAGCCTATATCAGTGAGAGGGTGACACCCTGATGGGGCCAGCAGCTTTCACTGTCCCTTGCACTGCAGAGCTCCATGAGCTGCCTGCTGTCATCCCCATGGCACAAACAGCACTGTCTTTTCACAAACACTGGTTTTCCTAAAGACCCAGTCCCATCTCAACTGTCTCGCCGTGGCCTCTGTGCCCAGCTCTATTCATTGACAGGGATTTTATACTTTCTCACCAGTCACCACCCCTAAGTATTTTGAGTAGCCTGGAGCAAAGCCCAATCCAAAGCCACCCTTATCCCTCTCATTTCCATGATCATATACCCCTGGGAGATAGATGGTCTTTATGTCCTGTATTGATATTTCAGCTAACATTTTCCCTTTGTTTATTCTTAGGACCTTGGTGCACTGGTGTCTGTGGCCATTTCATGCTGTCCCACTTGGCACAGGGAGACTGATCTGGCTGATGGCACAAGGCAGCGTTCCACATTCCATGAGCAGTAACCACAAAACTAGCTCCTCTTTTTTATTTTTTTATTTTTTTTCTGAAGGTGCCCTGAGTGCAAAGTCCTGCCAAAGCCCTGCTGTTTGTCAGCCTCTTCAGCTCCCTTTTGGAAGGGCCGTGGTGCAAGTGAAGACATCCCACAGCTGGAGCCACCCCCAAGCACATGAATTCCTCCTGGCAGGACTGTGGGACACATCTGGACCACTCCACTGCCTCCCACCCACTCGATCCCCCTTAGGGATCATCAGCTGGGCTGTCCAGCTCATTCCACAGGACAGCAGGAGAGCCCAGCCACTCCTCCCACTGCAAACCCTGGTTGTGCAAGCACGGTGGGAGTGGGGTGGCTGCCTGCCCTCCCCTGCCCCTGCCAAAGCACCACGTCCCGCCTATAAATCAGGAGCGAGAGGGGCTCTCCCTGCAGCAGAGGTGGGACAGAGCACAGGTACCTGAGGCTGGAGGTAAGTGTCCTTGGGGGGCTGAGAAGCCTTCCCTTTCCTCCCCACCCCACAGTCTGGCACTTCTGAGGTTGGTTGCTATGGATGCTTGCAGGGACAGTAAGGAATGTGTGGCAGAAACAGGCACAGGGTAGCAGAGATGGTGTTTCCTGGGTATTATTTCTACCTTTTTCTGCAAGAAGGTAGGGAATCAAATAGCTGGGAGGTGCTTGTGATATGAGGTAACTCCCACCACACCAAAAAAGCCTACCCAAAACAGTAACAGCAAGCCCCTCATGCTAGTGCTTTCCTAATTTACCAAGGAGCAAGTCAGCTTTTTATTCCAACCTTGGGAAGCAGAGTATTCATTAGGTATTGCCTTATGACTGAAAGTTGAAATTGTTCTGGCAAATAGGGTGGTTTTTAGCAAATGCTGTGTCTAATCCCATTTTTTTACTCAAGACTTTTTTTTTCTTCATTTTTTCTGATAAATACCCCATCCTCTGTGTCTGCTGGAAGCTGAAAGCACTTCTTGGTGCAGAGGAGCCAGTGCCACCCACAGTGACACCCTGGTGTGCTGAATTAATGACTCAGTTGAGCAGGGTGCTCCCTGCCAGCACTGGGGTTAAACCAGAGGCTGCAGCAGCACCCCCAGGGCACCTGTGTGGGGGTCCCTGCTCTGGCAATGTCCAGCCCAAGCCACGGAGCCTGGCCACCATCCCTTGTTTTATTGCCTGGCACTATCAAGAAGGATTTGGATCCATCATCCCCACTGCAGCCCTGCGAGCCTTGTAGGGCTGGATGTCCATCCAGGGGCTTTCTGAGAAAGGCAGGGGCAGATACACAAAGATAAAACCAATGTATTTGCAAGACCGATAAGGCAGAATAGTTTAAACACGGCTTGTAAATAAAAATTGGCAGAGAATTGTGGCTTAACCACATACTTTCAAAGCCAGTTTCCAGGACAACTGCAGGAGTTCGGAAGCAACCTGGTGAATGCACTGTAGAAGTGAATGGATTTATTAAATTAGAGAAGGGAAAAAAAAAAAGAAAATGAAGATTTAAAAATATTTAATCTCCCTTGTAAACGAAGAGCCCAGAATGCTGGTAAATGGAATGAAGATTTGGTGGTGGCATATGGAGAAATCCCCTACAGAGGATATGGCAGGAGCTGCTTCCTGAGAGTGTGATGACTGCCTGTGGGGTTTCTCCCAGGTGAAGCCCCGTTCCCATCCTGGGATCCCGGTAGAGGCAGCAGGAATGAGAGTGGCCGTGGTGGGCGCTGGTGTCAGCGGGTTGGCAGCCACCAAGTGCTGCCTGGACGAGGGGCTGGAGCCCACCTGCTTCGAGCAGAACCAGGACATCGGGGGGCTTTGGCGCTACACGGTGAGCCACTGGTGCCTATGCTTCCCTTGGGAGCTGCAGCTTTGCAGGCTGGGGAGAGGGCTGAGCTGGGCTCCAGTGGGGGGGGAAGGGGTGTCAGAGCTTGCTGGGTGCTGACCTCTCCCGGCTGTGCTCCCTGAGCCCAAAGGGGAGCAGGGGGATGGTCCCCCCCCGGGTACAGGACTGATGCACCTGGGGTGCCACACCAGGAGCACATCGAGGCTGGCCGGCCAAGCCTCTACCCGTCAGTCATCAGCAACACCTCGAAGGAGATGTCATCGTTCTCTGACTTCCCCTACCCTGAGGACTTCCCGGTGTTCCTGCCCAATGCCCGGCTCCTGGAGTACCTCCGGCGCTATGCCGAGCGCTTCGGCCTCCGGGAGCACATCAAATTCCGGGTGAGGGATGGGTTGCCCAGCAATGCCCCACTCCCCACGTGTGCTGGGTGCCAGGGGTGACTTTGCTTCGCTTCCACGTTTCAGACCACCGTTGTCAGCATCCGGAAGCACCCCGACTTTGCCACCACAGGCCAGTGGGATGTGGTCACAGAGGCAGATGGGAAGCAGGTGTCACATGTCTTTGATGCCGTTATGGTTTGCAGCGGCAATTTCTCCGAGCCATCCCTCCCCCTGCACTGTTTTCCTGGTACAGTATAGAGCTGCCTGCAGCTACCTGCTTCCAGGGGCTGGGGGGGAGACTTGGAGGTTTCTCAGGGAGAATGCTTCCTTCCTTTCCTTGATTCTTGCTTTCCAAACCTCCTGGCACAAAGAGCAATATGTCCTCGTGCTTCAGCAGCTTTATCTCTGAGACCTCATTTTGGAGAGCAAGAACAAATTCTATGTGCATGAGATAGAGGGCTGGACCTCCCCGAGTCCTGAGTGGCCAGTGATTGCACTTTCTTATTCTTGCTGTCTGGATTGTTCCTACACCAGTTCTCCCAACAAACCCCACCAATGCTCAGATACTTGAGAGCTTCATTTCCTTTTTTTCCCCCAGGCATCGAGAGGTTTCAAGGCCAGTACTTTCACAGCCGGCAGTACAAGCATCCCGACCTGTTTCAGGGGAAGCATGTCCTTGTGGTGGGAATGGGCAATTCGGGAGTGGACATTGCGGTGGAGGCCAGCCGTGTGGCTTCCAAGGTACCACCACCCAGCCACCCCAGGAGTGTGGGGGGGAAGACACTAGGGCATGGCTCAGTTTACTGTCACCGCAGGGACATGGTGTACAAACAGTCCTCCTGAACCTGAAGTTCTCATTCAAAATCCTACCTTGAAACAAAGCTGGTTTTCCCCTTTTCTCCTGTTCCACCTCCATTATCAGCAGCCAGGAGGTCTTAAAGGTGCTGCTGCTGCTTCTCCCTTGTGTAGCTGTCTGCGCCGTGTCCCTGTGAGTGACTTTTCAGCACAAATTTCAGCAAACTCATTGGCCAAATCATTGATTCTCTGCCCTCTCCCAGGTGACCATTTGCACCAGTCGGGGTGCCTGGCTGCTCAGCCGTGTGTTTGAGCATGGCTACCCCTGGGACATGGTTTACAACACTCGTCTTATGAGCCTGATCAGAAGCAACCTCCCTGGCCCCCTTTCACGGGCATGGATTAATTACAAGATGAACCAGAGGTTCAACCATGAAAACTATGGCCTTCAGCCTGACAAGAGGTACTTCTTGGTGGTTGCCAACCCATGCTGATGGTGTGGGCAGGGGGAGATCTCCAGCAAACAACATCAACCAGTGCCCAGACTGGGGTGATCTCCAAACAGGAGTTTATAGCCCAGCAGGAGAAGCTGTAGCCCCTTTAGGTGGTAAGAGATTGAGCACACTGGAAAAGCCCGGCAAGGACCAGAAGAATTTTCCTCTGGAAGCTCCCTGGGAAAGGAGGAGAAGAAAGGCTTAAAGGATGGATCAGCTCTGAAAAAAGATGGTTTAAAGAGTAGTTGAGTGAACGGAGGAAGAAGGCAGGAGATGTCCATGAATCACTCATGCTATGGGACAGGGTGACCCTGGTGCAAAGGTTAAACTTGTCAGAGTTTGGAGAGGGGGAGGCAGGGCTGTTTGCTCAGACCCAATGACATTGGGAGTCGTGAGCTGCTGGCCCAGGGGAAGGAGCAGGGGCACTGGCAGGGTTTGTTCATGGTCTCCAGTTCTCAGAGCCCCTCTGCTCTCCACAGCTGCCTGGTGCGTGAGCCTGTGCTGAATGATGACCTTCCAAGCTACATCCTGACAGGGAGGATCACCATCAAGCCAGGCGTGAAGGAGTTCAAGGAGAATTCAGTTGTCTTCCATGACTACCCTGAAGAGGAGCCCATTGATATCGTTGTCTTCTGCACAGGCTACAATGTCTCCTTCCCATTCCTAGAAGAATCAGTCATCAAGGTGGAAAACAAGCATGCATCCCTCTACAAATATGTGTTCCCAACCCACCTGCAGAAGCACACCCTGGCTGTCCTCGGGCTGGTTAAGCCCCTTGGAGCCATCATGCCCTTGACAGAGATGCAATCACGCTGGGTCACCCGTGTCTTCAAAGGTAGGAGAGCTAAAGGGAGCTCTTCTGCATACCAAAATGCAGTTCAGACTGGACATGTCTTGTCTCTACCAAGATAGATTTCTGTCCTTGGAGATTCCAGAGCTAAGAAGCTCATTTCATAGGGGACAAAGCAGCATTTTCAAGGGCTCAGACTTCCTAAGTTATTTCACTTCCCCTAAGCTACAGCAACATGAGCGAGGAAAGAAACCTACTGGGTGTTTGTTTGGTGTTTTTACTAAAAATAATAATAACAGCCTCCCACTGGGCTCATGGGAGGGCTGCGTCAAGGCTTCTCCCAGGAAGCCAGGGGAAGCTCTGGGGTTTCTCTTTGGAGTGATCCCCTCTGGGACTTGCACGGCCCATCTCACCCCATATCACCGGCCTGGGCCCTGACAGCACAAATCAGTAAGAGCAGAAAAGGTGAGGGTGAATTGATACCACTGTGGAGGACTGGTCTGTGGCAGAACCGCCACTGCTGAGCTAAATCTGAGCAAGGGACTATTCCTGCCCTCCCAGGGTAGGGACTCTCAGGTTTTGCATCAGTGGATGAATTCACATGTGCCCCCATGAGTTAAACTCTGGAGGACACTCTCTCTTCTAGGCTTGTGTCAGCTGCCTCCTCAGTCTGTCATGGAGAAGGAAGTAAACGAGAAGAAGAAAAACCAAGTGCAATGGTAAGTCATTCCTCAGAGCCCCAAAGGTTTTTTTTAGTGGATTGAAAAATCCCTGGAGTTTTGGGGGCAGCAACATGCAGGCTCACACTCTGCAGCTGCTCCCTGTGTGTATAGCAGCGGTGGGGGGGGGATGCCCACGTATCACTGATATTTTTGCATGTTAGTGACAGAAAGAAATGAATTTGGGGTGCCCAAGCCTAAAGCTTGCTTGAGAGTTGGGGGAACATGCCAGGGTCCCCAGGGACTGAGAGATCAAATGGCAGAGAAATTAACGGTAATAAATGCAAAGCAATTCAACTCAGGGGAAAAATTCCAACCCAAGGTGTACACAGAAATTGTCTCATCCCTCAGCATGGAGACCTGACTCACTGTGAGCAGGTGTCTAAACACACTGGCACGTGGTTCACAGGCAGGTAAAAGGCTAAGAAATACTAGGGAATGAATGAGATAAACCTAAGAAAATAGGTGATGTATTAATCCATGGCTCACCTGGATCGCTATTGGAGAAAAGGGATAGAAAAGCAAAATACAGAGTTGTTCAGAACAATCGCTGTACAATACAAGGCTAAACTCAAGTGGCTTTTTTTTAGCTCACCAGAGGTGGGACATAAAACTCTGAATTCTGCAGAGGAGATGAACTGGAAGCAATTCTCCAATTCACCATGTATTCCTGCAATACAAAGAGAAACAAAACAAAGAGAAAACTAGTTTCTAAAGAAAAATAAAACTGATTTGACTAAACCTTTTAACAGAAACCCACCAAGGTGAAGGGAGGTGAACAGACAATTTTGACTAATGAAGTGAATGACTGATTGATTGACATGAGGCAGCATCACTTTACATGTGCTGTGCAAGGGACAGGATTTGGGTCCAGACAGACCCAGGTTTCCACTCCATGTACATCCAGTCCTTTCCTAAAAAGAACCCGGTTGCATTGGGATGCAATAATATCAGGGATGCAGAGGACTTGCACTCCAGTTCCTCCCAGCCCTGTTGACCAATCTTTCTTCTGCCTCTTTTTCTTCTCTGATTCGTTAAGGTTTGGTCTGTCCTTTGACGAAGTCCTCAAAACTGAATGGCTGGTCTACATGGACACGCTCGCCTCCTTCATTGGTGCCAAGCCCAGCGTGCTGAGGCTGCTCTGCAGAGACCCCTGGCTGGCCCTCACCATTTTCTTTGGCCCCTGCTCCCCCTACCAGTACCGACTGGGGGGTCCTGGGCACTGGGAGGGGGCACGCCAGGCCATCCTCACCCAGTGGGACCGGACCCTGAAGCCCACGAGAACACGAGTCCCTGCCGGCTCCTCCAGCTCTTTCCCTTCTCTCCTGACTGTGGTGGGGTTCCTCCTGCTCCTGGCTGCTGTGATTTTTGGTTTCCAGTAGCTTTTAGAGCCTGTTAATTTTTTTGGTCTCGTCATGGGGGATTGTTACCTCAGGTCAGACATCTCCACAGTGTGCCATGGGATGGGGGGAAAAGAACTTCATCAGATGGAACAAATTTCATGCTGCAACCTGCAGCACAAACCTCTCTCTGCTCCAGCTCACTCCAAGCACAGCCCTGCAGACCCCATTAGCTGGGGATGGCAGCCTTCCCCCAGTGCCTGTTGCCCCTCTGCTCTCCTGCCCACTGCTGGGAGCAGAGCGTGGCTTTATGGCATAGCTGTGTCTGGATCACGTCAGCCGGGATGCGGCAAGGACAAGACTAGCCAAAGTGGCTTCATGTGTCATAGATGGGAGGAAGTACAGGTGCCCAGCTCTGTCCCAACCCACCTGGGAATCAGGGTCCTTACTCCAGCAAGGGGTTACCTGGGCTGGGTACAGAGCTCAGGATGTCCCTTTTTCCAGACTTAGACCGTATGACCTAAAAATCCCAGTTTGTGTTGAATTGGTGCATCCTTCCGGTGAAAGGGCCCTGGTTGTGGTGGGTTTTCACCCCTGAGAGTGGGACTGAACAATCCCCACTTTGTTTTCCTGCACCCCTCTCCACTGGATCATCCTAAAGCTTTGTTTTCTGTGTGTGGAGACTTTAAATGAATAAAATTTCGCCAGCTGTGTCAGGACCCTGCTGCAGGGGCCTCCATGTCATCTCCCTGTGTGCAAAGGAAGAGTTTGGGGGTGGGCAGTGTCTGAGTTGGGGCTGTGCCACCACGGGCAACTCACAAGACGAGCTGTGAGGACTTTCACTGACACCCCAAAATTATGCTGCACTTTGCTCCATGTCCCCCATCTGCCTCTCAGCTGGCAAAAGGAGTGTGTTTTGCTGATTTCCTGGGCGTGCCAAGCGAATGTGTGCCAGGCACAGGCATTGCAGCAGGGGATGGACCAGGACAACCCCAGGCTGCTGCCTGGGCTGGACCAGTGGCCAGCTGCAGCGTGGGAGTCCTTGCAAGCATGTTCCCTTCGGGATTATAGTCTGGATTTTCACCCAGCACCACCGCAGGCATGTTGAGGACTTTCTTCCAGTGCATTTAAGCACGCAGGGTGGGGGAATGAAGGTGTAAAGGTCAGTGGTGCAAGAGCCGTGGCGAGCTGCCTGGACTTCAGCCTTTCCTTCAAATCTGCGGCGAGAGGAACTCCAAGTGAAGTTCATCCATAGCCTGAGCGGCGAAGGCACGGCACTGTCCTGCAAGGTTTGCTGCTTGCTTTTCTCCAGACGGGTTTTGCAGGCTTCAAAGTGGGCATACAGCTCTCCTGGGTTTGGGCATTCGCCCCTGGCTTTGCCTTGCTGATGGCAGGAGGAGAGGGGTGTTGCAGGGACCCTCTGTCTGTAGCAGCCCTGGAAAAGAAGGCTGATTACAGCATGTCACTACCCTTTCCCAAAAGCAAAGCAGGCTCCAGGAACAGGGGCAGGCAACTGTTGGCATGTCCTGCCCTGTTCCTGCAGATCAAGGAGTGGCTCAGTCTGGGCTTTTGGATGCTGAGGAGTTTTTTTTTGCACCTCCCTCAATTTTCCCTGTCTTTCTGCAGTTTCCTCCAGTTCCTGTTTATGTTAGCTTACTTTCTGGCACAAAACCGGTAGGGAAAAAAGTTATAAATTGCTCTTTCTGCAGACTCTGTAGTGGGAGCGTTTGTTATCTAATCAAAGTTCACGCGGGTTCATTTTTCCTACTTTCTTTGCTTTCCAGTCAAGCTGGGTGCTGCTCGGTTTACACACCCCGGGGCCTCGAGTTCCTCCCATTTATACCCCGCGTTTCCCGGGTTTCTTACCTTTTGTATGTTCTGTTATCCCAGCTGTGCTTTCACAGTGCTGTCTCACTTGTGAATGGCTGTGCCCCGCTCCTGCTCAGTCAGGCATCACTTTTTTTTTCCTTTTTTAAACCCTTTTTGTTTTCCAGAGATTGCTCTTTAATGGGAAATTAAAAAGGAAAGCGTGAAAATGATCCGGCTTAGCTGAAATTGTTCCTTGCAAAGGTTTCAGGAGGATCGCTTTGTGCATGCAGAAGCAGAGAGCTGTGAGCCCCTTCCCCTGCTTTGCATACCCTGTTTTGGGCTGGGAAAGGGAATAAAATGAAGCAGCAGGACTGTGAGGTTGAAAAGTGTCACCTTTTGCCCCACATGAGGGAGGGGAGTTGCAGGACCCTTGACATGGGTTCAGCACACATGGAAGGGTAACAAGCAGCATCTGACCACAGTGCTTGAGTCAAGAGCCGGCCGTGGCTTTCTCCAGGAACAGCTTTCCTTGTGGACACCTGCAGCCAGAGAAGACGTGGAGTGTTTTTCTAGGGATGGGAGGAAGGGACTGGGGTTTCTGCTCATTCCTGGGCTGTTCTGTTTGCAGCTGCTCGCACACAGGCCCGTTCCCTGCTGCAGGACAGCAATGGTGCGGCGCGTGGCCGTCATCGGCGCCGGGGTCGGTGGCTTGGTCTCTGTCAAGTGCTGCCTGGATGAGGGGCTGGAGCCCACCTGCTTTGAGAGGAGCGAGGACATCGGGGGGGTCTGGCGCTACACGGTCAGTGGGCTCTGCCTGCCCTGGGTTTGTCCCCTCCCCTGGATGTGCTTTGCCTGCAGCAAAGAGGAAAGGTTGGCCATGGAGTGGCCATGCCCTTGGGGACTGTCGCTGTCCCAGGCACAGGTCTCCCCCTGACTCTGAGGTGAAGAAGCAAATGGAGGGAGCAGAAAGGATGGTCACCAGGTGCTAGTCCTGGTTTATTCCTTATAACCAAATACAAAGAGGAAAAGCACTCAAATAGTTTGGGGAGAGAAAGTCCCTCTCTGCGCACCTTCAAACAGCACCATTGGCTCCACACAGGACTCCATGGAGGATGTGAGAGTCAGCGTGTACCGCTCGGTCATTACCAACACCTCTAAGGAGATGTCCTGCTTCAGTGACTTCCCCTTCCCGGAGGATTTCCCCAGTTACCTGCCCCACAGCCTCCTCCTGGAGTACTTCAGGATGTACGCCCGCCACTTCGACCTCCTCCGGCACATACGCTTCAAGGTGAGCAGGGAACCCAAACACACGGGCAGAAGAGCCACCAGTAGCTGCAGATAGCAAGGTATCCCCCAGGTGGGACAGGACAAGGCCAGGTGCCATCCCACAAGAACCACGAGCCTTTTGCATCCTGAATGCAGCCTTTAGGTGTCACATTTTAAACAAGGCTGCTTAAACATGGGCTGCCTGCATCTCCCCCTCCCCCCAGTGCCATCACCAGGGGAAAGGTACAGGGTGGGACTTGGCAGCTTCAGTGGTGATATGCAGCTCCCCAGGGACCCAGCTTGCCCCTGGCAGCCCCAGCCCTTTTCGTGCACATCTCCAAAACACAGCGTGGTCTCTGACTGCTGTTTTGTTGGGCTTTGGTGCAAGACAACAGTTCTCAGCGTGAGAAAGCGCCCAGATTTTGCCACATCTGGCCAGTGGGAGGTGGTCACCGAGACTGATGGCGTCCATGAGTCCCACATCTTCGATGCTGTCATGGTTTGCACTGGCCATTACCAGGAGCCTTACTTACCACTGGATTCTTTCCCAGGTAAGCCCTGTCCCAGCAGTGGGATGGGCTGCAGCTGCCCCCTGAGGTTTTTCCCAGTCCCCGTGGGTTCCTCAGCTGCATTTTCCTCTGAGAGCCTGTCTGCTCCACAAAGCTGTCACACTAGGGCAAGCAGGACCTGCACCCTGTTGGAATGGTGGAGGGCACTCCCAGGAATGGGAAAAACACCTTGTAAAAATTCAGACAGGCTTTTGAAGGAGGATTTGTGAAATAAAACTGAGCAGAGGAGGTGCTGGAGGGTGGCATCACCCAGGGAGCCAAAACTTCCATGAGCTTCTCAGCTGCAAGCAGAGGTGGGAGGTGGAGGGCTGGGGGCTCCAGAGGGTCTGGGGCATGTTAATGCATCTGGCAGTAGGAGAAGCTCCCTGCTCTCTGCCCAGGCATCAACACTCGCTTCAAAGGCCAGTACCTCCACAGCCAGGAATACAGAGATGTGGAGGCTTTTCGGGGCAAGCGGGTCCTCGTGGTCGGCATTGGCAACACCGGTGGTGACCTCTCCGTGGAGCTGAGCCGCGTGGCTGCCAAGGTACAGCTCTGTGGTGGTGCTGAGCTCAGCCAGGGACCAGGAGAACCAGGGGCTCAGGGTACCACAGGAAGATTTGCCCCCGGGTTTCTCCATAAATTCCACGTCCAGCTGAAGGCCACTGAAGGAGATTTGCAATTCCTGGAGAGGTCGGGCCACCTGAGGAGTGGCCATTCAGCAGCTGTGGAAACTTTGTAGAAGCCACCACAAGCTTCTTTATTTCATCTGGATGCCACCTCCTTCTGGGAGGATAACCCTCTCAATTCCCAAGTGCAGGAGATGGGATTTGCTGTTGAGGGCAAAACCAAGAAGATGCCTGGACAGGAGGCTGAGACCTGCCTTCTCTCCCAGGTGTTCCTCAGTGCCAGGAGCAGCACGTGGGTGATCAGTCGGGTCTCGAGCCATGGCTTCCCCTTCGACATGGTCAGCACCACCCGCTTCAACCACTTTCTTGACTGGCTTCTCCCATCAGCCCTCACAAGGAGGATCCGCTTTCGGAAGTTCAATTCATGGTTTAACCACGCAAACTATGGCTTGGCTTCCACCAGAAGGTGTTTTTTTCCAATTCTTTTGTTGGTTGGTTAGGGGGTCTTTGAATCATTAAATGTTCAATTTTTAATTTCAGGGGATATTTGGGGAATAGCAAACCATTAGGAGGGAACTCTGCCCACAAAAGTTGTTTCGGGTCCCTCCCAGGTGCTAACCCTGCTGCCCTCTTTCCCCCTTGCAAGCTCCAAATTTAAGATGATTGTCAATGAAGAGCTGCCATTCTGCCTCCTCTCTGGGACTGTGGTGTTGAAGCCAGGCGTGAAGGAGTTCACGGAAAGCTCCGCTGTTTTCAAGGATGGGACAACTGAAGAAAAGATTGATGTGGTGCTCTTTGCCACTGGCTACATCTTTCCATTTCCCTTCCTTGAAGAGTCAGTTCGCAGCGTCTTTGACGATAACCGTGCCCTCTATAAAGCCATCTTCCCTCCCCAGCTGGAAAAGCCAACGCTGGCCATCATTGGCTTGATCCAGCTGACTGGCTCAATTATGGTGGGATCAGAAATGCAGGCTCGCTGGGTGACGGGGATCTTTGCAGGTAGGAAATGGGGGATCTGCTGGCATGGGAGGTTTGGGGCAGCCTAACCTGCAGTCCACAGAGCCTAGCCTATTTCAGCTCCACGGGCATGAGCATCAGTACCATTGTATCCTCTGCCCACCAACTGCATCTCTGTGTCCCTGCTGCTCCACATGTGCTGCTGGAACTGGGAAACACGAGCACTCTGGGTGAAGGTGCTGGCAGCCTGGGAAGAGGGTGAGCATTTCAGCTTAAAATGTTGCTGGAGGTCTCTGATTTCTCTGTTCTCAGGCTGGAACAAGCTCCCTCCTGCCAGCAGGATGATGGCTGATGTTTTGAAGAGGAAGCCACCAGTCAAAAGGTGTGTGATGCTCCTGTGCTTGGGATGCGATGGGCACTGCATGCCAGGATAACCCCGGGAAAGGGGGTCTCTGGGGCAGTCATGGGAGCAACCTGCCTGGGACCCACCACTTTTCTTGGATGCATTTATTACCTCAGAACCTGGAGAGAGGTGGGGAAATGCTATGGCAGCTCCTTTGTGGGTGACAGACCAAGACACCATAAGCTGCTCTGTAGCAGCTTATGACAAGACCCAGGACTTGCAGGTCCCCTCTGCCAGGCCTCCAAGCCATATTCTTATTCCTAGCATGTCAAGATGGAGGTTTGGTTTCCTCCAGACTAAGGGTGCCATCTCGTGGCTTTTTCCTCCCAAATCCAGGCAGTGGAGAGCATTGGGTTCAGGGCCAAGTCCCACCCAGAAACCCCACTGGAGCCAGGCAGCGTGGGTGCGGGAGAGTTTGTCTCAGTTTTTGACAGGTCAAGGAGAATATCAGACAAGGCTGTTGTGTACGTGGGAGCTGACATCCTGCCTTGTTGGCACTGGGGTTTTACAGGAGGTTAAGGTGTGCCCTCAAGGATGTGGGATGGGTAATGATGGACGTGCTGCCTTGCAGCAGCTTTTGGGAGCGAGGAGGGGATCTCAGGGCAGGCTGGGTTAGGTCTGGCTCATGGGATGCTCATGAAAACTGGGACAAACCAGAGCCACGGGGATTATGACCAGGAGCCCCAGTGACCCCACCACCATGCTGTTAAACAGATATATGGGAGCTTGAGGTAGAAGGGAGACAAACTTCAGGCTGTCCCAAATTCGCTGAAGCAGATCCAGCACATGTCCTCCCTCCTGCAAGGGATGTGAGGCCTCAAGCAGAAAAGTTCTGGAGGTCCCTCCCAAAATGGAAATCTTTCTACATCACCCAGATTTTCCCAGTCCCCTTGGCATTCCTATCTCTGATAGTCTGCAGCCCTACATCTCAAAATCCTCCAAATACACACCTCTGAACCTCAAGGAAGGACATAACATTACAAAGTAAAGGTTAGAACAGGTTTTGAGGCCACAACTAGCTGCAGAGACAAAACAAGCTTCTGCCTCTTCTCTTCCCTGGGTAACAACTAACACAAGGGAGGCTCTTTCAGTGCCTTCAACTTTATATGGGACTGGGGAAAGAATGATGTCTGAGCCCAAAGCTCAGATGATGCTATCAGATTTTGTCTTTTGTGTCCCATCGAAGGAATCCATCCGAGAGGGAGAACCTGAAGATGAGTTTTATCGGCTACACGGATGACATCGCCGCCCGTGCTGGTGTAAAGCCCAGCGTGCTGAGGCTGCTCCTGACGGACCCCCGGCTGGCCCTGGCCGTCTTCTTCGGACCCTGCACGCCCTACCAGTACCGGCTGGTGGGACGGGGGGCGTGGAGCGGGGCCAGAGATGCCATCCTGACACAGTGGCAGCGGGTCCTGAAGCCCTTGAGGACTCGGGTGGTGGATGAGGATTCCGACTGCTCGTCCGGCTGGTGCTGGATGTGCCTCCTGGCCCTGCCTGTGGCTCTCACAGCAGGTTTCCTCCTTTCTAAACACCCTTGGCTGGGCTGGAGGCCCTGGGCAGGTCCCCAGCTGTAGGAGAAGCCTGGTGAGCCCCAGTCCCAGGTGAGCTGGGGACGGTGCCAAGCTGTGTCACTGCCGAGTGCTGGCCCAGCACCAGCAGGAGCCTGGATCCCTGGGAATGTCTGGTGTCTGTCTGTCTCCTGCTGATGTTTCACACCCACCAAGGGCTGTATGGAGTGTTTGCCCCAAACCTGCTGCAATCCACACCAGCACCAGCCTGGGTCCCCAGGCTCTTCTTTTTTGGAAGAGCCATTTTGGGATGAACTGGTGCACACAAAGCCAGCCCTCTTCCCCCACCCCAGCTCACTTTTCTTTCTAAATTTTCAGCAAGACCCACAACACCTTGAGGTTTTCTTTAACATGTACTGTCGACAGCTTTGTACTTGTCTGGTAACTTTTGGGACACGAAGAAGTGAGCTGCAAATAAACATCACAGGCTTGGTCTTCTCTGATGGTTTCAGTAAAGGTTTATTGTGGGGCAGAAGGCAGAGCCACCCCATGCACCCACAGGTGCCTCCAGCAGGGGCTTTGCTGCACATTTGCCCTCGAGCTGCAGTCGCTTCCCTGCGGGAAAACATGTCCCCAGCCATCCATCCCACTGCAAAGGAGCACCTGTGAGGTGCTGCTTGTCCCATTTGTGGGGCTGGGGATGGGTATTAGGACTGGGGTGGGGGCAAAGGTGGGGATAGCGAACGGGAAGGGGATGGGGACCCAAAAGGGGACTGCAATGGAATTGGAGATGGGGACCAGGGACAGGGATGGGGACCCAAAAGAGGACCGGCATGGGTATCGGGATGGGGACACAGAGGGGACTGGGGATGGGGATGGAGACCGGGCTGGGTACCCCCAAAGGGGTCAGTGCTGTGTCCCAAATGGGTCAGTGCCGTGTGTCCCCAAGGGGTCAGTGCTGTGTCCCCAAATGGGTCAGTGCCGTGTGTCCCCAAGGGGTCAGTGCTGTGTCCCCAAAGGGATCAGTGCCGTGTGTCCCCAAGGGGTCAGTGCTGTGTCCCCAAAGGGGCCAGTGCTCTGTCCCCAAGGGGGTCAGTGCTGTGTCCCCCCAAGGGGTCAGTGCCGTGTCCCCCAAGGGGTCAGCGCTGTCCCTCTCCGGTGCCGGCAGTGCCCTCCCCGCTCCGCCAGGGGGCGCCCCTCTCCCCGCTCTCCCGCCCGACTGCGGCACGGCGTGGCCACGTGACCGGCGCGCCGGGAGGGGGGTGTGGGCGGGGCCGGCGGCGCGCGCCCGTGCGCGGTGACGTCAGACGCCGTTGGCGCCCGGCTTGGCCGCCCGCCATCTTGGCCCCTGTGTGGAAGCGGCCGAGGCGGCGGCGCCGGGAGCGGCAGCGGCCCCGCCGGCACCGGGACCCGCCGGGACCCGCCTAGCCCAGCCCAGCCCGAGCGCCGCGCTGCGCGCCCGGTAAGCGCCGCGCTCCTCCGCAAGCCCCGCCGCGGCAACGGCGCCGGCAGGAGCGGTGGGGCGGTCGGTCGGTCGGGCGGCCTGCGCCGCATGGCCCCGGGCGGGGGCGGCTTCCGGGCGGGCCGGGCCGCCGTGAGGGGAGCCCCGGGCCCGCACCGCGGCAGGGCGGGGGCACCGGGGGGCGCTGGGCCGCTGGGCAGGCCCGCATCGGCACGGCCCGGGGCGGCCGCGCCCCGCCAGGCACTGCCCGGGCCGCGCCCGGCCCCGGAGGGTCCGCTCCCGCCGGGCGGCCCCCCCCTGCGCCCCCGTTATCGACGGCTCCGGGGCTCTCTCTGTCCCTCTCTTCCTCCTTCGCCCTCCGGGGATCCCCGGAGGAAGGCGCCGGTCCTTCCGTGCGTTCGCGCTCGCTTTGGGGCCGCGGTTCCTCCTCCAGGAGCGGCGTTTCTCCCCGGGCTCTGCAGGCACATGCCCGGCGCGGCGCCGTGGTTTTCCTGCTCGGAAATACGCAACCAGGCTCTTCCACTGCTCGCCCCCAGTGAAAGGCGGGTCCGGGGGTGGTGGGTGTAGGGCTGAGCCGAGCGGCGCTCGGGAGGTAATTGAGCTCCCAGGGACGGGATTTTGAGGGGTGGAGTGGGGTGGTCGGTCAGGGGTGTTCTCACCGATAGCGCTTAAAGGATGGTGAGAGCGTGGGGAGATGACACGGCTGAAATTCAGGCAGCTGGGCTGCAGTGGCCATAATGCAGTGGGTGGTGGGAGCCATCATCGAGGGGTGCGGGGAGGGAAGATTTTGGGTCCAGATATGGCCCAGATGGTTTCCAGCACAGACCCCCTTTATGGGGAAGAGGAGCATGCAGGAGAACGTGGTGCCGGGCGTTGAATGGAACATTGTGGGGTTTCTGTCGGTTTCGTGTCTCACACGTGTTTTGTAAATTTGCTCTTCTGTGAGAGGTCTTGAACTCTGTATCGTCGGGGAAGGAGCATTTTTCCTTGTAGCTCTGATTACTGGGGTCAGATGGGCACGTTAGTGGAAATTTGCATTATTTCCCAAGAAGGAACAGGGCTCTAATTTTTAATAGCTTTGTTTTTTCTGCAGTGAGGCCCCAGGCCTACCCGTTACCTAGTCTTAAAGAGCTCTGCTCAGACAAGAAACTGCTTTTGGAGGGGGAGGAAACAGGACATGATCTCATTTGTCCATGGGTGAGAAACAAAAGAATCACCCTTAAATACAGCCTGCCAGGAGCTGAATGTGGCTGTCGATTTTCTTTGAATTATGTATTCTAAAAAATTTTTCTCCTACATTTGTGGTGTTTTGATGCAGCTCTGCAACAGTGTCCTTGGGTCTGAAGAATCTCAAAGTTTTGGGAGTTGTTTGGACTTGGTGGGTGTTCAGTGGAAAAGCAGTTTGGTGGAGATGTGTGCTGGAGGGGAGGCTGTTTGAACTGAAGTGAGAATTTGGTTCTCTCCTAGGTCAGTCCCAGTGTGTGAAGACCAGGATTGTGGCCTCCCTGTTACCTAAAACTCTGCCTTGGTGTCTGTATATGTTTCCTGTATGAAGTTCTTTGCTTTTGTAAATAATAGCTTATGAAATATGTATAAATCAATATATAGTTGCTTCTGTGAGCCTTGCTAATATAAATATTCTGTGTCTTGGCCATTTGGTAGCAATTTATAATTTCTTTACTCTCATTTAGAGTTTCCATAATGGGAAGCCTAGTGTTTTGCAGACCAGAATAGTTACGTTAGTGTTCAGTTTTAACCTGAACTCCCTGTTCAGTGGTACAGATTTACAGGGTTCCTCTTCTGTAGGTCCTGTTTCCCCACATCCTGGAGTCCACTAGGGAAAGTGAAGCAGGCCACAATGAGCAAGGAAAGGGTGATGCAATTGAGAAGGGAGCTCCCTTTGGCCTGTATGAATGAATGTTGTGTGTCAGTTAAGAGAAGGAATGCAAGTCAGAGCAGCAATTATGTTGTCTGGGGTTGACTTCAGCCAGGTGTCCTACCTTACTGGAAGTGCAAGCCCTTTGTTCCAGACTGTTTTCCAGCCTGAGTAACGGGAGTGATATGAAAGTGGAGAGAGGATGGCAAGTGTAGACTAAACACCATATAAGGGTGGCGTGGATAGAATGTGGAGATAAAAATCTTGCAGAAGAATTAAACCCTTGCCCAGCGTGCTCTTGCAGAGGAATAAACCCTTGTGTAGTGGATTGTGAATGTGAGTGAAGGAAAAACACTCCTCTTCCTTTCTCTGAAGGAGGAGTTGGACATTTTCACAGACAGACACAGTAGAGGAGGGTTTGAGGGGAAAAAAACTCCGCCCGGAAAATGCACCACCTTTCCACTAGTTGAGGATGGATGTTGGGCTTGTAATGACGGGACTGCCAGTGGTGTTTTACTGGTAGAACCAGTTCATCTTCTCGAGGAAATTTTTTCCTTGCTCAGCCTCATGCCCTCATTGGTTTATTGGGTCTGGGTTTCACAAAATCCAGTAGAAGCTTATGGGTGAAAGCAGGTGTAAAAATAAAGGCTGAAATTTGTGTGGGGAGGTGGGAGAAAATAATACTGCATGAATATTGGTGAAATGAAAATGGAGTGCACAGGAGTCTTAAAAAATGCATAAAGAGCAGAGGAAGATGAAGTCCTAATAAAAATCAGATGAAGACAGCTTTTATGTCTATGAAGAACAGGCTAACAGAAATAGACTGTTTTTATTACAAATACCTCAGCCATTACATAACATTCTAAGTAAATGCTAACGAGCTAGTCTGTTACAGATTGCAAACGCATACTGAAGGGAGAAGCTGTTTAGCATTCGCATTGTTCATGTTTTAAATTATCTGACACTGTCTTGATTAACAGTAAAATTATAGTGCAGAATCAACATTACATGTCTTCGGTCTGAGATATGATGGTGATAATTTTAACTGATATGTATTGGAAAATAACGTGGGTTACATTTTCAGGGGCTTAGAGCATTAGAGACAGGAATTACTGCTCTCTATACTCAGGTGCATCAAATGCACAAGTACTGCTGAAGAACTGTGACATCAGCCAGGGCTGGGTAACTGAGACAAGAGGGGTCATTAAATAGCTACTTAAATCAATGTACAGGTGATTCCTGAGTGAAATGGCAGCCTTACTCGATTTTTGGTTAGTTGGGCTGTAACTTGTATTTCAGCAATGGCTGGGCTGCCCTCCTTTTTGCTGCACTTCTTGCTTAAGCTAGCAAATGAAACTTGACCTGCTAGAAAAGCAGCCCTTTTCACTGTGTCTTCTTGAAATCGTGTAAACTGCTACACCTTGATTTAAAATCAGTATTTTGTAAGCATATAACTGTTCCTGGGTTTAATTGTTTGTAGGTTTTAACTTATAATGTAAGTCTGCAGTCATAATTTTAAAAGAATGTGTGCAAGACTAAGGGTGTTAAGTTATGCTTAAACTGATTTGAATCTTCTTTTAAGGTAGAAGTGCAGGAACGTCTTCATTTTGTTTGAGAAGCCAATGATTTTCTCCCAGTTCAAGATTTGATGTGTGTTAGGACTTAATATTTCTCTTTTTCAAAATAACTGGTTATCTGCTGGAGACCCTCACTGGCTTAATAGCAATGCACTGATGCTTTCATTTTGCAAAAAAAAAAAAAAAAAAAAAAAAAAATTATTTGCAGGGCTTGTTTTATAGTAGTGCTTAGGCAGTCTCTGCTTCCTGTACAAGATATAGGTGCACAACAGATGTCCTCTGACCATGGGAAACAATAAGATTTTCTCTTTGCCAGTGTCAGTCAATAGTCTGTAGGAAAGCTGTATTCTGGTAACAAAAACTTGCCTTTTGCTTGTGTCATATCTACCTGGTTAATTTGCTGGAGTCAGCTTGATTGGGAGATGTTCTTCATGACACAGATGAAGCTCTCAACATGGACAGAGCTTTACAGTGCACACATAGCTTTGGATAAGGAAAGGTTTCTTGGTAAGTATTTTGATAGTATTGATCCTGAATTATTTACCGCATCTTGAAAGCAAAGTATCAAGGGACACATGGGATTTTTTTCCCGAAGCAGAATAAACAGAACCAAGAACAAGTGAAGACGTTAAGCTTCATCTGCAGCCATTTGGCTGATGCAAGTTAACTTCCATGGAGAATGGGTTCTGTAATGCTGAAAGGCAGATACATAAAGCTGGGTGCGCTGATAAGGCTTTTCTAATTTACCTCCTCATCTCTTTTTTTTTCTGACAAGACATGGTTGAATCCTGTCTAAAGCAGGGCTGAAGTTGACCCTCAGTGTAATTAACTAGTGTTGTTCAGAACTGTTGTCAGCCTGGTGTTGGCAGCTGCATCTTTTACATACTGAGCATTCTTCAGTGAACAAGGAGACGTGTCTGTTCCAAGAAACTAGTGAGTCACAGGGAAGAGCTGGTAACCAGGGATCCAGAGGATAACGGCAGCAGGTAGAGGAGGCTGAGCAGCTCTGAGCTCTTCAGGCTGCACCAGACCAAGAAGCAGATTCTGTGTATGCCTCAGAGGGAATTTTTTAAATGATGCTGTCAGTGGTGTGTTATAAGTTGGCAACCGTGGATCTCACTGTCACAGTGGGAGTATCTTAAAAGCCTTAAAAGTGTAACACGAGAGAAATACAGAGGAGAAATTATGTTTATTTTTGATGTGCCCGAGTCCAATTAGGAATATGGTAGGAGTTACAGGCAACACAGAATTTGGGCAAAGTGGTGACAAATATCTTACGTTATTACATAATTGATTAGAGTAACTGTTTTGAACATATTTTTATCATGTTAAGGCTGTACAGGGCTTTGTATAAAACTGTTTATTCCGTGGATGCCTTCTGGTGCTGAATACTTCCATCTTCAAATTGGACCCTTCAACAGCAAAAATATCTTGAGAAGATGAACAGAAAAAAATGAGGAAAAAAAGCTAGAGAAGAGGGAATTAATTTTGGCACATCTGTTCTAAAGAGGAATGAAAATTCTTAAGGATGTAGCCCTGAAGTGGTTCTTGTGTACTTGCAAAATAATCTGAAAGAGTTCGTGAACAGAAGAGCTTGCCTGAACATTATTTCAAAGCAACTTCTATCAAATTTCTGAAGTACAAAACCTTGTATGTAATTATGTTGTTTAAGGACTAACCTGTGAGTAGGGGCTTTGGAAAAACAAGTCCTCTATAAAAAATTTACTTATTTGTAGCTGGGGTCAAGGATATTTTAAAGGTTCAGAAAGGTATGATGTGGAGAGAAATCCACTGCTCAAAGTTGTGGTTCCTTGGGAAGAATGCTGAAAAAAAAGGTGTCACTTCTGTCAAGAATTGTTAATTATTTCAGTGGGGCTTGGAAATTGTGGTAAAGAAAGTGGAAGTCTTTAAAGAGATTCCTGGAGTTATTCACAGCAAGGAATGGTTTAAGATTTGTCTCTTAATTTGTCCTGCTCTCTTTCACTGTCTAAGTCAACATGGGGTGGGTGGGGAGAGTTGAAAATAGTCCACCAGTGTAAATGGCATTGTTGGAGAGTTTATAGTAAAGTGCAAGGGCTGTTACTGTAAGAGTGCGAAAGCCAAAGGGAAGAAGGAAACAGTGGAGAGGTGGGTACTGGCTGTAAATGGCTGTAGTTTGTGCTGTTCATCTGTTGGGAATCTGCTCTGTTTTCATGTACTCATTGATTTTCTTTCATCAGCTTCCTAAAAGGAAGTGTTTTTTACCCACCGACTTGAGTCAGCTCTTGTTCACCTCAGCTGTTGTTTCTGGTAACTTATCCCAGCCTCGGCTGCAGAGGAGCAGATCCCGAGCGCTGCGCAGCCTGCGCTGGAGTCAGATGTGTCATCAGTGTGAGGCTGCTTCTGTAGCCCCGCTGGACTTCTCCTCTGCTGCCCTGTGCTCAGCCTGACACAGCAACTGCTACTGAGGCTGCCACTGAGGAGGAGACTGCCCACATCACTTACTGTATGTGGGGGGACAATGGGCTTGCTAAGATATTTGCCTTTCCAGGCTTCTGCCGGATGGGATGGTGCAGTGGAGAAAGAGACGCAGTGGTTCTTGTGACTGCAGGCTAAGTGTGTCTGTAGTTTTTTTTAAGGGACTGTGATCTTAATCATTAACAGATGCCTTTACAGAGAGCTGCTGCAGTCTGGATAAACTGACCTAAATTAGTTAGTAAGAAGTCTAGTGGATAGTTGTAATCTTTTCAGTTAAAAAAAGACTTCTGATAGGTAGGACAGGTCACATTAGTCTTCCGTGTTCAGAAAAAAGTGCTGCCTACCAGCCTGCTATTTGAATGCTCTGCTTTTATAGCAGGTACATGGGTTGTTTCTGCAAGAATTTGTCTTAATTTATTCCCTTATCTTTTGCTCAAATAGGCAGCGATTCAGTTTCGTGAGCTTTGAAGTTTTCTCATTCTTCCACATAATGGAAATTTCTTTAATAAATGGTTTTGCAGATCTTGAAAATAAGTCTCATTTGGCATCTGCAAGCTGAAAAGCTAATTGGTTGAAAGCACTTATATTGTTCTGTTCCCAGAAGTAATGATAATGCATATCATTATGATGCTCTCTTTAATTCTATAGAAACTGTATTTTTTTTCCCTGGGCCTGGCTTCCTTCCAGAACTTCAAAACTCCTGCCTCAATTAAAAATTTACAATTTAAAAAAGTTTCTTAATCAACTGGATGAAACTGTAAAATAAAAAATCTGTCTTGAAAAGAATGCAACAAATGCTCAGTGACAAAGAAGTCAAAAAAGACTTGTAAAGACATTGTCAGGCTAAGAAGGAATAAAATAGAGTGCCTTAAAAGTGACCTGCAATGAAGTTTGCAGAACTTAACGTTTGCAGAAAAGAATACATTTTTAGTTGAAACATATTCTGTAATCTAGCAAAACATGTACCTTGTGATTTATGTTTGAGGATTATCGGTACAAGGGTTAGTGCATGAGCTTTGTGGTGTGCTAGTTCTGATTTAGGTTTGAAACACATTGGAATACCTTGAAAATGGACTGGTACTTGAAGGAATGCTTGTAATACAGTTACTAAGTTGTGGTATTAAGTTTCTTCCCATCAGTGTGGTTCATGTAGACCAAATGAGTAAATGAACTGGACACTCGCAATACCATTGAAGATTGTGGTGTATTCGCTGGTCCCGCTGGTGAAATTCCGGTGTAGCACCTGTGGTGTTCTCATGTCACACAGACTGTGGTCTGTTCAGCCTCTAGAAGTGTTTTATTCATGTATCAGTGAGAAATAAGGTGTGTTGTGCGTTGCTGCCTTGCTGTGCCTCAACCCGAAGTGGGAATTGCTCTGCAAAGCGCTGTGAGCTCGTTCCACCAGCCTGTCAGTCCTTGCTCTGGGAGCTTGCAGGCAGACATGTGAAGAAGCATTTCTTCAAGCATCACTCCACGCTCGCTTCCCTCAGCAGTGGGAAGCTATGTGGGACAAATGCAGCCTTCCAAAACCGTGGCTGTAAAGGCAGAGTAAGACATGCTGGATCAGTGTTGAGGCTGGTGTGTTTATACCAGGATCATTCTGGACCTTTCCAAGGGAGGGAAATGCCGAACCCAGTGTGCATTTGGTCCAGTGGCCCATGCAACACTGGTGTGCAGCTTCAGCCTCCAAGCCCATTCTCTTTAGTATTTGATTGTATGCAAATCCAGCATGTTAGCCTAAGGATCTATGCCTCGTGTTGCAAAGAAGTTTGAAAAAATGACCAATTTTCTAAACTCAGAAGCCAGTTCAAAATCACTTCTATCTAAACCTTTTAAGGCAGTCATCAATTTTTTTTTTTTTTTTTTTTTTTTTGGTTACACAAAGGATTAGAACTTAAAGACTGAGTCTGGACATTATGTATTTCACTTCTTCATGGTACTTGACAACCAAAGTGAAGAATGGGAGAGGAATTTTTTGTGCTTAAAGATCCTGCTGCTGGAGATGACAGATGTTGGATCTTCAGTTCAGAATTGTGATGTAAATACTCCAAGCAGGAAGGTTTAGTTCCTTTCCATTTTACTTAACTGTACTGTAGATATTCAGGGAGAGACTATACATGGCTTCACAAGAATGGTGGAACGTGAAAGTGATGTCTCGTGATATTACAGACTGGGCACTTGTAGACAATAGAGGAGTTTTTGTTAAAACTGTCTGGTGATACTTGTATTATTTTTCATTATCTGACCTCTGAAAATTCAAAGAATTACCAGACACAAAATACTTTGAAGGAAGAGTCTGAACTTGGCCTTGTTTGATACTTGACTTTGATAATTGATACTTTACAATTAAAATAGAAATAAATTTTTTAAAGTTATCATTAAAATACAAAGAGTACTGAAAGTGTAATTATAAAGCTAAAGCAGGCAGAGGTATCTTCATGTGCAGTAGTTGAGAAGTGAATGCAGTTTTTAGGGAGGTATTTACTAATTTCAGCATTTGCTTCATAAAAATGGTAGTGTTTATGCTTCAGTGCCTCTCTGCATTGTCTCCTTTCCTTGTGAAAGACAAAGGTAAATATAAGAGCTGTGTTGATGAACAGCTTCCCTTATCCAGTAGAAAGCTGGAAACCACATCAGGCCACTGGTGTAAAACATGGAAGAATATTACATACATAACACTGAAAGCATTGAATCCTTGGGCAACTGTATTGCTATAGGTAATATCTAGATAGTATTTGTCAAAATACTGAACAGCTTTATTTGATACTCTGAATATAAAAATGCAAAGAAATTAAACTAAACGAAATGAAAACTGTCCTTTTTCTCCCCTGAGTTCTTCAGTAGCTGCACTGGCATCATTCTGCCTGTGAGGGAAGGGGACAGTAATCTCTCAGTTACCTGAGGGTACTTCAAAAGGAGATTATTTTATAAACAGCACAGGTATCAGAAATGATCGTAGCTGGAAGGAAGCAGCTGCGTGACACATGAAAATATTTAGTCCAGTTTTGACAGTTTTATTGCCAGTGTGAGTTTATCCTGTCTGTGCCTTTTTAATCCCGTGCTCTATGGGCACATCTCAAAAGTCACACTGATCATGATTGATGCTGTGGCTGAAGCTGCTTTTGGCAGGGCTGTTCCACAGGAATAGCATTTCTGTGTATGTTAATGAAGTATTCACGCACATAGAGTTAAATAGATATTAAAATCTGTGGACAGAGACAAATTGGAGGTTTGCTGTCCTTGAGTCAGTGGCATTTTTTATCATTTTTTCTTTTGTTCTTAAGAATGCAGTTGAAAAAAGAAATAGAACTGACAGATTTTTTTTTTTCTGCGATATGTGTCCTAGAATTTTCCTTATAAAGTGTCACTGCTCTTAGTGCTGTGTTAGAGTTAAAACACTCCTACCCTGAGCTGTGATGGTTTGTTGCTGGTTGTCCTGTTGGAAGGGTTACTAGTGTTTCTCCCAAAAGCTCCACAAGCTGCCTTCCAGTTTAAGGCAGCAGCAGATTTCCTTGCTCCATAGATTGCTAGTTCAGACTAACATATGCTTTGTGGTGAAAGTTAGTTTCTGTGTAGACTTTTTGTGGGTGGCTAATTTGGGCTGCTTTTTATTGCTTGGCTTAGTAGTTCTATTTAGGCTGCTGTTGGATGTCTGTTGCAGTTGACGCAGACGTATTTGTGGATGCTCATTTCTGGCATCCGCAAACTCCATTTTTGTAAGATGCATCCGTGGGATAATTCCCTAAAATGGCTCTCTTGTGTCACGATCTTTTTTCCACCTGACATACTTGATTTTGGTAGTGTTTTGGAAAGACTTTCTTGGGCTTTACAGGGGAGTAACTTGAAGAATGATTGACTAGAACAGCCTGCTTTCCTACAGCTTTGTCTTGTGGTGGAGTGTCTTGGTTTTAAGGAGCAGAATTAACTTTGGTTTTTCTATGTGGTGACCATTAACAGTATTGCTCTATAGGTTTTCCAGTGCCTCAGGGATCACCCTCTGCTAAAGATTTCCCACTGAAGTGATGGGTGCAGAAGAGGCAGTGATTAAAGAATTTTCTTTTCCTACTTGGTCTTGTGTCTTCACAGATCACATGGAATCAGTGCCATCTGTGCATTGTGTACCCTCTTTCAGTCTCTGCTGAAAACCAGTCAGTCCCAAATCTAGAGATGGAAAAGTATATTAGCAAGGCTTTCTAAGGAAATAAAAATAAAACTTAGTGTAGATCTTTTTCGAGAATGAGTTGTAGCGAGATCTGCCCAGAACTCTCTGAAGATCTGGAGAGCTTCTGTTCTTGTAGGGCATAGAGCCATGTCTGATGTACATGAAATAAAAGCTCAAAAGTCCTCAGAATTGTCCTGCAATTTTCAGCCTGCTTAGCAGCAAACGTTCTTGTCAATGAGCCTTGGTGCAGATTGCTCTTGAGTGGGAGGGAAATCCTGACCTTGGAGGCTTTAGTCGATACTTTGATGTGACAGAGACTTTTGCTGCTGAAGTGTAACTGAAGGTTATTCAAGCTTGTGTTTATGTTGTATAAGCTGACTAGTGGTGAAGTTCTTAAGAATTCTTAACAATGCGATAAATGGCCAACATTTTTGTTTATTTGTTTTGGTTTTGTGTTTCTGAATAAAAAATTGACCTGAAAAATCTTGATCCCAGACTGACACTTTGGGCACTTGTTGCAAGTATAAAGTCATCAATAAGAGATTGTTGGTTTGTATTGTTTATAAACATCCACATTAGAAAAGTGAAGTCAATATGTTTAATTGTAATTCCATTTGTTATTTATGTGCAACCTTCTCTGTACAAAACCATGTAAAAAATTGCATTCAGTAATTGCACAATATTTCTGAGTGTTCATTTAAAATAATAGGATTCCTTGATAATGGGTTACAAAAAGCATGAAGGCTTTTTTGGGTTCCAAGTATGTTCAGTCCAGTGTTCTATGTTTCCGTATTTTAACTTGGCATTATATTTCTGTAATTGATTTAAATCAGTCTCTTTTCTGAAGATCCCACAGTTGTTTTTCAAAAATCAATATCTAGCTGCAGATTATGCTTCAGTTTTGTGGTTAGGAGGCAGCTTCTTCAGTTCTACCATCTAACTATGCCAGACTTAGAGTTGAAATGGAATCGGTCCTTTCTAGCTGAAAATTTTAATGCCACATTTTTGTGTGCAATGATCTGTTTTTTTATATTACTAACACTGATTTGGGAGCATCTGCTTCTTAACTCCAATTGAATATGTGGTAAAAAAGTTTTGTGGGTTTATTTTTTGTTTTGTTGTTGTTGTTTTTTTTTTTAGTTATTGTATTTAGTTCCAGAATTTACCAGAACCACATCCTACAGTGTCCCAGAAACAAAGCTATTCTTAGAGAAGTGGAGTTATGGCTGGATACAAATAACAGATTTGTATATGATGTTTTTTGCCCCTTAGCCACTTTTACTGTGCTTAAAATAGAGCCTGTCTGGATTTGTTTCTTGGTTTCTGTTTTGAGAGAGGTGCTAATGTGTCCCAGTTATGAATAAACTTCCATGTAGTGTTTTTTATGATGTTTCCCACTTCACAGATGGGCATTTGAGGCACTGAGAGTTGGAGGTTCTAGGAAGTCTTCAGCAGGTTTCAGTCTTGAATGGTGTTCTTTGCCTTGTCTTTGTAGTTCATCCTTCTCCAAATTTAGCCAAAATCCAGCCCTTGGAGTGGAGGTGACAGGAATTAGGTATCCTCTCTGTGTTGAATAGGGATTGTGGGAATTATTCCAGTATTTGCTTAGTGTTTTTAAGACTGAAATTCTGAGAAGCTCACGGACAGGTTGCCTGTCCTGACTGATGGTGTCCTTGCAGGCCAGGTAGATGTGGGTTTGGGGGGTGCTAAGACGATAGGACCTCATTAAAGTCAGCTGTAATAGTGCTGAACAAGTCTCTTCACATGTTACACTTGTGTAAAAAAGAAAGACTTTTTTGTCTAGTGGGTTAAAAAATGCAGTGTGTAAAATAAGGATTGAGAGAGTTTGTCATCTGGTTGGTTGTGCTCCCACTGGGTAGGATGGGATGTCTGAAAAATGCAGAATGTCATAACCTTTCTCCTAAAGGTGAGGAGGAATGGTGGATGCTATGTCTCAGACATGCAGAAATGTAGAAATTGGAAGACTATATCAAAGAGAATATAGTTATTTCCCACAGCAGTAGTAAGAGTTGATCTATCCCTGCCAAAAAAACCCCAGTGGATAAAGAAGTAGACTTTATACCTGAGCCTTCACACAGCTCTCTTCCCCTTTATGTGTCTGCCTGTACTATTCTGCCAAGAAGAAAGTATTGCGGCTTACACAGAATGCTGTTCTGCTCTGGCACGTGTGTAAGACTGATTTCATATGCAGCTAGAAAATACTGAAATGGGCGTGGTGGGAGAGAAGGACTGAAACCAGGCAAGAATTGCTGAATTGAGGTGCTAGATGTTTTCAACTTCTCATTCCAGTCCTCAGAAGTGACCTTCAAATGCGTAATATTTCTTTCCTTAATCTCATCAGAATTTTTCGTGAAGTGACACCTTTTTGAGTCTGCAGTTGGCCCTAATGGGATACTCTGCAGTTTCCAGACATAATAAATTGTAAAATTTAATTCTAAACAAGTAATTTTGAGGAATTCTGAAGTAATTCTGAAGGAGCGCTAGGAACCTAGGAAAAGGTCTGGTAAATGTGTGTGTGGGGTTAGTTTGATGGGGGTTTATTCTATTATTTTGAACATAGGAGTGTGCAGTGTGGATTATACTGCATTCACTTTGCTCTTGTACCAACTCTCAGTATCTAAGAGGGTACACGTAAATATTTCTTAGTGGAGGCCAGGATATCTAGAATTTGTGGCAGCTCCTTAGTGTGCTATTTTCTGTACACAAGCTTCCAAGTTCATTGTGGGATCTAAATAAGCCAGCCAGTTAGAGGCTGAAAAAATAGTCTGGTACAGAAATTACAGTAATAATTTTAACCTCTA
Source organism: Anabacerthia variegaticeps (assembly GCA_035583185.1). Taxonomy (NCBI): domain Eukaryota; kingdom Metazoa; phylum Chordata; class Aves; order Passeriformes; family Furnariidae; genus Anabacerthia; species Anabacerthia variegaticeps. Next base: position 27,989,042 of record JAWWEW010000006.1, on the reverse strand, counting down.
AAATCTTAAGGCCACAGTGAAGGTCATTTAACTTATTTGATAACATTGCAGAGCAGCTGAAAGGTAATCTTTGCTCCAGAATTTTGGGATCATTGTGCCTTCTGTAATTATGCATAATAGTAACTGTAGTCATTCAAAATGAACAGCTGACTTGCTTGGATTTCTTAATCGTGCAGTGAGCCCTGCCAACTGCCATTATTGCCTGTACTGTTCCCTGTTCTTCTGTTCCCTGTCATGGGGGTTATTTCACTTTGCTAAGTAGTTCTGACATCTTTTATGTGTTGCTGCTGTTCAGAGGTGTATCCAGCTGCCTCGTGTTCCTCCTCACAGCACAGGGAGTCCAAAGGCAGGGCACAGCTGCCCTGCACTTCTAAGAACTTGACTGAGGGAGATCAGACTAACAGCTCCATTACTGATAGTAACAAGGTATGGCAATGTGAGGGAAAATTGGGAATCACTTGGTGAGTCCAGTACAGGCCAATGTCTTTTGTGCACAAGTCAAATGTGTCCTGTGTTACAACACCTTGTCGGTGGTTCTACAGAAGGAGGGATTCCAAGGCTCTCCTGGGGAATGTAGCATGTACAACTAAAGTTTGGATGAAAAGGCCGAGGTCTTGGAGCTGGATAGTTTTACATGGCTCAAAACCCTGCAATTATCTCTTTATAACTGTTGTTGGATAGCACTGGGTGCTTGTTTAATGTGTGACTTGGCAGGAATGTTTGTAGAGGGATACATGGGCTCTTCAGAGGGAGGATGTGTCATCCCTGGCTTGAGTACCTGGTCTAAAGTCTTAATTTTGCGAGAACATCATCTTTGGCAACCGGTATTGGGTCTAAATTTAGTTAAATCTGAATATATTGACCTGCCTAATTGAGAAGAGCAGTGTTTGTGGTGCTTGATTTATTTCTGCAAGTCAGATTACTGAGGAATGCTTTAATCATTATGAAATATGCAGTTTGTTTTTCTTTGTAGTCTAAGTTTGGAAAAACTTGTCAAATGCTATGAATTTTAACAGTAACAAAGGCATAGAGCTCAGCGGTAAGGAGCTGACTAATTTTTGTAAATTTAACATTAAAAGGCATTCTTGAGGAACGTGGTTACTGTCTCCTTTAAGCTCTCAAATGTTGTAGGAAGAACAGTTGTTACAATTAAGGTCTGCCCAAATATGAAGTCTGTCTTGCTCTGTAAAGAAAACAGTTATGGTTAAGATTTTCTGTGTTTCAGCTCTACCAAAGGTGCAGGCTTTGGAAAATGGGACAAAACATTATCTTAAACCATTCTCAAACTGCTTTCTGCTCTGTCCTGCATCTGTTAGGCTTTGCTGCTGCTGTGAATTTGGGGGGCAAGAAATTATCCAAGTTGTATTTTTGTTTCTGTTTTTGTTTGGTTGGTTGGTTTGTTTTGTCTCCCAGCTTCTGGATTATTCACTGTTGTGAAACTACTTCGTATTTTCAAAATCCTTGGCTGGGATGAGTCTTGTGCTGAAAATGAAAACTCTCTATGAGTTGTTTGCACTTGAAAGAACGTGTGAGCATCGTGATTGCAGTGTAGGACTTGATACTTCCATGCTCACCTGAAAGCTTGTTTGCCACTCTGTGTTCCTGCTAATTATCTGCCCAATGCCTTCTCTGATGCTCCAGGGTGGTTGTGGTGGACTCTGTCATAAATACAAGTCTGGGAGCAAAGAGTAACAGGAGAATTGAGGGGAAAGAATGTGCCAGGTTCATTCACAGAATTTTACTGAAGACCTTTTGATAAACCACGTTTCCTCATGGAAGAGGAAGCTGATGCAGAGCCTAATATCTGATCTAGGCTCCAGCTTGATAAACTAGTCTGCCTGGATTCAGGTCTCCAGACGAGCTGAAAGCATTTGTGTGGCCATGAATAGTCCCGATGGGCAAAGCTTGACTTGAATTGCAAATAAGTATTGAGGCAGCCTGGAGAGTGAATGGTTGCTTGAAATCTGCTGGCCTGATATCTCCAAAGATAAGCTTGTCTGAATGCAGGTATCAGGCCGGGTGAGTTTTTTTCTTCCCTGTGCCTATAATGATGTTTGAGTAGTGAGCTGTGGCTTCCAGTGAAACCTTGCAGTCACAAAGTGGTTTTTTTTGATAGCTGAGTGATCACCAAACAGCCAAATTGAGGTCTGTGATCTGCTTGGTGAGCTGGGTTCACCCTACTTTCATCCTGTATTCCATGTTTTTGGATGCCATGAAGAATGACTGTTGGTGTAACACTTGCTGTTGAAATAGCCAAATGCTGACTAATCTGGAAAAAGCAATCTGGGAGTTGCTGTCTTTTTATGAGGGCAGAATATGTTTCTTAGGCATTTATGTGGCCCCATATGAAGTTGAGGACAGTCCCCTTTGCCACAGCCTGCATGGACTGTAATGGAAAAGCACCTGGCCCAAGTTATGCTGAGGCTGAACCATCCCAAGGTTATTTGCCATCTTAATTTCTTAATCATTTCAATCATGGCTTGCAAATAGAGGTAGAAGGCAGAGGAGGATGGGAATGTTATCAGTCTAATATAAGACATTTCCATGGTCTTTTGACATTGCTTAATGTCTGTCATGACTAAGTAAGTGCTTTGTTCTTTGGACTGCTTGTCCTTGCAGACCCTTCTTAATCTGTGAGCACCTTGAATGTGAATGGAGTTGCGTTTGAAGTTTTTCTGCTGCTCTGGGTTTGACGTTAGAGCTTGTTGATCACCAGAGCTTTGAGCAGTATGTCTTGCTTCTTGCTGCCTGCTTTTAGAATGAAACACAATAGTGTTCTGGAATTCAGATGGAAATATATAAAAAATTGCTGTGGTAAAGAGGGTAGCAGAATTTTTTGAGTGTTAAGATAAATCAGCTGTATAGTAACATTCTGGTTTAGTGAATGGTCACTTGTGTTCCTGCCTGGTGATGAACAGCAACTCTGGCGAGTTCCTTCTAAGAACTTGTAGTGAAATGTCAGTGTTAATTACTGGGTTTTTCTCAAGGCCTGCTTTTCCAGGGGAAGGAAAGAAGAGATGACCAGCTCTAACAGCCCTGTAATTTACTGCTTCAGGAAGAACGGTGTAACTCTTTGTTTAAGAATTCTCACCCTTCCTGACTGATCATACTGTGTTCCTGGTTTTGATAAACAAAACCTTCTTATTCTGTGTATTTAGTTTCTCTGGCTGCTGTGTTGGGGATGATTTTAATTGGAAGAAAAGCAAATTCCAGAAATACTGTACTGCAGTTAATGGTATCTCAGCACTTGGCTTGGGGAGCAGGTGAAGTCATTGAGCTTCCTCAGTGCAGAAGGAGCTGCTGGTGGAAACTCTGCGTGTTTGTGGGGCTTGGGGTTGGTTTTCAGTTATTCATTTTGCACTGAAATCATGGACTGTGTTTACCACTTCTACAGTGTTTGTTAATTAAATGCTGACCCTCCAGATTTTGAGACGTTCCAATTGTAGAGATGGAAATACTTCAAAATTCCTAGTGTTACATAAGGATAGAGGTTTCTGGAGTTAATGCATTCCTTGGCATTTACAGTGTGCTTAAATGAAACAGTGTTAATGGTGTTAAATATGCCGTCCACTTCTGCCCTGGGAACTCTGACTTGAATGCTGGCTTATATTCCGATTGCTTTACTTGTCTATTGTTTTTCTTTACAGGCAGATTTTGAGGAGTGAACAGGAGGTAACAGACTCGATGAGTTTCCAGCGAAATGTCGGAAAAGTCAGGCCAGAGTACAAAAGCAAAGGATGGAAAAACAAAGTATGCAACACTCAGTCTGTTTAATACTTACAAGGGAAAGTCACTGGAAACTCAGAAAACCACAGGTGGGTGAGCTGTCTGTAGTGTTGCATTCTTTCAGTTTCATCATCACTGCAGTGCTAATTAAGAGTGCAGAGTGTATAAGCACTTAACCACAGCAAGATTTTTCTCTTAACTGCTTGGTCCAGCAGTGAAGTGGAAGGATTGTGGAAAGCAGGATTCATTCATTATAGTTTCTGGTTAGCTGTAAACAAGAGTATCAGCTCAGAGAGAAAGCATTTGCAGTCTAGTAGAAGTAGAATGTAGGTAAATAAAAACTGGTTTGTAGCTGCAGTCTCCATTTGTTATCAGCAAATGACATGCCATTCCCCAGCTGCGCTTTTCACTGCAGTAAGGTTTGAGGTACTGAAGGTGTTTGATCAAGGAGAAGACAATGCTTGCTCTCACGTGGGTGGTTTGTCTGGTGTGTGGACAAAAATTGGGTGAAACTTGCATTGACACCTCAAATAAGTTAACTTTTTTGTGATTGATGGGGTTGAGAACCTGGGACAATGACATTCTGAAGGTTTTGAATTGGATTTGACGTACGTGCCTAAGCTGAGGGTAAAAGAGGGAAAGAAAGTTCAAGCTTCATTAAAATTTTTCACAATACTCTTTTTAAAGGTTGAAACTCTTGTAATGGTACCGCTTGCCCAGGGCAGTAACATGTACTTGTTCACCTGAGTTGATTAGTTGGTAGGCTGAGTGTCCGGTGTGGTGCATTAGCTTTGTACTGCTTTTTCATGCTTGTGGTCTGGAGTAAATGCAGTTTTAGGGATGTTTTTGTAAGGGCAGCATCTGCCAACTGAAATTGGCAGCAAAAAGGAACTGGGCTGGACCCATGCGGGTATTCCTGGACTCATTAATGTACATTAAGTTCCAGAAGGAGCAAGAGAATGATGCTTGACAAAATATTGAAGGATATTAAGACATTGACATCATATTTTAAATGACTTCTCTAGCTTTCTGTCACTGACTGTTGTGTATAGAGGGGGGCCCTATATATACTTTTTAGTCTCTGGAACAGGCTCACCATAATGACTCACTGTTCAAAAAGTACTCAAGTTCTCCCAAACCAAGTATTTCCAATTCTGTTTTGTAAAAATTAAATTATGAAACGTTTTGGATTTTTATTTCTTATACTCTGAATCTTTTCTGACTTTATTGCAAAATCTTTGTATGTAGCTTTGCATAACCAGCGTCTGCTGAACGGCTCTGCTAAACTTGCACTTTGTGTTCTGAACTGCAGTTGCTGCCCGCCATGGATTGCAGAGCCTTGGGAAAGTTGCCATTTCCAGGAGGATGCCTCCCCCAGCCAACCTGCCCAGCCTCAAAGCAGAGAACAAAGGCAATGACCCCAATGTGAACATTGTGCCTAAAGACGGCACAGGATGGGCTTCCAAACAAGAACAGCACGAGGAAGAGAAGTAAGTGACCAGTGAGCTCTGGCTTGGTTTGCTGTGCCATTTCACTCACGTTTTCCCCAAAACTAGGGATGGGCAAGGCCTGGGGAGGGTTTGGCTAGACTTGACTGTCCTCAGGGTAGCTGCCAGAGAGGAAAAAGCACCACTACTAATTTTTGTGAGGGAGAATCTTGCTATTAGAGGGAGACCTAAAAAAACCCAAAACCATGCACAAAAACCCTCCTCACACTTGAATTGGAAGTGGTTTGCTTAAAAATTCTATATGAAGGAAAGAGTATTTCCTTTAGCCACATGATGCGGTTGCCTGTGTGTAAGTTTTGATGTCTGCTTAAAGGAAATACAGTACATGTTTGTAAGATCAGTGTTATCACCTTAAATAAAACTTTCTTAACTCTAGGAAGAACGCCGAGGTACACAGCAGCTAAATTCAATAATAGCTTGCAAGTTCATGAAAGTATGCAAAAATCTGTTTAATTGCGGTTGTGCTGAGCTGTGGCAGAGAAAACTCAAAAATTCTTGGTTTGTATACATTTATGTGAATCTCTGCTTTGTTTCCCTAATGATTCTTAATATTTGCACTTTTTTTTTTGCTACAATGCCATAAATTCTACAGACTTCAAAAATTTTCTGTCTTAAACTACACTAAAGTTTCACACTCCTCCAGTATGTGATACAAACAAAACAAGAACTGGTGGCAGTGTTGATGCACTGCTGTGTACTGTGTGTAATACAAATTTCCCATGCTCAGTGCACTTTTCTTCTGCTAAATTTGTTTCACATCTGTACAGCTGAAGAAGATGGAAACTAAAACTTTTCAGTTTCTTAGTTGGAAAGTATTACAAAGCAAATATTATGCCATGTAAGCTTAAAATAGGATGTGGCTCTCACTACATAAGTAGAAACAAGGTTTAAGTGTTAATTCTTTATCATACAAATTGTTCTGAAAACCACTTGAACATAGAGGCACTGACTGAATGTTTCCAGTACTTGTGAAAGCAAAAGATGAGATTTAAAGGTTTTCTTCCCCATCTGCTGTCCCTTTATTGCTCTTTGTATACTTTCTTACATGTAAATGTCGATTTTTGACATCTCTCTGAGAAGCTGTTAGAATTCAGGAATACAGTGTTCTGTTTAGCCTTTTACTTGAAGTTTATGAAACTACAAATTTACACTTTTCTGCCCCGTGTTTTGTTTGGTACTTCAGCAACATCTTCCTGCGCTTCAAGGTCACTTACAGTTTGTCCTGTGTTGCACCAGTAGCTGTTTGACTAAACCACATTTTTTCTGCATCTTTGCTTACTCCATGGCGTCCTACATGTGTTAGAAGTATATTCCAGTAGTTGATGTTACATGTAAAAATACATAAGTAACTGTCCCTTACCTGCAATTGGAAATTGTTGGCCTTTGTGTTTTCCCGTGTGTTATTCTGATAAAGGCCTTGAAGACCACATGCAAATAACAGTAGCAGGGGAAGGGATTTGTTCCCAGGAACAAATGTGTGCCCAGGCCATGAGTAAATTCTCCTAATTTGGACCATCTAACGTGTTTGCTCAAGTCTTCAGACCATTTGTGGAACTCAAGCTGTATTTCTTGATATTTCGACATAGTTGCATAAATGCTGCAGTTCACATGTGAAGTGTTTTATTGTTTCTCTCACAAGCGTTGTGGATAAAGGGAACGTGTTGATAAGAGTTTGCTCACGAGTTCATATGAATGAGATGTTCCCTGTTACTATGAAAATCGGGTTTTTACTGCTTTCCCCAGTTGTGACTTGTTCTGTGGGTATTCCCTCAACCCCTTTTTCCTGATTAGTGTGGCCTGTTGTGTATTGATTTGATTAATTCAGCTGAGTTCTTTCCCTCATCCGTACCCGCACCTGTAAGACAGGGCTTGGAAAACTTAAATTTTAAATGGCTTGTCTTTGACACAGGAATGCAGTGAGTAGTTTCTTTAAGTCTTGTTCCTTGTTTCGTTTGTGTGTGACAAAGTATAGCTGTGTAACTTACAACTTCTCCAAAATTGCTTAGAAAATGTGCAGCTGTAAGACAGAGCAATTATGTGGAAACGGAAAATAAATGAAAAAGGTTTTTTTTAATTACAGTAATTTCTGGAAACAAATGGAAATTGCATTCAGTTATCCTTGTGAGAAGCCCGTGTTTCTCCCCAGTACTGATTTTTTTTAATGATGTTTACTTCTATGTCAGTTCTCAGACTACTGTGTAGTGCTTGGAGTGGATCGCTGCAGAACCCAAATCAAACTGACTTCTCAGTGGTAGCCCTCAGAAATTTAGGATTACTTTAGGATCTATTTAAAACATTTACAATTGTTTCCTGTAAGTTACCTGACATGATACTGCACTAGTTATCTCTACTGGTATAATAAAGTGATTTTGGGCTACAGGATATGCCCCATAGTTCCTGTTATATCAAAAGTTACTACTAATGAGCTGGATTTATAGGCACTAATGCTGTGGGTCTTAAGTGATCTGAATATTCAGATTTCAGAAATAGCTTTTATTGAAAGAAGTTAAACCATATGCAGACTAGAAAGGTCTCATGTGTCTGGTTTTTTTACCTTGGACAAAAAGTGTGCTGCTTATGCCTCTTTATTGTTAAGCTGGTGGGACTGAGGCCATTTCTTAAGACTCAAACTTCTGGGCTCCAGTTCATGGTACCCCATACAGTTTTTCATGATGTCTTTAGATTTCCTTATTTCCTTTTACTCTGTAGTTTCTGCCATGTATTTGCCTTTGTTCTTTCAGTCCATGGTGGTCTTGAAGTGCTTTGCTCTAGTAACTCCTGAGGCAAGAGAATGTTATTCCAGATTATTTCCTTTGATGGTTGTAAATTGATGGGGGTTTTGATTGTCCAGTACACTACTTCAAAAGTTATAATTCAGTTCATGCCTTGACTGCATTTTCTGCCCAGCCATTTTCATTCATTCCTCTCCACTTTGGGAAGTGGACTCTTGAAAGAATTAGCTAATTCATTCCATTTTTTTTTTAACTGTTACTATAACAACTTCTTTTATGGAGGAAAATGCTTTTTCTGCGGAAAAGTAGTTATTGGTTCTTCAGCTGCACAGCTCCCTCATTTCATTCCCTTGTTTGCAGCAGTCATCCTGACAATCTTATTTTGTGCTCACCCTCTTGTATTCACAAGTGCTTTTCCTCTTGATTCCAGACAGCCAGACGTGCCGCAGACACAGCCAAAACCTGCTGTTCCTGCTCCTCCAGAAGCAGCTCCTGTTGCCAAATCCTGGGCCAACACCAAGCCAGGTGGACAGGACGGTGAGTGCTGCTCAGGGTGGAGGGTTCTTGCCTGACCGAGCAGGCTGTGAGTGCTGCTGGGAGTGACCTGCACGCCCAGCAGGCCTTTGAGTCTTGACCAGGCCAGTTGGGTCTGGGAAGGGTTGTGGAAGCCCCTTTCCAGGCTGGAAGGTGAGCCAGTCCCTGGTCACTCCAGCTCCTGCCAGGTTTATCAGCAGGTCTGACTGCTTTTTAAAGGGGTGGTGTAGTCACCTCCTGTGAATTAACAGGGAGATGGTGGTGGAAATGTAAAACCTTGAACATGGCTGCAGTGAGGAGGGAAAATCACAGTCAATACCTCCAATACATACAGTTTTGGCATGGAAAGAAGAGCCGTAAACACTTGGTAGTCGTTCTGTTCACAATTTTGGATCATTTTGTGCAGTGTGTATAGTGCTACAGCGATACTTTTCCCTTTATGTTATAGATTCCTTGATTATTTTAGTATCAAAGTGATAGTGTTCAAGTATGTGGGTTTTTTTTTTCTGGGGCAAACATTAAAGGTGTGTTTTGAGGTTTGCTTAACATAATTGTAGGAAAGTATAGAGAACTGTTTCCATCAGTATGAATCTTAGCTTGAGTGTTTTAATTACAGATGTAAGATCAGAACTAAATCATCAGCAGATTTTTTTAGAATGCTTGTATAGTGAGAGGTTACTTAGAATTCCTGTGTCTCCATTGTTAAAGAGAACCCACAATGTGTTTTATTCCTTACATTTGACTCTTGTAAGCTTTCTGTGGCTATAGAATTGTGTGGCTGTAAAACTGAGTTTAGGTTTTCAAGTTGAAGAAGTGAGTTCTCTTCTGAATAGAGATCTTAAAATAGTAAAATCTGAGTGGCACGGAGGTCAATTCTTAGATGTTATATGGAGTTTAGCATTGCATATCTAATGATTTGGGTTCTTTTCACACTAAGTATTAGAAGTGACAATGCTACATTCTTCATTTCTTGCTCTCCTCTCTAATGTTCAGTGTTACTTTCATTATCAGATATAAGAACTTTTCTCCGTTAAGCTTTTATGAGATTCCTGTAGAATAAAAAGAAGAAATTCATACTGATGCAAAGTGATCTGCATACCAGCCTTTCTGCATAAGCTGATAAGATCATCTCTATGACACAGGAAATAGTGATTCGGCTCAGTGGCTTCAAAATGCATTTAGCTAATTATTTCATAGTTACCATGGCAGCTTGTGTGCCAAGCCCAGATGGCACCCTCATTTCATTCGATTAATGCGGGAGCGGGTTTGCTGTTTCAGGAAGAAATACTGGATGTGAATTGGCATCAGCTGCTCACTGTCCTCCTCAGTCTGAAACCCAGGGTACACCTGTTGTGCTCATGCTTTCCTGGTGTGCACTTGGCTTTTAGAACTTGTAGTTTTTCCAGATGCCTTGTGAGTGTTCCAGCAGTCACTCAGCTGCTGCCTTGTGCTCTTGTAAAACTTGAGTGAGGCAAGACTAAAACCCTTCTGTTGCTGGTCATGTAGAAAGGAAAGACTTCTGAAATGTAAGAGCAGCATGAGTTTTTCAGGTCCTCCACTGGCTAAAAGTTGGGGTTAAATGCTACCAAAATATCTTTACAAGGACTGCTCTTTACTTATGTAGATTATGTTAGCAGTTAATAAATGTGGCCTTAATGGTCGCTTTGAAAGGATGAACAGGCTCTATTGCTTTCTGAACTGTTCTAACTACAGAAAGTTGTGACTCTGTGAATATCTTGCTGTGTAGGTCCACCTCTTCCAGTAAACAGCTATTTCCAGCAAGAGTTTCCCAGTCTGCCGGCAGCTGGGGATCAGGACAAGTCAGGTAAAGATAAAGATGCACCTGAAGACCCCCATGGATCAGGACCCAACCTGCGGCCACAAAGTGAGTGTGCACTGCAAGTTTTGGTGTAACTGCATGGATTTGTGTGGAACATACCAGAAGATTACTCATGCCATGTACAAAATTGATGAATATGTTGTTTTAATCAACACACTCCTACACTGAAGAAGAAATGGATATTTCTGCTTTATTCTTCTTTGCTGTGCTCCTGGTGTGTGGAAAATAGTGTGTTTAATCTTTTTACTTCCCATTTTCCCAGTCTAGCCAGTATTTCAGTTGTACTCTGAAGAACACTTGTTAGTTGCACAATACTCAATCTTTTTCTTCCTTCGAGCTGCTAGATGTCACAACAGCTAAAATACGTATTTAAAGAACTCTCATAATATTAACTAATTATATAAATCATATTTGGATTGTCCCCAAATGATTAGTACTCATAAGAAAGGAGCCTGAAAAATCCTGAATTGGAAGTTAATCTGTAGGGTGCCAGAAGACTGGATTGTGCTTTGAAAGGCACTGGCATCTTTGGCTTGTGGCTGCAGTGCTCTGACCAGCTGGATCTGTTTAGGCTGTGGGGAATTAGATGGAGCAAACCCAACCTTTAACAGTGTTGGGTGTACATTTCTCAGGGAAGAAATGTGTGTTGCTTCCCCACATCCTTATAACAGGGAAGCATTTGGAATTGTGCTTGTTACCAGTGGGAAGCAAAATTCTTTTCTCCCTCAAATGTTTGTTTTTGATGAGATTTGATGGACTAGGGGTCCTGTCCTGCACTGTGGGTGGCACTGTTTTGTACCAGTGCAAGGCACAAGGTAAACTGCTTTTAGCAGGCTTGGGCTCTCAGAGGGTCCTTAACTCCTTTCTGTGTTACGTGCCCTGGTTTCCTTTCATTTGTTTGTCAGGTCCTGCAGACCGAGGCTGTGTGCCTGTTCAGGTCCTCTCTGAATTTTGGTATAAAGATTAAATTGTCGGGAAAGTTGAGATGTGTCCAACACCAAATGAGGAGAACAGCTCTGTGTGTCAGTCCAGCCTCCTGCAGGCAGTTACAGTTTTGGGCAGCACTGTACGTGCTATATTAAGCCCTTCTTTCATGTCTGACAGCAGAAAGCTACATGAACTTGGCGAGTACTGCCCCTTTAGCAGCTGTGCTCCCCAGCAAAGATAAGTGCAAGAACTGTAATGGATACTTAGGGGCATAGTTTATCACTCCTTAAAGGGTTTGTGCCTCGGAAGGAACAGTATTTACAGTGTGTGTCTGAATTTCTGTTGGTCCTCATGGATCTGAGAAGTGCTGCTGAGTTTACTCGGGTTTTTTTTGTCCTGACCCATGGTCTATAAGTAGAAACTCCTGAAAGAATGGACTGCCTGGCACAAGTGATAGGTCATTAAAATCCCTTGCTTTTTGTGGACTTTTTGCTAGACATTCACACCCAGAAGTACAACCCTTACCACTTGTATTCCGTTCTTATCAGGCAGAGATACAAGCCAGACTCTGCATGCCTGGGTTCACTCTGACGTGTACCTGTGTGTTATCTTTCTTTTTGAGCTGCTCGAGAGTTTCCTGTAGGCCTTTGCTGCTTAGGAAGTTTAATCTTTCCCTTGACAGCACCTTCACACTGAGTCAACAGTGGCCCACTTAGCACAGCTAAATCTGTTTTCCCTCCTGTGCTATAATCAGTATCCTTCCTAAACGGCATTGTGTTTGGAAGGTAGCGTAGAACAACTAGAGCAGTCCATAAATTTAGCTCTGACCCTTCAGGAACACAGCTGGATGTAGGGCTGAGGAGGATTAGGAAGCAGCTTCTCTTTTCTGGAGTGACCATTGCTTGGGTCAGTAGCAGGTGTGAAGGTGTGTCTGCACAGACAGATAGCTGTGTCACTGAGAACTGGATGGGAACAGTGTGTTTCTCATCATCCCTGTCTCTAGATCTGTAATGTAAGATCTACTATGGGTTTTTCGTGTACTGATTCAGTCCACGTAGGTGCTATTAGTTGTAGAGAAGGGGATACTAAGAGCAACTCTCCTTGTTCTCCAACAGATCAAGAAGGTAAGACCCTGGGACAGGAAGATGGCAATGCTACACCGGCAGAACAAAGTGATGGCCAGAAGGCAGGAGACAAGAGGGATGTGCGGTTGCCACAGGTCCCTCAGCCCAAGCTGAATGGGCAGCAGCAGCCACCCATCTCATCTCAGTACAGAGCAATGATGCCACCTTACGTAAGTGATGAATGGTTTTAAGCAGCAGGAATTGATTATTGGCCAGTGTGATTTCCTTTTGCCCCTTTCTCTTCCCTCCCTGGAACACTCAGCAGTTCTGCTGGAAGGGTGGGATTGAAACCAGCACCTAAGAGGATGTGGCTGCCTGTTGCCACTCCTGCTGTGCCAACTTTGAGCTTGTCAGTACTTGATTAACATTTGTAATCATTTCACCTCAGTGACTTGATGTCACATACTTCTCATATTAAGCAAACTGTCTTTTGAGTGAAGAGTCTTGCTTTATTTTCATTGTGATTCCTTTGATGCTCTCAGGATGCTTGGTGTAGTGATACTTTTTAATTAATTACTCCTGTTTTTAAACCTCTTGTAGATGTTTAATCAGTATCCCAGAATGGCATATCCTCCTTCCATGCAAGGTCCAACAAGATTCCCCAATTCTGAACCTAGCAGGTAAGAAACCCTACAAGTGGTGGTGTTTGTTGTGTGGGTATGAACTCTGGGACTTAGTTAAAAAAAGATAAAGAAAATATTTGCACTGAGTGTCTCGATGATTGTATGCTGCATAAGAACTGCCACTGTTCAGTTTCCCAAATTTGGCCTGTGTGGAGCAGTGCCATGGAGTGCTTGACAGCTCGACTTGAGGGAATTCTGCATGTTACAGGGTTTTGGACTGGGAAGAGCAAAAGTCACTCGGGGACACCTTTGAAACTTCAACCAGTATTTTACCTGTAAAAGGAGTCTTCCATTGTTACAGTGGAAGTAGTTAATTCCCGCTTCTCAAATCTAATGCATTACAAAATAAGTTTTCCTTCTTTTTGTGGATTTCTCTGTAGTTGAGAAGGGCTGTGCACGTGCATGAGGAAATAGGGGATCCTGTGGGCAGTAGGGTACAAATTGACAGTTCATCTATGACTGGGATCAGGGAGAGGATAGGAGGGTTGAGAGGGATGACTGGGAGAACTTGGGTATAAGAGTAGGAGGATGGTACAGAATCTTTGACAGTGGGAAAGCATGAGAAGTATAAAGAAATATCTCCAAGGTGGATAAATCAGTGTTGAAAAGGATGCCAGACCTATGCAGTGTGTTGTTTGAAAGCTACAAGGTGTGTGGTTTTCTGCTGTCGTCTGATGTTTGAGTTGTTTGTGAAGTGTGCAAGCAAGGCTGTAGCATCCAGTGTTCCTCTTTCATAAAGAACCATCTGGTGGTGTAGCAATAATTTGAATTATGATAGTCACACATGTGGAGGAGAGTTCACATTTATACTGTGTTTGAGACAAAGGTACTGTGTATTTCAAATAGTTGTCATACAAGTTGAGCTTTTATCTAGTCATTTGTGTATAAATTGTGATGGTGCCCTTTGTTTCTCTTTTTTCAGAGGCCCAAGGGGAAGAGGCCCACCTTCCTGGTGTTCAGAACCCATTGAGCGCCCTTCCATTCTCAGTGCTAGTGAACTCAAAGAGCTTGATAAATTTGATAATCTGGATGCTGAGGCCGATGAAGGCTGGGCAGGTAAGAACATCAGAGTAATGGTCTGCTATTTGTACATTGAATGTGTCTGAAAGACTAATTGGATATTTGTTTATGCATTAGGTGCTCAGAGTGAAGTGGATTACACCGAGCAGTTGAACTTCAGTGATGATGATGAGCAAGGAAGTAGTCAAAAAGAGAAGGAAAGTGGGTGAGTCAGTGTTGCCGATTGGGTGTGAAGTGTCCTTTAACTAGCCTAGCTTTTGGAAAGACTGAATGAAACTAGTGGAGGTACTCATTCCAGTAACATTTATTCCAGTAATTTAATGCTGTATTAAATTGCATAGCTGCCTGCAGACTCCAGTCGTTCGGGTGTGTAGAAGGAATTATCCTTGCTGTGAGCAACCTTTGCTAAGAAACATGGAGACTACAAGATAAAACACTAAATGTGCGTGTGGAGTACTCATTCCATTTTTCTTACTTCTTTGCACATAGTGATGAACAAACACCATCAAAAGATTCCAAGAGTCCTGATGACCAGAAGGAAGGAGAAGAACAGACAAGTGCTAAGTCTGCCACACAGGTTTCCACAGCAGCAGCCAAAGGGTCGTATGGCAAAAGCTCTCAGCTTGATCAGGTTTGTGTGCTCCTCTCTGCAGCTCCTCTGGCAGCAGCCTGGTCAGGAGCATCCAGCTCAGGTGTCTTTCCAAACTGTCAGGTCAATTAAGGTTATGAACCTGAGTGAAGGCATTAGCAACTGAAAGCATTATCTGAGCTGCAGTAACTAATCAGGTTCTGCTCAGTCAACTCAGCTGCCTCTGGTCCCAAAATAAAAATAGGTCCTCTTTATCTGGTGTGTGCTGGTCATGGGGGTGAGAGCTCTTGTGTGGGTTACTGTGGCTCAGCTGGCAGGAGTTACCTCAGTCTTCTGGTCTGTCCATCCCTGTAACTGAGCAAAGCCATTCTGGTGGTCAGGGTTTCCAGTGGCACACAGCAAATAGCCCAGACATTTTTCAGTGTGTGGAGATTTTTGGTATCATGGCCCACTTTCTGCAGTGCAGCTTAGCTGTAATGTGAGCTCACTTCTCACATGTCAGGCCAATAAATTGTATACAGACCATGTAGAATTCATCAGCTCACCCATTTTTGGTTCCTCTAGAAAGGAACGTTGGCAACCACCTCAGTTTATGCCTGCTACAGCCCTATTGCTAATTTTTTTCCCCAGGTGTCATGAAATGAGTATTTTAAGGTCACTGAAAACACCTTAAAACTCTAATTTCACAACACCAGGAAAAGCTACTGTTGGTTTTGAAAATTTTCTAGAAATACTGTCTCTTGACACCAATAATAATGAAGATGGGGATTTGAGATTGGTTTTACTTGCTTATAGTCTGAATATGAAGATCATATGGTTTTTTAAGGTTTGATGCTGCATTGAATCTGAGGCAAAATGGTGCAGTAACAAACTGAAATTTTGGATAGGTAATTTCTTGAGTTGTTCAGCACTTGGTACATAAAGTGAAAATGTTTTTGGCTTTGTTTTGCATGCGGATTTCTGTTGAATGCAGATGCCTTATTAGGTAGAAAACAATAAATCTAAAATTTTGGCTTGTCTGTGGTTATGACCTTGCTTAACCCTGGTACTGTGTTTGATCCACCAGGATCGAGGTCCACCACAGCCTTCTATACACGAGAGGGGTGGTCCTGCTCTTCCTCCAAAATCTATTCTACCACCGGTAAGGAAGATCAGAATTGTCCTTATTTCCTTGAGTTAAATTGGTTAACGCTTTCTTTAATGCTGTGGCAGAGGGATTTTAGTCTAAGAAAAGTAAAAATACACTTCAAATAATAGCAAACCTTTCCTTTAGCAAATAACAGGATTGTAGTGCCTGGGACAGTAGGAATGGGACCCTAACACAGCCGTGCTGCTAATTGTGTACAGCAGCCCCGTCTTGTAAGTGGCATGTGAAATGCACAAGAATTTCAAGAGCTTTCAGTAATCCAGCCCCATTTGGGAACTGGAGAGGACAGGAGCTTGGGAACATTGCTGAGGGCTGACTGCCAAGACAGATGGGGAGATGAAGTCCCAAATGAAATGTGAACTAAAATCTCTGTTATCCTGAGCTACCTTGAAATTCTTTGGCTCCTTGGGGGACTTTTGTCTGAGATCTACCCTGAATCTCTTCAGATTTAGAGCAGCCTGTAAACCAAATCTAAAAGATGTTTGTCATCTTTGCTGTCACTTTGCCTTGGTGATGGTGAGGAGAGGTGACATAAACCCAGCTGAATCTCTCCCTCTCCTTTCTGAGCTCAGGTTGTGAGAGGCTGAACTGAGCAGGAAGGTGGGGACTCCCTTTGTCTTCCTAGTCTTGCTTTTTAAACGTGCCATGCAGATAAATGCGTTGACAAATAGTTAGAATGTAATGTTTCAGCTGGCTGTTTACATAACACGGGTTGAACTTCACTGATTTTCCTGTTGCAGCACCCTCCTCCCCCTGATCGCCAGATGGGAAGGCAGGGACCCT
The DNA here is from genome assembly GCA_035583185.1 of Anabacerthia variegaticeps. Classification (NCBI taxonomy): domain Eukaryota; kingdom Metazoa; phylum Chordata; class Aves; order Passeriformes; family Furnariidae; genus Anabacerthia; species Anabacerthia variegaticeps. Next base: position 27,972,489 of record JAWWEW010000006.1, on the reverse strand, counting down.
TCCCCCCTAAGCCAGTACCAGATGAGGATGAGATCTGGAAGCAGAGGAGAAGACAGCAGTCAGAGATCTCCGCTGCGGTGGAGCGAGCCCGCAAGCGGCGAGAGGAGGAGGAAAGGAGAATGGAAGAACAGCGAAAAGCAGCTTGTGCTGAAAAGCTGAAACGGTTAAATGAGAAATTCGGCTGTGTGACAAAACCCTCCCGGGAAGACCCTCTGAAGGAGAGAGAAAGGGAGCGGGAGAGGGAGAGGGAAAGGGAGCGGGAGAGGGAGAGGGAAAGAGAGCGGGAGAGGGAAAAGGAGAGGGAGCGGGAGAGAGAGCGAGAAAAAGAGAGGGAGAAGGAAAAGGAAAAAGAGAGGGAAAGGGAGAAGGAAAAGGAAAAAGAAGAAAAAGAAAGACTGGAGAAGGCAAAAGAACAAGAAGTGGAGAAAGAGAAAGAAAAAGAGGTGGAGAAAGAGGAGAAGGAGAATGAGAAAGAGAAGGAAGAGGAAAAACCAGCACATGAGGTTCCTGAGCCTGTGGAACCTGTGGCAACACCTGTAGCAGAAAAACAAGAAAGTGAAACCAAGAATAACAAGGAAGAAAAAGGTATGCTTACACACAAGTAGGAGCTGTCCTTCTTGAAGCTGAGTCACAGAGCGTAGTTGTAGTCTAGAAGTCTAATTTGCATAGCTGATTAACCTAGTGCATCTAGACCATTTATTTTCCTGCCATATTACAGCTGATAACTGTCCTTTGAGTGAGACCTGCTTGCCCAGCTCATCAAAAGATTAAGGAAAAAAATAATTTCTCTGATTTAGGCTGGACTTTGACAAATACAGAAAGAAAAAAGGGCTTTCTTCTCTTCCTCAAGAAGGGTCAGCCACCCATGTTGCTTAAAAAGCAATGCAAATTATTTCAGCTATTCTGTTCTTTCAGCAAGCCTAGAGAAGTAGACACAAAGGGCACCTATTTAAACATGGTGCATTTTTTGTAGTGGAACTTGAATGCCTCAAGAGATGTGTTAGACTATGCTTAGTAAAGTTATGTTGTCCTTTAAATGGATAAAATTAGTTCTAAACCAAACCTTGGTTCATAAAAAAAAGTTGGTTCAGATCCAATGTGGTATCAGTAATGCAGCAGTTCATAAATCACACTGTAGTTACAGCCTAAATGTCAGTAGTTGCTTACCCAGTGTATTTGAGTTTAAAAGGGGCACTGAGAGATCTATTAACACAGTGGTCTCTTTTGAGGCATTGTTCTTACCTTTTTTTTGCCTTTATTGGTTTTGGAAACAGCATGTGAAGTTAGAGAAGGCAGACAATTTAGGGCAACATTCTTTATCTGACATTCTGGTGAAATTGTCACAGTTTAAGATTCACTCTTGTCTCCCATATGTGGGGTTTTTGTTGTTTTTCAGAAGATCAAGCAGTCTTTACTCGACAAGATAGTGGTCGGAATGAGAAAGAGGTTTCACAGGTGACTCATGAGAGTGAGCCGGATTCAGGATCTCAGCCTCGTCCTGCTGTTTCCTCGGGCTATTCTAAACAGTTCCAGAAATCACTACCACCAAGATTTCAGAGGCAGCAGGTAATGAACCAGTTCATTAAAAGAGGGAAGCTCATTTAAAGAATGTCTTCTGCTTCATTCTGAATAAGAACGTGACCCAGAGGAGTTTCAAAAAGCTGAAGTCATTGGTTTCCAGCTTCTGTAACATCCATGGTATTGGCAGGAATGGCATGAAACACTTCCAAGATACAAAAGTGAGCAGAAGGCAAGAGAGGTTTTCAGACTGGCTCCCACTGGCCACTCACCCTGTGGTTGCCTGTGGAACCAGGGGTCTGATGATTGATCATTGTTTCTGCAGCTTTTCCTAAAAGGGTATGACTCTTGCAAATTGAGTTGAACTTGGGTCCTGTGCTCTGAAGAGCTCTTTTCAGTAATGACATGCATGAAGTATAGGTTGTACTCTGCCTCTATAGCTGTAGCTATTTTAAATTGTCCAGTCTGCTTTACTCCCTTTTCTCCTGATTCATCCTGATGAATGTATACGATTAACTGAGAATGCTTAGTGGCCTAGAGATCGTTGTACTTCTTGTTTCCAAGGGTTATTTGAGTTCTGCTTGGGTCTTCATCATAACAAAAAGTCCTGTAATACTGTTTTCTGTTATGCAGGAGCAAATGAAACAGCAGCAGTGGCAGCAGCAGCAGCAGCAAAGTGTCCTTCCACAGTCTGCTCCCTCCCAGCCTTCAAGTGGCCCTGTCCCCCCTCCCCAGCACAGACCCCTTTACCAGCCCATGCAGCCACATCCTCAGCATTTGGCTTCGATGGGCTTTGATCCACGGTGGCTCATGATGCAATCTTACATGGATCCACGCATGATGTCGGGAAGACCTGCAATGGACATGCCTCCTATTCATCCTGGTAAGTCTGGAAGCTTTTTTTTTGACTGTTGCGTTTGCTTGGTTTTGAAATAAAAGTCTTTCCCCACCCACACTTGGTTTAGTGAATGGGTGGATTTTTTAAGAAAAGTCTTACATTATTTTATTGTTTGAGACAAAATAGATTTTAATCATATGCGACTAAAACTGTCGTCATATGGGAATGTATCACTGTGGACTATAAAGTAAAATCACAGCTGTCATAACTGCAGCCATGTTAGTGACAGTTAAGATGATTCGGAACGTCAGCATAAGCCTTACTTTATTACAGATAGGAAAGTTAAACTGAGAAAAAGAGCGTATTTACCGTTTGTTTCATTACATGTTAGCACTTGGCAGTATGTTGTTTACCAAAAAACCCCATGAGATTCCATTGCTTTTATGTTACATACTAGCATACTAGTCTTAATAAATTTCCAGGTTTGGATTCTTGCTACTAAAAAGTCCTTTTTAATTTGTGGAGTGGCCATCTGATTTGCAGTTAGGAAAGGTGTTTGCTATCAATAATAGAAGTGTATCATGTAATGTAATGGAGATACTGCCCGACCAATGAGCAAGGGAATGGGTATCCTCAGTGAGTGCAGGGAATGAATGGAGTGAATGGCAGGCTAAGCAAAGTCAAAGCTACAGAATGTCTTTAAAATGTTACTAAAGAGCTGGAGTCCTTAATGGAGTACCAAAAAGCCAGCTCTTTATACACTCATCTTGCCTTTTGCCATTGAGATCTCGAAGCAGAAACTTCATCCATGAATTTACAGGTTTACAGGCCCCGTTCTTCCCATTATAGTGGAAGCGGACACATTTTTTTTCTTTCAGTACATAGTTATGATTTGGTGGGTCTGAGGTCAGCTGGCAGTGATTAGACATTTGGTTTCAACAACGGAGGGTCAGAGGAAAGAAGATGGGAGGAGAAAGAATAGAATTCCTTGGTACCTCCTGATACGCTTTATTTTTACTGGGGTGGGTTGCTTTGCTATTGTTAAACTTAGTTTCAGTTGTCAAATTTAACTCTGCCACAGGAATTATGCCTCCCAAGCCACTGATGAGAAGAGACCAGATGGAGGGATCAGCAGCTGGTTCAGATTCGTTTGAACACATGGCTCGCTCAGCCAGAGAACACCCTGTCCCTCTGTCAGAGCCCCGCATGATGTGGGGGTCGGAGCCCTACCCCCACACAGAATCTCAGCAATCTACTTCTCCTCCCAAAGTGTTGGAAGAGCCTGATGACTTGCGGTAAGCCTGAGTTGTGTGCCACTGCAGGTCACCTCTCAAAGTCATACAGACTTACACGCTTGGCTGTGTAACGTAACGTTGCAAAACACAGGTTAAACTGACTGGGTTGTGGCTGCTCTTCACACAGAACTTGAAAGGAGGAGTTGTGACTGGGATATGCAGTGTACTTGGTACTGTTGTATAAAACAGAAGACACCCCTGCTCTGTCGTCTGGTGTAGAAAAACAATTTACCCCTTGTTCAGGATCCTTAGCCTAATCTGATGAATGGTGATTGCCATATTTTGAATTTTCAGTTTTGTAGAAGACTCTTGCAGAGTTGTCCTGTTCTTCCTCTCCTCTGTTCTCCCCATATTAGAGAACTTCTCTCTGAGTTATATTTGTTTCAAGAGTGGTGTGTTAAGTACAAGTCGTATAAAGCAAGACAGTCACTTCTGACCTTTGCTGCTTGATGAATGGTCGGGAAGGCTTTTCCTCAACATCTTAAAAGTATTCAAAACCTCTTTTTGCTCTGCTGTTGTCTGGTTAATACTCGGGGGCTCCATTTAAAATTATTGCCTGTTACTTCCTGGAGCTAACATGATTCCTTAGTAGCAAATTATTTGATTTGTGAGGATAGGTATGAGTAAAACTTTTTCCCCACACACTAACATTCTTAATTGCTTTCTGCTTAGGTCGGAGGCACACTTGGAGCAAGAACGAGTTGCTGTCCCTACCAGTGCTTATCCTGTAGAACACACCCAGCTGGACTCTCATCCAAAGACAGAATTTTTCAGAGAATCAGGAGAGGTAGAGGTACAAAAGTTCCCAAGCAGGCCTTTGGAAGATGTACAACCTCTCCAAACTGACACACCCAACACAGCAGTTAATTTTGAAGGAGTGAATGAGAAAGTTACACGTAGCTCTCCAGAAGAATTGGTGCCTGTGGCGGAAAGTCACTCTTCACTAAAGAGAAGCATTTCCCATGGTTCAAGTCACTCTCTAAAATCAGACGACCAGAGGAATGAAACAGCAGCAAATATCCCTAAATTAAATAACAGGCCTATTGAGGCAAAGGAGACAATTGAGAGGCTTGAGATCAAACCGAAAAAAGAAATTTTGATCAGTAATAGAACATCAGAAGGACCAAAACCTGAGAAAACTTTCAAACCTAAGTCTGAAACAAGATGGGGTCCTAGGCCAGGTTATGGCAGGAGGGACGAAGGTGGCGATAGACCAGTCAGAAGATCAGGTCCTATTAAAAAACCTGTGCTTAGAGATATGAAGGAAGAGCGTGAGCAGAGAGAAGAGCGTGAGCAGAGGAAGGAAAAAGAAGGAGAAAAGACAGCTAGTGAAAAACCAAGCAAACCTGAAAAGAGTGACAAAAAGGAAGCACCTCAAGTGCCACTGCCTCAGGCTGAGCCAGAGAGATCCGCCTCCAGCAGCACTCCCCTGGCTAAGAAGATAACGCAGGGTGCTGCTCCGACCCCAGCCAGCCAGGAGGGCAGTCAGCCCGAGCCCGCAGCTAAGGCTGTGGTGCAGCCCCCCATGCCCCCAGTCCAGCAGCAGCTCCCAGCTGCCCAGCCAGCCACTCCCCAGCTGCCCCCGGCCATCCCGCAGCCGCCGGCGGCTCTGCCGGCAGCGCAGCCGCAGCCCCACGCCCAGCCGGCCGCTCTTGCCGGGAAGGAGGAGAAGCAGCCCGAGAAGGTGGTTAGCAAGGAGGTCGTGGAGAAACCGCGCTTAGAGACCAGGCCGGTAAAAAGAGAGCCTGGCTTGCCACCTAGGACATACTGGAAGGAGGCCAGGGATAGAGACTGGTTCCCGGATCAGGGATACAGAGGCAGAGGGCGTGGCGAGTATTACTCCAGAGGCCGTAGCTACAGGGGTTCTTACGGGGGGCGCGGTCGGGGCAGCAGAGGCCATAACAGAGAGTACCCACACTACAGAGATCCTAAGCCTAGAACAGACCATGTGCCTTCAGGGCCCGTTAGGCAAAGAGAAGAGAGTGAAACCCGTAGTGAGAGCTCTGACTTTGAAGTAATCCCGAAACGGCGGCGACAGCACGGCTCAGAGACGGACTCTGACAGCGAAGTGCACGAGAGCGCGAGTGACACGCTGCTGTCAGACAAAGACAGCGTCATCAAAGGCAAGCACCCCAAAAGAGAAGAAAGAGCTGATGGCAAGAAGCCTCCAAAGCCCCTGTCATTCAAACCCGAGAACAGTATCAGAGTAGACAACAGATCTCTAGAAAAAACGTACATAAGAGATGATGACAACAAGCCCAAACCAGGATTTCTTCCTAAAGGCGAGCCTTCTAGACGAGGTAGAGGGGGAATGTACAGACGTGGTGGCAGGGATCCTGGTGGGCGACCCCCACGTCCATCCACAATAAGGAGACCAGCCTACAGAGACAATCAGTGGAATCCAAGGCAAACAGAGATCATTAAACCAGAAGATGGGGAGCCTCCAAGAAGAAATGAGCATTATGGTCCGATACAAATTGATAAAAGACCTCCAAAATTTGAGAGGAAGTTTGATCCAAATAGAGAGAGGCCACGAAGACAAAGGCCTGCTCGGCCTCCAAGGCAGGATAAACCACCACGCTTCAGGCGCCTAAAGGAAAGAGAGGCCGCATCCAAGATCAGTGAGGTGGCAACCAGCTCATCCACAAACGCCACAGTTACTAATGCAGTTAGTGAGCCCTCCAACCCTGCTCTGGATGTGTCAGGAAGTAAGACACCAGACTTGTCCAACCAGAATTCTTCAGACCAGGCAAATGAAGAGTGGGAAACAGCCTCTGAAAGCAGTGACTTCAATGAGAGGCGGGAGAGGGATGAGAAGAAAACGGCAGATGCAGCAGCACAGGTGGCTGCAAAGGCAGGGGAGAACGCTGGAGCTCCAAAAAGGGAAATAGCCAAGAGAAGCTTCTCTAGTCAGCGGCCTGGAATAGACCGTCAAAACAGACGTGGCAACAATGGGCCAGCTAAACCAGGGAGGAATTTCTCAGGGCCCAGGAGTGACAGGCGGAGTGGTCCTCCTCCCAGAAGTGGAAAAAGAGGGTGAGTACTGGCTTCTGTGAGGAAACACACATGGTCTTGGTCTTCTGTTGGCCTCTCGTCATAAGCAGTTAATTTATATTTGTGGAATGGTAGAAAAGAGTAAGACTAACACGTGCACCCATGGCACTGTACTTTATATTTTTCCCTTGTGTGTACAGACACTTGGATCCTGAAGCTGAGAGCAGAGTATTCTTGTATGCACAGTGCTAAAAATGCCTAATTAAAAAAATTGCAGTGCTGTTTCTGACTTGAGCTATGTTTCTAGGGATTTGGATGCAAGCAGGAATGTTCATGTGAGCAGTTTTGCAGTTAATATATAAATTGCTGCATTGCATTTTAGTTCAGTCACTTAACACAGACAATCATGTTGAGAAATGCTTGCCATTTAGACTAAACTTTGTTTTTCTATATGCTAAACTTGATGGAAAATTTGACAGGGCATTTGTTATTTCCCCAGAACAGCTTTTGCTATTGAGCTTCTCATGGAGGAGCTGAAAATAAAAGTCTGGACCCTTCTAAGAAGTTGCATAGTAGATGCTTACAGCCCTACAGTGGGATCTGAATTAGACTGTTGGCTCCTTCTGGAGTCTTCCCTGTGGCTTAATTTTTGAATTTGTTTTCTAATACAGGCCATTTGAAGAGCCAGCAGCACCTGTGCCTGGTGTTGACCCCGCCAATGGCAACTCTGTCCATCAGGAGGATGGAGGTGCTGCTGCTGCAGGGCAAAAAGGCACCAAGGATGCAAGTGGCAAAAAGAGAGAAGAACCAAAGGCTGGTCCAAAGAAGCCTAAGGAAAAAGTGGATGCCCTGTCTCAATTTGATCTTAATAATTACGCAAGTATGTATTGCTAATATGCTAATACCTTTTGGTAGTTCTGCTAGTGTTGTTGCTAATAGAGCTAGATAGGTGAAAACTTAAAGGGTGATGTTTTTAAAACACCAAAATAACTGTACACTTGAGCATTGCTCCCTTTGTCATGTCTAATTGACATGTGTGCCTCTTAAAGGTGGCAAGTGTCATTGTGTGTTGGTATCTATAGATAAGAACAGTTTTGTACAAGCATCTGATCTTAACTTTGTCACTCATACCGTTCTCCACCACATTCTCATAATTTAGTTAACCTTCATAGGTAAAGGCAGTGGGGTGTCACTGATAAGCTTAGACCTAATATCCAGGAAGTATGTTCATTATTCATTACTATGTTTTAGTTCATATTTCCTGGAGAATCTAGTACAGGAACCTCCAGTTTTCAAGTATTTAAATATTAACTCCTTGTCTTCAAGCTCAGCAGCAAAGCACTTGGCAAGCAGAAGTTTGCCATTAATCAGGGCTCCCATCTGTGTCTGTGGGGCAGTAGCTTCCACTCTAAAGCCAATTTTGGCTTGGTGCATTGCACCTGAAGCTGTTACAACAGCAGCATCTGTACCTTTCCTTTTCCTATAGGTGTTGTGATCATTGATGATCACCCTGAAGTGACAGTAGTTGAAGACTCCCAATCTAACTTGAATGATGATGGTTTCACAGAAGTGGTGTCTAAGAAGCAGCAAAAACGCTTGCAAGATGAAGAGCGCAGAAAGAAGGAAGAACAAACAGTGCAGGTACAAGACCAGCATTTATAGTGGGGAAAAAGCTACTTGCAATACTGGGAATGTTGTAGAGTGTGCAGCATCTTCCTTACAAAGAAGCTGTGTTTTCTCCTTATAAATGTAACTAAATAGTTATATTTGATATTAAAGTTGCTTAGATTTAGTAAACAAAATTAATTTTCGTTTAGCCATCTTGGGATTCTGTACTGTCTGATTGGGCACTGTTGGGCAGGTGGAATTGGCAAACTGAAAAAAGCAGATTTTTTCATACTGTGATAAAGATTTATCCTGTAGATTGTATACAGTTGATTCCAAGAAGAAAATGGATGAGAAATCACTGTTACTGTGGTTAAAAACTGCTAAAAAATAAATTTCTTTTAAGATTGGGTTAATCATTTTGCTTTTTTCAATGTACAGTTGGTGTCTGTACAGAATGTCAGCTGTAAGAATAAAATGGGCTTCTGCTTCCAGGTTTGGACCAAAAAAGGATCAAGCGAAAAAGGCCGAGGTCAGAATTCCAAGCTGCCCCCCAGATTTGCCAAAAAGCAGCAACAGGCAGCAGCTGCAGCTGCACAGCAGGCCCAAGCCCAGGCCCAGCCCCCGTGTCCAGCACAGTCTCCAGCTCAGCCATCGGCTCCTGTTCCAGCACAAACCCAGCCTGCAGGAGGGACGGCCAGCACAGAGTACACGGTGTCAGGCAAAGTCCTGCAGAACACCCAGGCTCACAATGGCCTGGGAGCTGAACTGTGGGACAACAAAGTGCCTCCTACAGCAGTTCTGAATGACATCTCCAAAAAATGTAAGTGCTGTCTGCTGGATTTGGGATGGGAAAGCTGATTGCCAGCTGTCTCTCTGGATGTCTTGCATCTTGCAGATGCAGTTTGTACGGGGAATAGAGGGCAGCATTCCCAAGTGCAGCGTGGTAACTGCTGAAAAGAGGTTCTTGCAATATGGTATCACTCAATATTTTATGTTACCGTGTTCTTAACTCACAAGCAATGAACAACTGTCACTCCCTTCAGAGATTGCCCCACTTGAAAGCAGCTAAGTTGGTAGCATATAGTTAACTGCTGAATAGGTTAATTAAAGCTTATTTAATCAAGACATCTGTAATTTAATTTTCAGTCAATTGATACCTTTATTTGAACGCATCTAGCAACACTTGAGAGGTTTTTTAACACTCTTTTCTTAATTGTCAGTGGGACCCATTAGCCCACCTCAGCCACCTTCAGTCAGTGCCTGGAACAAGCCTCTGACATCTTTTGGTTCAGCTACATCTCCCGAGGTAAGAATGAAAGGAAGAAAAGTAGCCGTGTGTGAATGTCACCAACTTATATCTCACTGGAATTGGGTACAGATAATCCATTTATCCAGGTGTGCCTAGTACTTATAAAATTCCATGAAGTCATGAGATAGTATGGAAACATGGGATACAGGCTAATGCATGAAAAAGTGTTCTGTTGGTAAAAATTCAGTCTTTCTCACTTTATTGATAGCTGTTATTCAGACCATTTTTAAGGGAAAAGGATTGTGTAGTTTGCATGTGAATACTTCTGTGGAGTTCATTAATGTGGAGAGGAACAGGATGTCTCCAAGGAACTAAAGGCTTTTTGTGTTGCTTAAACCAGAGATACAAAAAGCCATAGATGCTTTATAACTGTATTATCTCTGCTTATCCCATGCAGTTTGCATAGTCCTAAATTTTACATTTAAAGTTCTGTGGTTTTACTTTCTTGGTCTTAATTGTATTAAACTGCAGAAATATGAGACACCTGTGTTAGGAGACCATTTTAACTCCATAACAGATCTGGAAATATTTTTAAATTTATTAGTGTTCCTCTGGAATTGAATACTGTTTTCAACTTTCAGGAGAATGTTGTGAACCTGAATCTGAATGTTTTGATACTGTACTTTACCCTCTTGATCTTGATCATGTTTACATATTTCTTGACTGCTTTTTTCTTGAGCTTTTATAAACAATAGAAACTTGAGGAGGAGGAAGTGTACATTCAGATAATGTTTATTCTTGCAAGTCTGTTGCAGTCACAAATAGTACTTTTGCTGGCAGAAGATAAAAGTACCCTTTTAGTGGTTTTCAGCTGAGTATTCTTTGTGCTCTTTTAGGAACTGTAGTCATTGTATTGGTACAGAAATTTTTCATAATGGATTAAATGTTTGCCTTTTAACTAGGGGACAAAGCCTGGACAAGAAGGTGGAGTGGATCTTGGTATAGAAACTATTCAGTTTGGAGCCCCAGCTTCCAGTGGCAGTGACAATGAAGTTGGCCCTGTACTTTCTGAGAAGTCCACAGACAAGTTACCAGAACCGAAAGAGCAAAGACAGAAACAGCCTCGGGCTGGACCCATCAAAGCACAAAAGGTAAAAGGTCATAATTTCAGTACAAATGTGTGAATTTAGAGAAGTTTGGTCAAGAACAGGTTTCAAATAATGGAAATAGAACACTCGTTCAGTTAGGACTAGACCATAAAAACTGTATTCCCTTTTTATATTTTCTAAAACTGAGTAATACTAATTAGATAACCAAACTTATCTCAGTTTAAAAAAAAGTTACTTGCCTTCCAGAGGTTTAGGGGCTTCATTTGATCATCACCGTCTTGTATTTCCCCTATTACCACTCATAAGGAGGAATACTTTCTCCTTCTGTCATTTGGATTACACTTGGGGATCTTTCATGTTCATGCAACGTACATTTTTGTTATTTCCACCTCCAGCACACAATAATCTGTGCATCACTAGCACTCAGCACCAGCTTCTAACTCCCAGAAAGAGATGGTTACAGCAGATAATCTTGGCTCGTGACTTTAGAATCAGCTATTTCGGTCCCTCTTGATGTCTGAGATTTGGCAGCAGTCCTGATGTAATTAAAGCCCTTTTGTCTTTCTAGAAGGCTGGGTATTTCTTTGCTTTGGTTGGTGGTTTTTGGTGGTTTGTTGGTTTCCCCCCCCAGCCCCCAGAAGAGGAGCTGAAATCTGAAAGTGTGGTCACACATAGAATTAATTTAATTTCTGCTCCATGAGGCACTGAGTGTATATGCTGCAGTTCATGCAGTTTTATTGCAAACCATAAAACACATGCAGTAGTTAAAACTGCTGGTGAATTGCAGTAATGCATATCTCTGATACGTTGCAGCATGCCTAAAACTGCCCACATAAAATCACTTACAAGTACAGAACTCCAAAGTTAAATAAGTAGCCTGCACTGTGTAGGAAGTTCCTTTTTTCTGCTTGGTTATGGCCATCAAGACTCCTGCAGGTTTTGTTGAAAGACACATGTGTGACTAAATGGTAAATTAATTGGAAGTTAACATTTGCTTTGCACTCTTGAATGAGAGGGCTGTAATCCTTCAACTGTCTTGATGACAAAAAAAATATCCCAACAAACAAACTTTTCCTACACACCCACCACCCCCGTGGTGATACTGTTTGTTGTGACGCCTAAATACAAGCTTAAGTTCAGGATTGGAGATTGGTGTTGAATTAATATGGGCACTGTAAAAGGATCATACTTGGAACAAAGCAATTTACCTTTCCATGTGTGACCCTAAAGTGTCTGGAAGAATTTCAGCCTCTGTAAACTATTAGGGCAAAAATTATTTGGCTGAAATGGGCCTGATGTTCCTGATGGCAGCATTTCAGAGCTCAGGCTTTTGCTTCTGCAGTTGATTCTTTCCTCCCCTCCAAAAGCCTGTCTTTGCTGGCCTTGTGAGGGTACCAAATGCCTTTGTGAAACTCCACCCTGCCCAAAGTCCTCGTATTGTATAGTCTTCATCTGCTCCTGAGACAGCTGGTTTGTGTTTGTAGAGACAATACCAGCAGCTTCTGTCTTTGCACTATCAAAGCTTAAGGAATGGGATTTTAAGGACTGCCTTTAAGGAATTTTTGTGCTGTTCAGTATTGAAGACAGAAAGGACATGGCTGTTGAAACAGCAGAGCATTCGGTCTCCCTAAGGCCCGACATCCTGCTTTAGTTTAGCTGCACATAAAGGAACTACTGAATTGCAGCAGTTACTTGAGCCACGGTGCCTACAATAAAAGGCAACACTTGTGCAGAGGTGTTTTCTTTTTCTGGGTATCCCCTTAGTGATCAGTTCCCAGGCTAAAATGCTGCCACCATCCATACATCAAGACAACTTTAAATGAAGGTAGAGTCTTCTGTTCTAATTTGCTGGGGCCCTATAAAATCCTGATTCTCTAAAATGAAAATAACCTGTGTGTATACACAGTCATGTAACTTCTGTATTTTTTGGTGCTTTTCTGTATTCTTTTGTGCTTTGCTTGTAAGGCCAGCCAAGCCAACTTTCTTGTGTAGATTTTAACTAGATCTTATTTTAGTTGAACTCAACCACTTCATATTAAAAATATATTGCTTGAAAACAATGGTTTAGATTCCTAATATTCAAATTTAATGCATTTCATTGCATTACGTATTGCGAACTTAGTCTAAAATGGTTTTTCTATTAGAAAATGCTTACCCTTCAGGAAAGTTTGTTATATTTAAACAATTATTCTAAGCACGTTAAGATTATTCCTGTTGGATGGGACATAGCTGGGAAGACATCACTGACAAGTTAACACTAACTTAGCTTCCAGACTTGAGTCCAGTAGAAAACAAAGAGTATAAACCTGGTCCCATTGGGAAAGAGCGTTCTTTAAAGAACAGAAAGGTGAAGGACGCGCAGCAGGGAGAGCCTGAAGGACAGGAGAAGCCATCTCCCACCTCCGTCAGAAGTCCAGAACCCGTCAGTACAAAGGAAACCAAAGCAGCGAGTGAACTGAGCACGGAAATAGGAACGATGATATCTGTGTCTGCTCCGGAGTTTGCAACGAACACAAAGGTAAGAAAGCTATTGAAAAATTACTGAGCACTCTATGTAAAATGTGATTACAGTGAGGTAGTTGGCACTTGGTTGCCTGCTGGTGGTGACCAGCTGGGCAGCAGGACCCTCTGAACAGCAAACATGAAACATCAGTACTGCTGGAGCAGCAGCTCTGCAGCAGTGGGAGAGGTTGTGCTGTCTGCCACAGCCTGTGCAGGGATCAGCTGGGAAGGTTTTAAACTGCCCTGCTGCCCTGTGGGTGTGACCACTCAGTCCTGAGTGTCACTGTGGAGTGACAAACTGTGCTGAATGCCATGGATGCAGGATGGCTTCCAGCAGAGAACTGGGGTGCAGTGGTGTGCATCATTGCTGGTTGAGTGTGTGGATGACCTGAAGGTGTGAAATAAATGCTGTTCTGTGAAAAAAGAAACCTCTAAATCAGGAATGTGCTAAAGCATTGGGTAAGGCTTGTTCAGTTTGCCTGAAGAATCTGTGCATCAGCTCCTCTTGACTTGGATACTGTGAAGATATCCCTTGCAGAACTCCTTCAGGATATTGAAGACTCTTAGTTATCTGCACAGAACTACCCTGATTTCTTTATAACTGTCCAGCAATGAGATGGAGACTTGGTATTCATTGTTCTACAGCTCAGTTCAGAGCATTGGTAGCACTGGCTGAAAACTATCCCCAGAGGCACTCTGTTTTGCCTAAGCGCCTCTGGGGGGGATACACCATTGTGTCTTGAGTAAGAGTTATGGTTGTCATCTCTGAAGCCATACAGGTTGAGTAGCTACTAGTTAATAGTTACACCTTCTTCGGTAAAGGAAAAATACTTCTTGTATGTTGGAGAAGCAGCTTTGTGAGTGTAGACTCCAGTTTGTTGCATGCTGTCTCAACCATCCTAGTCTTAAGCAGAAGACAACTGATCCTCTGCAAAAGTTCCATTAAGAGTTGAAGAAACTGAAACGTGGACCTTTGTCTCCTGCAGTTGTTAAAATTCAAAAGACAGGACAACTTTGGCAGCCTTTTGCCAAGATGCCATGCAAACAGAAGATGTGTTCTCTCAGTGAAGTGTTGTACAGAGCAAGTGTTAGGGAGGATATTTGTGTCTGACATGATGGCTCTAAACTTGATTTTTGAGTGGAATGGCAAATACTTGAGAAAATTCAGTGGTGGGATTTCTCATCCTTTCTGGCAGTTTCCCTCATTTAAGTAGATGTGAGTGGTTTCTGTTCATACCAGAAATGGATAAAGTGCCCTTCTTGTGTGAGAATCAGAGATGTAGAGCAGTAAACAGCAGCTTGCTCAAGCATTTGGTAAGAAGGCTGTTTGTCTGCATCTTGTGCTTTCTCAGTGCCTTACCAGCTCCCGTGACCAGAGCCCAGCATGGGAGGAGACGCTTTTTCTAAGCCACATACAGAATAGAAAACATGTCTTTGACCACTGCAGATTAACTCAACATAATTGAGTAGCTCTACTAAAATCAGCAGAATTTCCTTTCTGCAACTGTGTTTTTAATGTATGAGTTCTTCAAAAGGGAGGTCTGGATTTTGTGCCTGTCTAGCCTTAGTTAAACATGGATTGCCAAGGTTCTTTGAACTACCACAGTATAAAACACCAAGATTCTGTCTTGTGGAAGGAAGACCAGAGTGAAAGGAAACTTTCCAGTTTGTGCTGCACATGAAAATTCCCAGTAATTGCCTCATTAAGTGGTTGCTAAAAGAAGCCTTTAGTAATAGGCCTAAATACTCCAATCTTAACAGCACCAGGTTTGTTTGCTTTTCAGTTTCTCTGTCATGAGTAGTTCCTGGAGCATCAGTAAGTTGTTTTTTTTCTGTGAAAGAAGTGGTCATACTTTATATTTAATTTTCTGGAGGTTGATCCAACAACCTGCAAATTTATTGGATATGATAACCTTCATCTTGATTTTGCAGCAATAAACCTTGCTACTTTTTCAAGTGGCTTTTAAAAGGGGTTGGAATACTGCTCTGGCCTTGGAGTTCTTGTGTATTGGAACTGCTTTTTCTTGTCTCTTTGTACTCTTTCCATTGCTCATTAATGAGCGAAAATGTGTAGACATCTTTAACTTGTTTCAGTGTCAGGTGTTGAAGTTTTAGCAGACCTAAATGACTTCTTTTTTGGTGCTCTTTAACGTCTTTCTCAAAGATCACTGCTCAGCTTCCAGGAAGGCTCACTCCGTGTATTTGGTGATTTAATGTCTATATAAGCCAACTGTCCTCCTTCAGAAGCCTTGTAAGACTGTCCCATCCATTCCAAAACAAACATCTTGATAAGAGCACGTGCATTTAATTATGCAAGACTGTTTTACCTTAGGAACTGTATAAATATAAATCAACTCCTACTGGTGAGATGTTTGTTTAGTACATAAGCATGATGCTGAGGAGCAATTGCAACTGTTTCTCTTGGATTTTGCAGTATTTTTGTGTTAGAGGCAGTCTGATGTGTACATTTCTGAACAGGTAAAGTCCCTTGCCTTTCCCCACCCATCCATGTCTAAAGTAAAGGAACGATCAATACCAGGTTGTGGGAACCAATGAACTCTTGGCACAGGTAGTTGGTAAGAGCTGTGTCTTACAGAGATCACATCTAAAAGGACACAGGGCGTTTTTCAGAAAATCTTGAGTATCTTTCAAGTTCTAGTTTGGGTGACTTATGTAAATCAGGAGCAGATCAAATAGCTAATTAATCCTGTAGAATACCCTGATCCTTTACAGCAAGGTCAGCTCTGAGGTTTGCCCTGTCCTTTGTTCATTGAGTCACTTGAGGTTTTATGATCTGTTTAAGGGAAAAGTAGGTAGTTCTAACAAGTTTGCCTGTTGTTTTTCTTCGTATATAAATAACTTGTAGATACTCCAAAAAAGAAGGCACGAGCAGCTTTTTGCTCTGGCTGTTACTAGTTTATAATGAAGTAATCAGTTGGTTTCTTCGGTCAAACAGTTGTACAGGAGAATCCCTTTAATTGAATTACAAAAGCATACGGTGATAAGTCATATCCAACAGATTCCTGGACTGAATGTACCAGGAAATGAAGGATGCTGATTCACGTACAGGTTATGGAGCGGTGTTCTTACAGCGAAAGCATTGTCCTGTCTGCATGTTCAGCATGTGACCCACCCTTGTAGGATGGTTCAGCATTGCACATCCACTTCTAAGGGCACCAGAGCTGGGACAGTGGTTTGGCTTTAATTCTAATAAAAAAGAGGGGCTGTGCTGTGAGTTTGCAAAGTGAGAAAGCTGGCATTAGTCTTGATCTCATTTCTTTTGTAAGAAACTTCAGTGCTGAGACCCTGTAAAAACTGCATCCAAACCTTGAAGGAATTTTAATAATGTTGCAGTAAAAACTTCCTCTTTCTTATGCAGTAATGCATCCTTGTAAAAAAACCCAAAATGCCAGTTAATTAGTTCATTAGAAGGCCCTTGTGATTAAAGCAGCCTTGTGTGCTTACATTGTTTATCCAATCTCAGGTTGCCTGTTGGAATCCAATACAAATGTGCAGCTTGCAGTTTGGTAGTTGGGATTTTGGGAAACATTATATAATCTTGTATTTCACCGGTTTAACAAGTGAAAGAATAACTAATTGGAGAAAATAGTTCTCTGTTGTCTTCAGAAATACAAAAATAAGTTGATATGCGTGTTGTGTTCTCTCCCACCCCATTATGGTTTAGCTTGTCCTAGTCATTTACCAAAATGAGCTCCTCCTTTTAAGGAAGATTCTTTGTTACTTGCCAGTATCTCAGTGCTTCAGTTTGTTTTTAGGAGACATTGCCATAGGCTTGAGGAGTAAATTAAGTGTGCACTCTTTTAATAGCTTATCATCATACTGGTTGGATGCAACTAACCAAGCATTATGTGGTTTGTGCCTTCAGAATCATTATGTAGTGGCAAGTCCAGGCACTCAGTAACAGTTCTGCTGCTAATTTGTTCTTCAATTCCTTCATGGTGTTTGGTTCTGGATAGATGAGAGAGCCTTTCCTGGGCTTCAGGCATGCAAAACTTTGGAGTTTGCAGTGCTTGCTAGAGAGTGGATCTTGTCTGGTTCAAGGACACACCAGGTGTCACTCCAAGGTTTCTCTAAGCAGAGTCTCTGGGTCAGTTCTGCTAACACCTGTTTGCCTGCCCAGAACATGCTCAGTAGGTGACAGTGGTGAGAACTGCAAACCAGCACTGAACAGGCTCACACAAGTACCAGTGCCCTCTTGGCTCACTGTAGGTTGTTCTCTGAGGGCTGGCAGTGTCCAAGGACTCACTTTCCTCAGGCCCTTCCTATCTTCAACTGGTCACTGCCTACAGCAGGGGCCAGGAGAGTGGACCTTGGTTTTTGAGCACAGTAAGGTCCATTTAACTGTGACAAATAAGCTTCAAGGAAAGCGTCTGGGTAGACTGGAAACCTCAGTCCTTTTCTTCTTTGAAGATACTACCCAGGGCAGAATTCAGGAGGTAGCCTGCACCATCCAGACAATCTGAGTCTTGTGACTTTCTGAGACAAGACTTAAAGGAAAAAAATTGTTTTGCAAGTTGCAATCATCCCTTTGTGTTCTTTTGAATGTGGAGGGCCTTACTTGCCATAGTAAGAATTTTCTGTATTTACTTAAAACTACAGAAAGCTTTTAGCCAATGTATTTTACTTTTAGAGGAAGCTAAAAGTGCCTGCAGGTGGCTAAAGCGTTTTGGGGGACAAATGATCTTTGGTTGCACCACCACAGCTCAGTATTAAACTGCCCAGGCAATACATTGCTCTGAATGTTCTTGCTTTACAGACTGTATTTTGACTTGTATCCAGATGTATGTTGTGAGGTCATGAGGCAAAATGTAAATCCCAAGAATTCTTCTGACCTCAATAGCAAGTCAGCAATAAAGATCGCTAGACATGCCTTCTAAGAAAAAAATTGTGTGAAATTCTGATCTTCTGTTGCTTGGTGAACTCCTCCTGTAGGAAGGCTGACACCTGTCCAAGAAATTTAAATCTTAATTTAGGTAAGGGAGATATTTTAATGGAATTGTTTTTCTTCACAGGAGTCTGTAACAGACTACACTACACCTTCTTCTCATCCTAACACAGTGGCTACTAGCAGTACAAAAATGGAGGAGACTTTGGTGACGAACGTAAGTCTATTGCAGTGATCGCCTTGACTTTGAAGACAAGAAAATATTTTCACACTTCTTTAAAGCACCAAATAGTGCCTTCAGTAAACAAGTCAACAGGGTTCTTTTCATGTGAACTAGCTCTGTGTTATCCAGTAATCTTACTCTGAAGGACATTTGCTTTGATTAGTACCTGCTCATGAATTCTTCAGGTATTTTCGTGTCTTTTGAACAATCACAGTGAGCTAAAGAGCACAGAAGGTGGAGATATTTATAGGGACAATTCTGAAAAAGCAAAGATAGGTGTAATAAGGGAGTGTGTTCTTGGCAGCAGTTGGGCCTTGACCCTGGTACCAGTAGCAAAGCTCTGTAGCTGAGCTTGGAGAAAGGTGCTTACCAACAAAGCAGTTTTGAACTGTAGCCTGAAATCACGGCAACTGCATGTAAGGGGAGCAGCTGAATTGTTTGTGAAAGCAGGCAGGAGGCTTTCAGGTGTTCAGTTGCTGTGGAGGCGAGATGTTTGCAGTCCTCAAAGCCAGGGATCCTGACTGTGTGAGCGTGGTACAGTGATTGAGAGAACCAGCTGGGTTGTGACTTCTAGCAAAATCAAGTTTGTCTCGAGTGTGCTGGGACATCAGGGAGCTTGGATCTCGTGATTTTTGTTGTTTGAGTAGCAGAAATAGAATTAGCTCAGAGTTCAGTCACATGTTGATTGGGGAAGGAAGAGTCATGCAGTAGGATCTGTATTTTATGAGGATGTCTTGTGAATTCCATCTAAAAATGCTTTTTCAGCTTACTGCAGCATCGTTTTGAAGCATTTCTGATTGAACTTCTTATTCTTCTGCTGGCTCTTCTGGTAGTGTTGTGGTTTGTGCCTTTGGTGGGTAGCGTGGAAGACTGAATTCTTTTTGTGTTAATGATATCCTAGCCTTGTGGATGGTGGAGTTGAATTTCTGACAGAGGAATTAGGGGCTCCTGGCCACAAAGGATCTGTGCCATCCCCTACTTCAAAGCTTCAGTATCTGTCTTTTGAATTAGCCTTATCTCATCCAGTGCAAGTCCATTAGCTGTGCTATGAATGGAGAAAGGAAAGGCTAGAAGTAATAGAGTGGCCACTGCAGTATTTTTGATTCATTTCCTTTGGAGCTTCCATTGGTGTTTTCATAGGCAAAGATAGCAATAGCATTATGTCACGTTTATTTCCCCAAGTATCACATCTTTCATCTTTTGAAAGAGAAAATAACTGAATTCAATTATTGGAGGGCAAATCTGTTTTAGTTTGTTTCGTGGTCCTGTCACTTTGCAGGTCTATAAAAGCTTCCTCTTTTCAGAAAACTGCATCTCAGAACTCAAGGTCATGAAGCCCCATGTACTGTATTGGTACAAAAAAAGGACAGACTTGGCTTGGGAAGAATTTTTGCATATCAGTAAACTGAAATGGTACTGGGAATTAAATCCCAAAACAGACAGTTGGTGTTTGTTTATGCAGAGGACACGGACACCTTAGAACCTTAGTCTTCAGCCTCTTAATGAGATGAGAAACATCTTGACACCTGCTGAATTGACCTTTCCCTGCCTACCAAATTTTCACCTTATTTTATCAGAACCTCCCTGCCAAATGCTCAAGCCTTGAAGAAATTGTAGCTCACTTGATAAAGCTTGAGCTTTGCTTTCTGGGGCTTTTCTAGTAGACGTAGTTAGAATGTGATGTGTGTTGCCTGCCTTTCAGGTGCCCCTGCCCCACACCCTTCCCCTCCCTAGGAGGGAGACTTTACAACAGAGCTCCAGCCTAACTCCAGTTTCTCCCGCTACCGTCGACCTCACCCTCAAGGTATGTACCACATCCCTCTAAGGGTCGTTTTCTTGCATGCAGGGGAAAAATTAATGGAGAACTTGCTGGTGAACCTTTTTTTAGAGCCTCCCTTTGTTTCCTCTGCTGAACTGCTTTTGCATATAAATGGATGGCTGAAACACAAGACTCTATCGAAGGATGCATTTAAATTATAAATCTCTAACCCCGTTTTGCATTAACACTTGGCATCTCAACCAGTCTTGGCTCCCACTGCCCTGAAAACCAAGATCCCAGTGTTTTAGTGTTGTACCATGGTGCTCATGGCAAACCATCAGAATCTGACTGAGGGTTTTTGCGAGTTTAGCTAAAAATAAGTTGCCTGGTTTGGTATTGAGGGCTTTAAGGAGTTGCTTGGTAAGCCGAGCTTGATTTCTTCTTAGCTGTAAGTTTTTGGTGCAGTGATAATGTGGTTTGGAGTTGGATGGCTGAAGTTCCAAGCAGTGAAACGTAGACAGTGTGTTGGTGTCTCTGCTGAGCAGTTAGATCAGTGAGTCGGAGCGTGTTTGGTTGTTAAAATTGTTCTGTTGTTTTCTGCTCTCCAGTGTGGAGCAAGCGCGTAGAGTATTTGGAATGGTGTTTTCCTATTTTGTTGGATTTTGGACTGCATTGTATAACTCACTAACACAGAGTTGGGCTCTAGCTTTGCTACTGTATTTTCGGAAGTCGTTGGTCTTTTTCTTTTTTTGATGTCCTAGATCTGCTTTGTGATTGTGACTGAACCAGTAGAAGCATTGTTGCTGCTTCTAGTATTAAGGAAGAGTGATGCTTAGAGAACTTAGGTTCTCTAAATTTTTAGAGGAGAAAAAACTAGAGGTTGAATGCAGAACTAACACTTTGGAGAAACCTGCCTGTCAATCCCAGTGAGACTTGTCTCACTGGCATCGTTTGACAGCTGCTTGCTTGTGTTCTCTACAGATGAAAGATATTAACGTCCTCTTGTTGAATCTTTGCTTTTCTTTTGTTAACACTTTATTTCCTAAAAACTGTAACATCTCTCTAAAACAACAAGACCAGCAGAAATGGGGAGAGGACTGAAGAGGGATAAGTAGTTTAACAAAAACCTGGTTTTCTATTGCATTCTTGTGTAACAAGTTGGTATAATCTGACTTTCTGGCGTCTGAAAGCATTGTTCTGGAACAGCAGCCTCTATTTAGCAGCTGGAGATCCGAATCACATGTAATACAGGTGGGAATGTTTCTGCAAGGAGTGTGACACTGTGCAGTTGGGAAGCAGACTGTGGTGTTGATGTCATTCATCCTGCAGTTTCTTTTTCTGCTGTCTTGGTGTCAGTGATTTCTTAGTGGATGGTAGATTTGGGATGTGTGGTAACAAAATATGTCAAAGTTCCATGTTTTTAGGCTACTTTGAAGAACCCCCTGACCAAAATCTGAACAGAAAGGCATTTGGAAGCAGCTTCTCCCTGATTTTCTTATTCCAGCCACTGGAGCTCTACCTTCTGTTTACAAATGCTGAAGGCAACAAGCTTGTTGGGAAGCACATGCTGAGACTGTCACCTTCACAGCAGCCCTTCTGGTCCAGGCAGAGCAGAGCTGCTCCTTGTCATCCTCTTCAGTGTAATCCTTGCTTCTTTTCAAAGATACTTCTGGAGCACAAGAGAGTAAAACATTTCCTTCCATCTCTTAAAAGAACAAAATCTCTGGGTTCTGCTTCCGTAAAGGGTCGATCCTTGCACCTCCTCTTTCCTTCATCCCCTGTCCTGTGAAGAGACTCGATGGGGAGTTGGGCCACAGTCACTCCCAGTACCTGCCACCCTTCTGCCATGGTGTAGGTAGAAGGTGCTCTTATGGCAGGGCTTGTTGAAGTCTCATTTCCTTGGAATAACTTTGCTAAAGACACCGTTACTAAGCTCTCTTAAGGGCTTGGCTCATAGGGCTGTTGATAGGTAAGGAACTGAACAAAACCAAGTCCAAAGCCATCCTAAACTGATCTGCCTGGCCTTCTTCCATGTTCTGAGTTCCTGCGTAGGGATCTGGTCCAGAATCTGACAGATCTTGACTTTCTGATCCCTGAGACTTTGGTGCAATTAAGGATGTGCACACTGGGGTTTGTCTCCAGTGGAGGTGCTGGGTAATGGACCATTTTTGCAATGGGAAGGCCCCAGTGGGTCAGCAGTGAAGAGAAGCCTCAAGCAACCACCATCTCCCCCTTTCCCCATAACTAAATGAGCAGGGAAATTACAGTGCTGTCCCCAGCCTCACTTAACTTAGAGCCTCTTGCTCCTTCAGATCTGATCTGTAGGTGGTGCTCTATAGACATTCCCGGTGTACCAGTGTCTAGTCCATCTTTTTTTCTGGCTTAAGAAGCTGGAGATTGTTAAGGAGCTCTCTAAAAGCCAAGCTATTAGAAACCTCAGGACTCTGCTACATGCCCTATATATATAACAAAATGTAGTGTATAGCTTTAGCTATCAGTGGTTTCTTCAGGACATCATGAAACTCATTGAATGTTTTAGAAGCTTCTACACCTCTGTTCACACATTCAGAGGTACTTACTCACTTTCTCTGAATGCCAGTGCAATACACTTAAGCAAAATAATATCCAGGTTAGTAATAAATTTTAAAGTTTGCTCAGTCTTTAAGATTCAGAACCAGTTGGAGGAAGATGTGTAGGAGAAACAGCAAATGATTGCTGGGGAAGATGATCTCAAAATTAAAATAGGTGACTTGCCTCCAAAGGATTCAGTGTGTAAGTTTTCCTCCTCGCCCTTTACTCTCTTGAGGAATACAGAACTCCCATTTCCCACGTGGGTGTGTGGATCACCTGTTACCCACTCTTGATATTTCTCTCATATTTTGTCACTTCTGAAGCATCTAGTCAGGCATGTTTGTCTGTTCCAGACTCTGCCTAACCCGTGTAAAGCAGGGTAGGTTGACTTGAGACTGGGGTCCCAGTTAGAGGAGACTTTCTTGGTCCAGGCAGTGAGATCAGAGGTGTTGGTGAGTATTTGCCCCTTTACATACACCATTAAAGACACCACGTGGCCTTTAGAAACTTAGAGTGAGCAATTTTAGCCCATGGCATCCAGCTCTGCTGGCAAGTTTTTTGTTTCAACTGGAGACAGCTGAAGGTTGTACAGAAATCCATGGACTGTGTTTGAGCCTTTAAATTAGTGAGTGTAGCCTGAACATTATTATTTCCCTTTCAGTAGTCCCTCAGAAGGGTCTTAATTTAGATCTTTGTATTGTGTGTCTAATGTAGCAATAATTAGATTTTATTGGCTGCAGTAAAGCAATAGTTCTTTCCACTTCTGTTGGAATATAATTGTATATAGAATATTTGAAGTTTCATCTCCCTTGCTGTGCAAGACACAAGCTCACAGTTATTATAGAAGTAGAGGAGCATGAAGCATTTTTAGCTTTAATGTAAAGCAGCGTGCACAAGCTGTGCCAGTTCATAATTGCTTCTTGAGCAGCAGTTGCTTTGAAAATCTAAACTTGGCTACTATAATGTTTACTGAAGTGTGCAGGAGATATTTTCAGTGGTCACTCAAAAGTGGACGATTTGCCCAGAAACTAAGGGGCTGTTTCATTTAAATGGCCCGAGCAACTTGTAAGTAAAGGACTTGATGGAAATATTGAGAGGGACTTTTTACCTTTCTTTTGCTCACTGTGTCTTTGCTCTTCATGTCAAACAAAACCAAGCCAAATTAGTGTGAGAGAACTCTCTTTTGAGTATTGAATGTTAGGATGATGAACTGTGCACGTGTGCAGTTGGAACAGATGATAAGCTCCAACTTCAGGCTGAATGCTTTTTGCATGAACGGAGTTGCACGACTACGGTGCCTTTTAAAAAAGAGGCTCGCATGAAGCCCAAAGTGCCTTTTGACTAAAAAGAACTTTTAGAAGAGGAAGACTGTTTGACTAGTTGAAACTTCCTAATAGGTGAGGAAATCTATTTTCTTTTAAATAGATGGAGTCTGCACGCAAAGCATGGGAGAATTCCCCAAACATGGGGGAGAAGAGTTCTCCGGTGACCTCGGCAGCGTCTCCCATTGCTGGTGGCAGCGGCAGCAGCAGCAGCAGCAGCAACACTGGGCCAAGCAGTGGCACCTACAGCTCTTTCTCTAGTGCATCAATGCCTCCTATTCCTGTGGCCTCAGTCACACCCACAACTTCGCTCTCAGGTACCACATGTCGAGATCGTAGTGTGCTGTTGTGTTGTTCCTTGTTTTTCAAGAGATTGGATTCCCCTTGGAGTTGTTAAATGCAAAGCTAACAAGTTTTATGCTGGTATGAAATGTCAGATCTGAACAGCAGCTTCCCAAATACCTTTTAACTAGCAAGGAGATACTTCACGTGTTTCACTTCAGTCAGCTGAAAATAATACTAAGATGTCTCTTTCCCTAAGCTACTTATATGGACTTGAAAGAGAAGGTAAACTTCTCCTGGCTGTCTTACTGGTTTCGTTTTGTTCAGCTGAACAAAGTCAAGAGTGAAGTAGGTTTTTGGAGCACAGGATAGTTCTGATATCCAGCTAATTGCAGTCTTACTTTCTTTTGTGCTCTTGCTTTTTGAGTTAAAGCCTCAAGAACTCGCACTGAAACCCCTTTGCAAAAGGCAGAGCAAACGTCCAGATGCTTTTCACAGGCAGTGCTGGTTGCCACCTTGGTTCTTGGTAGCAAACAGAAGGTGCTACACCTGGTTGAGTCTGCATGCCCTGGAATATTAGAGTATACCCCAAGTCTGAGCTGAAGGGTTTGGGGAAAACCTTTTTTTGGACAAGTGTCTCTCAACTGCCATATGTTGCAGTGTTTTGTTGCATAACTAACCAAGATGCCTCCTGCAGTATTTCTGTTTGCTGCTACACCTGAGAAGGGAGATACATTGTGGTTGCAGCACTTCTGTAGTGAACTGGACAGAATTGTCTCCCATGTTGTTCTTACATTGATGGAAACAGCTGCATCAGGTTTCAGTGTTCCTTACCAGTCATGGCTGTCCCAAAACTTTGACCACAGAACGATGAGGCTCTGAAATATCTTTGATTGACTTGCCCTTTGCTTCTCCCTCCTCCCAGGAGCTGGGACATACACCACCTCTTCCCTGAGCACAAAGACTGCCAGCACCTCTGACCCTCCTAACATCTGTAAAGTGAAGCCCCAGCAGCTGCAGACGAGCAGCCTGGCTTCTGCCAGTCACTTCTCCCAGCTGAGCTGCATGCCATCCCTCATTGCCCAGCAGCAGCAAAGTCCCCAGGTCTACGTGTCTCAGTCGGCAGCAGGTAATGGTGTTTGTGGCTGAGAAGCCACATGTCTGCTCTTTTGGAGTTCTGAAGCGGGAAAGTTGAATTCAGTTCTCTTTTTCTCTGCAGTAAAGACAGGGTTATGTAGAGCATTCTGTAGCAAATATTCACTAATTGTGTCTTACTCTAAATCGGCAAGTTCCTGTCAGTAAGTACAAAGATAGGACTGTTAGTTCATTGAGGAAAGTAAGTTTGAGTCTCTCATTTTTCTGTTGCAGAACTGTAAATCACTTTTCAGGACCAAGAATGATTTAGTCTAGATTTCCTTCTTAAAATGCTACAGGAGTTTAGAATTGTGACACTTTTTCTTTAAAGAAAATTCTACACGTAGTTAACCTGAATTACATGACAGTGTAACGTGTTTTTCCCCTTCCTTCACCCAAACACCTTTTTTTGGCCAGAATCTGTTGCTCATCCCCCCAGAACTGTGTGGGATTGAAGATGCCTGGGTGAGATGGATAGATTTCAGAGGGTGAACTGGAAAAGATCTCAAAGCTGGTTGGGTACCAGATCTCCAGTTCTGTTTCTTCTCTCAGGCTCTCTGGTAACTGTCACAATGGAAAGTACTCATAGTGGCTGCATCTCTTAACTCTTGATGAAAATCTTTCTAGCAGGGAGATGTTTGGAATCAGATACTAATTGTATTACTCTTCCTGAGGTACTGCAGCTCAAATCCCAGCATTTTACATGGACACAAGTCATCTGTTCAACACCCAACATGCACGTTTGGCACCACCTTCTCTGGCCCAGCAGCAAGGCTTTCAACCAGGGCTTTCTCAGGTATTTGGGCCTTTCTTATTCTCTGGTTTCCCCTCACTGTCCATCTTGCCTTTAAAGTTCTGCTAATCATGTAATGGGGACAGGGGAGAGTTGGAATAAAGACTGCAAAAATGAGGTCCTGTCTGCCCTTGCTGTTTCATTCTGGTGCACACAGGCTGTGTTTGATCCCTGCTATTGAATGAAAGCATTTGTCCTGAAAGTTGAGAAAAGCAGCTTTCCTTCACAAATGTGTATGAAAGTACATACAGGAGGTGTTTGTGGCCGTGTTAGTGCAGGCTTGCTCAACTTGTGCAGTGCAAAATTAAGTACAATCTCACGCAGTTGTTTAGTATGCAGACCTAAATGATTCCTTATGTTTCTGCTGGTTATTTGCAAGGAAAAGTGCAAAATTCAGCTAGAAACTAATTTTCTTAGTGACAGCAATACTATCTCTGCATGCAGCCTTGGGATTTGACAATCTCTGTTTATTTTTCATCATGCTAGCCAGATCCTGGCACAGTTTGAGCTGTAGCTTTTCTACATCACTTTTGTCCTTGGATATTTAATATTTTCTCTTTTATGCAGCCTGCTTCAGTTCAGCAGATCCCCATCCCCATCTATGCACCTCTGCAAGGCCAGCATCAAGCTCAGCTGAGTTTAGGAGCAGCACCAGCTGTTTCACAAGCCCAAGACTTGTTCAATTCCTCCTTACAACCTTATAGGTAGGTAGCATATGCAAATTTCCTTGGGTTTTGAGTGGCCCAATTTATTGAACTTGATTCTGTGCAGACTTGTGTTCTGTGCTCCCAAGCTTCCTGTCTTCTCTAAAATCTCTTTTGTCTGTCTGAGAACTCTGTGTGTGGATTGTCTGGCTAGTCTGCTTGTACAGATCATGCATGATAGTTGTATCTTTAAAGAATCCAGGCTAAAAAGCTGAAAACATCAGTCGTTCATACTAAGAGAACAGAAAAGGTCTGTCTCTTTAATTCAGTAATTTATTTTCTAAGCAAACCAACGTTGGAGTCTTGAAGCACTTTGAAATCCTCGTTTGAACTCCATAGATGATAAAGAATTTAATTTCAGATATGTGGGGGTAGCAGGGTATTTTCACAACGTTTTCTGTTTGCTCCAAAAGATAATAGTAAGACCAGTATCTCTCAAATGGCATTGATAGCCAGACAAACTTCCACTGTAAGCCTTCCTTGCACTTTCTATCAAAACTGATTCACAGCAGTATAATTCTGACAAATGCTGTTCGTTTCACTCTGAGGAAGTTTCCTTGGAAATTTAATTAGAGGGTTTTGCATGGGCTGTAGAAAAACCTGCTTGTTGCAATGTAGAAGACTGAAGCCACAGAAAGCTTAATTAACCACATTTGTATCCTGACTTTGTGCTTGGCTGACTTTGTGGGACCAAATATTGCTTGTCCTGCCACAGCTGACAAAAGCTGTTGCAAACAGTCGGCTAATTGCTGAAACACAATCAATTTGGCATGTGGTCCAGATTAAATAAATGCTTCTGGCTGATCTGGTCACACACAAATATGGCATTAATGGAGTTCTAGGAGTATGAGCACTTCTCCCACATCAGGAAAGGTGCAGGGGAAAATAAGCTTTGAGAGGTACAAGTTGCTAGGTTAAAAAAATACAACCAAAAGTGAGAAATGAACATCACAAAACAAAAAAACTAGTAAAAAAATTGGGCTATATGGAAGGCAGCATTCTGCATACAACCTGGAAAAGTTTCTCCAGTGCTCAGAGGACAACTGTAAGAGTGTTTTGCAGTTAAGGAAAGGTGCAGAACAGGTGTTGTAACCCAGGTGTTGTGTCAGGCAGGCAATAGATAAGGCACCAGTGCTGTGCTCATCCATATCCACCACAGGATAAAGTGTTTGTACATCAGGAACACTCTCCTCTGAGCTCTAGAGCTTTGAGAGGGGCATTTAGTTAAAACCTCTTGGTTCTCCAGTCTGGAGCTGGCTCCTAAGGGAAGTTCTTGGATGGATGCTTCTGATGGACTCAGACAAGCTGTCTGTGGTGCTTTGCTGTACTAGCTTTGGTCTTTGTTCTTTAAACAAGCAGCAACTTCCCCACAGTGGTGACAAAAGGATTAGATACCTGCTTAAAATTAAAGGCTGAGGTGTCTTTTGAAACTAAAACATCCATTTGGAAGTTAGAGTTACCAGTATCCAGTGATTTAACTTGTAAGTATTAAAAGTTGGACTGTGGAGATCTGTGGAGTCAAGAGAACAAAGCAGTTTATTTATGACTAGGTGGAGCTATTCACATTTGTTTCCCTGCCATCCTACCTTACAGCACAGGAAATAAGAACTGGCAGCTTCTGTATGTTGCAATTATCCCAGAAGTATTTTAGCATGCACAGCTAAATAATTTAAGGTTTTAGTAAAAAACCTAATTGTTTATTTTTGTGGCCTTTAGTAGTATCTATTATTTTGTTGCATGCAGAGGAAACAGGAAAAAAAAAAGTACCTTTCTCAGGTGAAAATGTGTTCAAGTAGAGCTAAGCATTCTAATTCTGTTTAAAGAATAGAAGCTGTGCTCTTGATTTCTGGTGGCTCATTGCTGAGCTCTCAGAATTATGACATGTGATGCTTCCATCTCCTGCAGATCCCAGCAAGCTTTCATGCAGAGTGGTTTGTCTCAGCCGTCGCCAGTGGTTCTGTCTGGGACAGCCTTACACAACTTCCCAGCAGTCCAGCACCAGGAGCTTGCGAAGGCACAGTCCAGCCTGGCATTCCAGCAGACTTCGAACACACAGCCTATCCCCATCTTATATGAGCATCAGCTTGGCCAGGCTTCAGGACTGGGAGGCTCTCAGCTCATTGATACACACATTCTGCAGGTAGGCAATGCTCCAAATGCAGAACTTCTGCAGTGGTTTGATAGAGAGGATATACTTGATACAATACATCAAGTCTTGCTCAGCTTGGGATGAGCCCACCTATGTGATAATAGTCAAGGTGACAGGAAAATTGAGACAGGTGGAAGAGGATGTTCTTTAAATTTCATAAAGGTATATTAGCAGAATCTCTGAATTGAGGCTTGTCCCCCAAATTACAGGGCTCCTTGCACTTCTGTCATTAATTAGAGCTTCGGGTTTAATTTCTCTTACGGTAGATGATAAAGGGCTATTCTACCACCTGCAAATGAGAGCTTTATCTCAAACTGAAGCCATGCTGTGGTTTCTGCTGCACTGGTTGATGTACAGAGGGGTGTTCTACACTGCCCCAGAGCTCTCCTGAATGCTCTTCATGCACTGGTGTCTCTTGCTCTCCCTAGGCCAGAGCTACGCTCACTCAGGCTTCAAATCTCTACTCTGGGCAAGTTCAACAGCCTGGCCAGAGCAACTTCTACAACACTGCACAGTCTCCCAGTGCGCTCCAGCAGGTAAACTATGGCATGGTAAATTCCCTAAATTGTATTCTTCTCAAAAGCATGTTGTGGTGGATGGTGGAGGTGGGCTGGGGGCGGAGGTAGGGGCTGAGGCAATCTTAAATTCTTCCAAAATGCAAAAGTTGCAAGTTGATAGCAAGGGAGAGCTGCAGCAGCAGCATTGAACCAGCTGAGCTGGTGAGAAGTTGGAAGGCCTACAATTCAGGTTGATCATTTGTCCCTGGCATCCTTCTCTTAAATAACAGTTCATTTTCCCATGATGGGCAAAGATTTAACTGGCACAGTGGTGTTGCTAAATGTTTGAGGCACATGCTGCCTTTATGGGGCAGGTATCAGGGAAGGAGGAGGGAAGGAGGGGAAGACTCCAGATGCTTTGTGCAGCCTAATGGTTGACACCAGATCTCACTGAGATGGAACCCGACAGCGGCTGCATGTGCCAGTGCTAACAAATATGTGGAAAATAACTGAGGAGTCAGCAGTGGTGATCATACAGGGGAACAGGACAGCCAAGGCAGTAACCTGCTTCAGGAGGTTTGTAAAATACCTCCAGTAAAGTACCTCTTTTGTGAAAGAACTGTTCATTAGTGGTGTGCAAGCACTGTCATATTCACAGGATACTGTCTAGTGGTTTCCATCTTCCGGTTGAGTTTTTTTAAGTGGCTTTAAAAAAAACCTTATGGTGGACTGATTTATTATAATAGCCTACCTCATATGCATGAAAAGTTGCCAAGACAGAAATGTAGAAGAGTCTTAAAAAATTGGATCTCATCTATTGAAAATCTAGCATAAAGTTT
The DNA here is from genome assembly GCA_035583185.1 of Anabacerthia variegaticeps. NCBI lineage: Eukaryota > Metazoa > Chordata > Aves > Passeriformes > Furnariidae > Anabacerthia > Anabacerthia variegaticeps. The sequence goes on along the minus strand of JAWWEW010000006.1, from coordinate 27,942,197 downwards.
TAAGGACCTTTTAGAAGGGTTAGTGCTTCTAAAGTGTTCAGTCCTGACTGTCTCTATACTTTTAATCTGTTCAACTTCAGAGAAGAATCCTTGTAAGCTTTTCACATGTGGGAATATCATATCGTACTCAAAATATAATTTTGCAGGTTGTGGGTTGACAGTCAGAGCAGGACATGGAGCAGCTCCTGCCAGTCAGGTCACTGCTGTGGTATTTTTCACATTTACCACTCTGGTGTTTTCAGCCCACAGTGCTCTCTGTAAATGCAAGCAAGAGACAGGCTGCAGTTTGTTGGGGTTGTTTTTAACCTCAAACTGCTGGTGGTTGGAACTCATGGAAAGTTAAATCTAGTTTTGATCCCAAACACTGTCCTTTGATGACTAAAATTATCTAAGCAAACAACCAAGGCAGTCCAGTCCCCTCCCTAACTGGCTGTTTTGTTCTACTTTTGTTTTCTGAGTTGAATTAAATTTACTTCTTCACACAGGGAAATCTTGTTGAATGATGTTGGCATTAGGAGATATCATGCAACTTTGTTTCTGAAAAGCAAAGACCCAAATGCCATTAGAATTGATTATAAAGACAAACTGAATAATAAATCAGCTTATTTGCTTGCAGCTCTCTGGGTGAATGTTTGAACTCATTAAGCCATTTGCCTTGAATAAAGCTGAAATTGTGGAACTACCAGTGAAAGTTAAATAATGGCCTTTGTGTCTCTGTTACTGGTGATTCTGTACTTCCTTTCCAGGTGACAGTACCTTTGCCAGGATCACAGATTTCCTTGCCCAACTTTGGATCCACAGCACAGCCCCTGATTGCCCTGCCCCAGTCTTTGCAACCACCACTACAGCACACACCACCACAGGCACAGGCTCAGAATCTCAGCAGGCCTGCACAAGTAACCCAGCCTTTCCGAGGGTTGATCCCTGCAGGAACTCAGCACAGCATGATTGCTGCAACTGGAAAGGTAACACTGCAGAAATTCACAGGAAGCACAGCAACCCACCTTGACTTGTATCCGAAAATCTGCCTCGATTCTAAAAGGTAGAGAGGGGAAGATGGAAAAGCCAGTCAAGGTCAGGGCCTCAGTGACTGTGTCTGAGTGTTTTGTAAAGGTTTAGTTCAGGGTTTGTAGCTAACTTGCTACTGGTCCATTTGCACTGTAGGAATACCTGGGTTTATAATGGCATTGTGAAATAGTGAGATATTTCATGTAAAAGCCATGTAGAAGATAGTCCTGAGGCATTTTTGGAGCAGCAGGGCTGGTCATGCTTGTGGTTTTTGCTTTGTTTCTGCACTCACACCAGAGCAAGCTGTGTGGGTTCAAGGGCTTCCAGTGCAACCAAGTGGAGGTTTAGCAGCTTCAGTAGGCTCTGTATCAGCACTGACCTTAAACCACAGTTAAACTCAGCAAGCTGCATATTAATAAGAATGTAGCATTGTATGCAAGGCAGAACCTTTGACATGTAATTAATAAAGAAAAGGCTGGTCTGGCAGCTGAGGAAAACTCCCTGAGTAACAGCTTCAGTAAGGAAATACCACTGAAATAGTGCAAGAAACTTGAATATCGTGGGTGGGAATTGTCTCCTTTATCTGAAGCTGCTAAGGTAATTGCTGGTGAGGGCATGTATGGAGCTGGCTTGCAATCACAGTCTCTTTATCTTTGATGGAATCACAGATTCCTGGATTTTTGGATAGTGTGCAGCACAAGGCAGTTGCAGTAAGCTCACAGGCGAGCGGTGGGTGATAACACTGGAGATGAACACAGCTAAGGTTTCTGTCAGGTACAGCAAGGTCTTTACCCACCTCAGGGAGTAAAGTAGCTCTGGAGCTGCACCTGAAATCCCTGCATCCCGTGGTCTATGTTTTAGGGTGCTTTGAGTATAAAATGACTCTGCTGTCCCAGTGGTTTACAGCTGTGATAAGAACAATCTCTCTATAGAGTGTTAATTCCATGTTTTGGGCAGTAATGGCAACCAGAGTTTGAGATCACCTGGATGAAGTGTTCCATCTTGTCACCCCCAGAGATTTTGGCACCCTGCAGTTTTCCAGCTTGATGGGATCTGGCCAAATCTTTCCACCTTTATAGTTGCTATGAGCCCATCTTGCAAGCAGCAGCATGTTTCTTGCTACAGTTGCCACTGAAAAATGATAACTCATTTCAGCAAAAAATGAGGAAGAACTGCAGTGGGTTGGTGTCCTTAGATGACTCTCCTGCCCTGCTCTGAGGGTTCCATCGTGTTCCTGCTAAAGAAAGCTTAAAACAGCCTCTCATTTTGAACCGATTTATTGTTGCTGTTATGCTTCACGGAAATACACTGTTCCAGAGACTGATTTGTTCTGTTGAGTGTATCTGCAATACAGCATGCAGGAGTCATCGCTCCAGTTAGTCTGGAGATCTTCCTGCATGAATTACAGCTCTGTTCTTGCAGTGCTTTGTGAATTTTTATAGAACTGGACTATTTTATGGCATTTTTCTTTTCAGCGTTTTTTGGGATTATTTCTAAATATTTTCATGTGCTACCTGAGATGGGAATCTCAGGTAAGGAGATTTGAACTCCAAAACGCAACTTCTTTTCTTTTCAGGGCCAAATAGATGAAATGACTCTCAAATCCTCTTTCATGATGCAGGGAGGATCAAGTTTGAAAGCCAGACTAAGTGCTGGATAGTGCAGGACAGTTGTACACAGAGGGGCTTGTAGTGCTGGGCTTATCCTAATTCTAAGAGGCTGTTCTACAGTCAGGCTTTAATCACCACTTAAATGACCTGTTTTCACTGAGGTCAGCTAACAGCTGCTTAGCAAATGTAATTGTTTTAATTAGAATTAACATGTCAGTTGCTGTGTTTTTCAGATATCAGAAATGGACCTGAAGGCCTTTGGAGGTGGCATTGATGTTAAACCTGGAACACCACCAGTTACTGGCAGAAGTACCACTCCAACCTCCAGTCCCTTCCGGTAAATCTGCCTTAAGCTCAAAATTCCTTGAAATCAGAGCTAGAAAATGTACCTAGTCATGCATGACCAGCCAGTTCTGAAAGGTATGAGGTGAGGGGTCACTGACATAAAATACAGTGCATAATTTTAACCTGCAAGCAGCATTCCAGTAGGTCATCACATCTGCTGTAGTTAAACACAGGTATGTAGCTCTAAAATAAAATGTGAGAAATATTTTTTTATTTAAATGAAGCTAAACAGGTCATGTGAAGTGACCTGGGTTTGTACCAGTAAGGCACCAAAGTGGCAGGGAAAATCTGCTTTGGGGTAAAACTCGAAGGCAGTTTATCTTAATTGTGGTGTTCTAAGTAAAAACAGTTCAAGGCTTAGACAACAGCTGTGGCAGCAATTCTGTTAGAGGAGTAGGGGTTGTTGCAAGATCTACAAGTGTAATTGGTGAGCTAAACGGCCTCCTTTAAGCTTGCACAGCGTTGGTGTGTGTGGAGTGTTGGTGGCATTGCCACTGCTGCTCATTTTACCTTTAGTAATGGTATAATTGTATCACCCACACTCTGCTGAGGACTCTTCCTAAAAGAAGGCTGTTCAGTCCTTCCTTTCTCTGAGGGCTGTTTGCTGCCCTACCCCCAGATCATCTTTCAAGCTTCGTGTAATTCATGGTGATTCAACACCTTGAAAGTTTTCATGGAGGGTCACATTCTCAGCCAAGTGAAACAGGGGGAGAGCATTTACTGTGAATTCTTGAAATCTGTTCAAGTGCAATTTGAAAGGATTGACAGCAGGTCAGAGTGGAAGCAGCTGCACATGTTCACTGCCTGTTGTGACAAGCTCTGAACTTGCCACGATAGAGCAAAGAGTGAGTGTAAAGGGGCAGGCCTGAACGTCAGGTAGCAGGGATGGGAAGGGAAACACACTTCTAACATCAGTGATTGTGTCGAGAATACTTTGGGGAAAGGTCTCTTTCATACAGACACACCCTGGAATCTTTCCATATCCTACATATTTCTGGTTGTGGTTTCTCCTTGTATTCTAAAGTTCTGAGGGTTTTTGCATATAGAGGAAGCTTCACACCAGCTTCTATAAAGTGATTTATTTTTTTTCCTTCTCCAGTGCTGAATTTCTAGCTCAGTTGTAACTAAAGGCAGAAACAGTGTGATTTTAACTGGAATTCTTTCCTTTAGGGCCAGTTCTACAAGTCCTAACAATCAGTCCAATAAAATGAACAGCATTGTCTACCAGAAGCAGTTCCAGTCAGCAGCTGCTGCTGTGAGAATGACACAGCCTTTTCCTGCACAATTTGCACCACAGGTAGGTGATTGGTGGCTTCCTACAAACAAATTTGTTTCTCTCTATGACCTGGTGATTCTTAACTCCATTGTGCTTCTTCAGGCTTTATCATGGGGAGGTACAAAATGGAATCCTTAAAACGAAATGGTGTAAGAAAGCTGATGTCAAGATCAAAGCAAAAAAATACCTCTCTGATATGGCTAACTAGTAGTGTTGATTTTGTGGTGTTTAATTTTGAGTTCTGTGCACAGTGAGGAATTTAATACAAGTTGTGAATGATGTAGAACAGACAGTGTTCTGGCTTCCCCAGGCAGCTGTAATGCACCTCATCTGCAAAAACAGGTCATTTGGTTGGGGAAAGAGAGGAGCTTTGTGTCTCAGAAGGGTCCCAGTGCATATTTTAAATGTTTAAACACAGAGCAGATTTGCAGCTCTGAAGTACGGAAGGAGCAGTTCAGGTTGGAAAGGATCTCTGAGGTCAAACAGTCCATCCAAGGCAGGGCTGATGGCAAGGGGTTTGATTTGCTTTGGCATTCCAGGGAGCACAGCTTACAAGGGTGGTGCATCCCTCTTAGAGGTGTCCCTGAGCAGGCTCTAAGGAAATGTAGCCTCTCTAAAGATGGAGGATATTTCTTCTTTCTTTTAGCATTCGGAGTGTTGGAGTGCAGGATTTGAGGATGTGATTTCAGGACTGGAGGATTTGATTTCTGGATTGCCACTAGCAGGAACTACATCACCTTTCCAGGGCTGCCTTTCACTAGTGACTCCTCCACTGCCTTGTGAGGGTCTCCCTTGTGACACGCTGGGTTGAAGTTGTTGGTGCTGCTTTCAGGCACAGCAGCACTGCAGGGCTGGTTTTTTTCTTGGACTTCAGACGTGGCTTCTCTTAACATAAAAGCCTATTTTCTTGACATTTGTGTCATAGCAGAGTAGCAGCTTTTCCCCCTTGAAGATAATGCCAACATGCAATCTAGTTGGCAATTTTCTAATTGAGAACTGTCTCTTTTTGTTGTTTTTCCTGCACTTAGATCCTCTTTCAGCCTAACCTGCTCCCTCCATTGGTAAGAGCCCCATTTACTAACACGTTCCCAGCACCTGTTGAGAGGCTGCCAGTAGCACTGCATAGTCAGATGCCATCTCAGATGACCACAGGCCTTATGAGCCACCCTCAGTTACCACGTGTGGCCAGAGGTCCTTGTGGATCAGTACCTGGAGCCAGAGGCAGTCAGGCCCAGGCTGCGCTGAAGGCTGAACGAGACACGAAGGTCAGTATGTGAACAGCAGTGCTGCCGCCACCAGTTCAGTCTGACAGCTCCCAGGGCAGGGATGTGTCTGCAAATCATGGCTTCAGTGAAGTGCCTCTGGACCCGAGGCCGATAGCTGGGCCTGTAACAGCTGAGCACAGACCTTCCCTAAGCCCTGCTGTTCGTTAATAAGAACTTGGAATATTTGTAGGGAGCTTCCTTTCTCCAGCAGCCTTGTGGTCAGCAGTTGTGGAGCTGCCACTGCTGCCCAAGGCAATGTGAAACACGGCCTCAAGAGCCTTGATTTTTGTGAATGAGCCCTAAAGCCTCACAGCTGCCTCAGTGCCCAGCTCCCAGCAGAACTGCAGAGCCTGCTGTTCCAGCCAGCCTCGCTCCTTGGGGACTCTCTTAGAGAGTCTCATTTCCCAGTGGTTTGAAATGCCTGTAGTGAATTCTCTGTGGTGGAATGCAGCACGTGGTGCACTCCACAGAACAGGGGGCTGCGTTTCAGCAGCAGGTGATGACAGTCATCAGACTTGTTACAGCACTTTGGGACCCTTCAGGGCGAGGCAAGCTCTTCTTCCCAAGGCAGGACTTCAGTGTGGGACATCTCTAGGGACACCATTGGACACTCGGCCTGTTTGCTGCAGAATGAGTTGCTAGAACAGATGGTACTTAGGAGCTCCTTCATCTACTGCCACTCAGTGTAACCCATGCACTGAGGTGAGAAAGCAAGAGGGTGTATTGTTCCTGGTTATGAGTGGCTGTCGGAGAATTTATTACCCCTTAATTTCTAAGTAGTTGGTCCATTTAGTTTCCTACCACCAGTTCATGCAAGCTGTAGGCTTACCAGGTGATGTATCATGTGTTGTCCTGACTCTGTATTGTGAATTGAATCTGGTCAGTCATGGCAAATACTAATACACAGCTCTGGTTTCCTGAACCTCCCTGCAAACACTTGAAAGGAATGAGAGTTACTGTGTCATGCTTGGTTTAATTGTGATCAAGTCATCCAGCCTTAACCTCAGGGGATGGCTGAAATCTGGGCTAAAGATTTCAGGTGTCCATCTGGCTCCTGTAAAATCAGGCTGTTGCTGCAGTCCTGCACACCAGAGTTCACAGGTTTATTTTCGGTTCTGTTGCTGATTGAGTTACTTGGAGCAACTACACAGGATGAGAGCCAAGACCTCTTGTTCCAGGCTTTTGCTGTTTGTTGTGTCTGTGTGTCCCAGCCTCACTTTCTGAAAAAAAAAGGACATAAAATACTTGGAGAGGTACATGGAGGCTTAGTGCCTGTATTGCAGTTGGGGTTCCTTGTGTTAAGGTACACCTTTTTAATTTAAAAAGAGGTGTTTGACTGCATTGGGCTTGACTGTGCAGTTTCCAAAAGGTTGAACCCTAAAGGTTGAACTCTAATGGAACTCCTCCTTTGCCTGAGTGTGGGCAGGAAAGCCAAGTGCTTGGTGTGAAGTGTCTGCTCTGCACAGTGTCAGGCTGTAACTGGGACGTGTCACAGGGGCAAGTCGGGTACCAGGAGGGTTCAGAGAAGGGATTTGAAGGAAGCCAGGCCAGGCAGTAGTTGGTGCTGCTGGGATGAGTGCCCGCTTGCAGCGGGAAGCAGATAAGGCTTCAGCTTACATAACAGCACAGCCTTGAACTCTGTTCACTTGCATCCCCATTGCAGACTGAAGGCTGTGTCCAGAGCCACAGGAGGGAAAATCTGTGTGCTCAGAGCATGTTGTGGTGCTGTGAGAGCCGCTGCACTCCAGAAGGACAGCTGGGGTGGCTCTGGGTGCCCATGGTCGTGTCTGACCTGTGCTGAGGGGCGTGCTGCACTTTGAGCCTGCTGTCAGCAGTGTTGGTACTTCAAAGTCTCTTATAGTAGTGGCATAAAAAGATGTCAGATAATGCTTCAGACTGTTGTCCTCGATCCTCTTTCCCAGGGGGAGGATTAGGGAGAGCAAGGGAAGCCTAGGCCTGAAGTTAGGCTATTACTGAGGAGCCAAGCACCCAGATACGGTGACATCTGGGAAGCAGCTGGATGGACACTGCCTTTCTAGGGAAGTGTGGCCACTGCGGTCAGTCCTTCCCCTTTCGCCTAGGAAGTACTTTGTGAAGTCACTCTTACTCTAATGCCCTCCCTCTCTTCAGTTAACTTGTTTTCTCCCTCTCTTAAGGCAAAGCAAAGAGCAGAGGTACTTCAGTCCACCCAGAGATTCTTTTCTGAGCAGCAGCAGCAGCAGCAGAGCAAACCCATAGGAGGCAAAGCCCAGAAGGTGGAGGAGAACGGGAGCAAACCCACCGAGGCAATTGCTGACTCTTCAGGAGTCTGCCAGGACAAAACGGAGGAGAAGCCCAACCCTGCGCCTGCTGCCACACCGAAACCTGTTAGAACTGGACCAATCAAACCTCAGGCAATCAAAACCGAGGAAACTAAATCTTAGAGCTGTGCTCCCGTGCAGGGGGGAGAGGGAGGGTGGGTGAGGTGTCAGCAGCTTGAATTTGTGGCCTGACGGCCAAGGCAGCAGCCTGCTCTCCCTGCAGGGCTCTGAGCAGCCTGAAGGGGCACAGGAGCCATCAGCAGTTATGGTGCAAACTGCTGGGTCTCCAGCCAAGCTCCTGGGGCTTGTATCTTCCCTAACAGCATGAAGGCTGCTCTCGGTGTGTGCACGTTCTCCACGTGTGCGCGTGTTCTGGCTTACACACCTTCTGCTTCCCACAGTGACCGAAATGGAGAAGTAGCCACAGTGGGGGAGAAGGTGGTGGGGAGGCGTGTTCCTGGCTGACACGGTGACTTCTCTTATTTTATTCAGGCTCTGATCTTCAGCTGCTACTTATCTTTTTGTAAACCCATGAGTATGACAACATGCAGATCTGAAGATGGTGCTGGGCCAAGTAATGTGTGTTAAGTTTTTAGTGACTTAAGAAGCTTCTGTCTTGTAATAAACAGAGGGATCCATATAGCTGGCAGCATTGCCTTTGCCACGCGAGGTCTGACCTAAGAGTAACGCTGGTGGTGTTGGATTTCCCTCTGAGGGCAGTGCTTTGCTGGCTGCTGCTGCTTGGATGACAATATTCTGCATTTAGATCACCATATGAAAACGCTACTTGGCCACCTGTGTCCTCTCCACCCGCTGCCCCCTCAGTGGCTCTCAGCCCTGGAGTTGAAAGGTTCGTTGCATCAATAGTCAGGTTTGTTCCGTTCACCCCTGTCCAGGTGTTTTTCTATGACGCGAGTGGTCTCTAAACGGTTCCAGTTTCTGTCTGTGATACAGCAACGAGCACTCAGACTGTGCCACGAGAGTTACAGAAACCTCACCGACTAACGAGAGTTTATCTCAAAGGTGCATTTTCATATCAGAGCTGCGTCGCACCACCTCCTTGCCCACAGTGTGCTGGAAAGTAGAATCAAGTCAAATAAAATGCCTTTTTAATTGTATCCTCTAGTATTCTAGCTGTAGGACAGTACTGTATGATACTTCTGTGAATGTAAGATATCCTGTACCTGCTTATGATATGTAGTAGTGACTGTGCTATACTGGAGCTGTTTTTAATAATGTTATTCTAGAGGTTTTTTTCCAGACAATGATTGAAAAAGCTAATAAAAAGCACCAGGTACCACATCAGTAGCAGAATTTGCTGGTTTTTTTCTGGGAATTTTTTTTTCTTTTTTTTTCTTTTTTTTTTTTTTTACATTTTTTTGGAAGGAAGAGTTGAAAGTCTAATGTGTATAATTTTGTTCAAATGACTGCAGAAGCTGGAAAGGCTGTTGCTGCTATTGATGCCTAGTGAATCGCTATTGGTTATCTTTTTATATAAATATATATATAATTTGAATTTTTGGAAACTAGCTGTGATGTCAACTTTGGAAAAAAGTATCCCACTTGTAGTGTGAGTTGGCATTGTACAGAAATTAACAGCCATATTGGTCTAGAAATGTTAAACTTAATTTTTTTTCCATTTGTACAGGGGTAACGCACTGTATGAAAAATGTACGGTCTTATTTACATGGGTTTGATTACAGAAACTAATAAAGTATTCTCTAAATAAAGCCCCCGGGTGATCTCGTGATTGGTGCAGTGCCACAGGACACGATGGGAGCCCAGGAGAACACTGGAACAGCTCCCTGCTGTACCCCTGGCACGCTCTGTGCAGCAAAGCTCTCCCAGGATGGGGCTTCCACCTCTCTCCATGGAAGGAGCCTGATGGCTGTGTCAGAGCTGCCTGGCGCTGGTTGTTTCTCACAGAGGAGCCACTCGGACCGGGATGTCCCCAGCTGGTGAGTGACAACACCCTGGCAGCACCGGGGTTAAAGGCAAGAGGTTTCCTGCCAGAGGGAGGCTTGGCCTGAGCCTTCCCTGTGCCGTGGGGTTTGGGAGAGGCAGGATGCTGTCAGCTGGCACCAGGGGGGACTTGCTTCCAACAAACACCACGAGCCTTCTGGTGTTTGGTCTCTGAGAAGTAATTCCTGCCTTGGGAGGAGGTGCTGGCTGGCTCTGCACCCCTGAGGGAAGGGAAAAGCCAGGCCAGGGGCACTGGGGTGGAGGTGGGCAGGTTGACCTTTGGGTGTTGCTGTCCAGCCCTGCTGTGCCTTGGGAAGTGGCAGCTTGGGACCTCTGGAGGGGCTGGAGTCTGTTTGGGGGTCGAACTGCAATCTGGAGTAAATAAAAGGTGCTGTAATCCACCAGCAAGTGATGGGCAGGAGTAACCTCCGAGTAGGTGACACTGCAGATAAATCACCTCTTTCAAAAGGGTGAGCACAACTGCAGTGAACACTCGGGGAAAGGAGGTGAGGAACTGAGTGAATGTAGACACTGCTTCAATCTGTAAAGGTACTATAAAGGTCATTGAGCTGTGCTGATGTTGCCCTGTTTTGAGGTTGTCTTCTGCATGTTTCATCTTGGAAGGACACCCCAAAAATGGGAACTCTTTCACCAGAGTATTCTGTTTTTAAGGAAATGCTGCTGAAAGGATGAATGTTAAATTCCGTGGTAATAAAGCCACTAGGAAGTCAGACAAATTTCCCACAGTTGGCTGTGGGAATGTACCAGGCCTTGGGCTGTTTCTTGCACAGAGCTGAACAAGGGCAATATTTCTGGAGAAACTTAATTAAAAGCAAATTCTCGGGCATTTTATGCCTCCAAATAACCCAGTTTTGATGTGTCTCTCCAAAACCCCAAACACCCTGGCTGCCTTTGAGGCCAGGTAGAGCTTTCAGTCACTGACCCCAGTTCATCAAATATTTTCATGACATCAGATAACTTGCTCCTAACTATTTACACTGGACTAGCTCTTGCTGTTTTAATCTGAGTGGGATTTGGTGTGTAATCTCTTTTCTAGGACTCTGGTCATCAGAAATAATTGTGCTGAAATTAGGGACCTATTTTGTTTGGGTAATTAATTTTTTTTCCCTTAATAATGTTCAGGCTGTGAAAAGACTGTAACTTTTCTCAAGGGCAGGAGCAGAAGGGGGTTAAGTGTGACTGGGGCCAGATCCAGCAACCCCCCTGGGCTCAGGCTGGCTTCTTGCTGGGATGTGGGAGGGGAGGGCTTGTTTTCCCAAAGCCTGTTAAGTAAAGCTGTGTATTCAGCACTGTTCAGCTCCAGCCCAGCTTTCTGGAAATCCTGTGTGCATTGGCTTGCCTTCATTTATTTTCTTAGTCAATTAGGAGATGGACTTCCCAGTCTGAAAAGGCCCCGGGGCTGTCTGCCCTCGGTGTCTGGGCTCACCGAGGTGCTGCTGCTCCCCGGGGCTCTGCACAAACCCTCCCTTTCATCCTGCGGCTCGGCTCCTGCCCCCGGGGAGCTGCGGGGTGAAGGGGAGCTCCAGCCTCGCCTCCCGTCCTGATCTGGGACAGAAGTGCCTTTCTCCCACCCTCGGTGTCTGGTCGGGCAGCCCCCCCAGGCTGGGTCGGGTCAGGGTGTGGTGGCTGCTGCCTCACCCTTCCTGGGTCCCGAGGGTCCCTGACAGCCCCTGCCTGCTCCGGGGTGACCGCCGGCTTTACTGCCCCTTGCCCAGGGCTCCCCAGCCCTGCAGAAATGGTGTGGCCAACAGTGACAGGGGCAATGGGTTGCTGACCCAGCTGGGCCGAGCGAGGACACAAACGGGGCCAGCACAGGGGCTGGCAGAGCCTCACTGCAGGTCCTGGGGCTGTGGGACATCAGTGGCTGGGGGCTGCCTTCCCTGGCTGTGGCTGCCAGGAAGCAGGAATGGGTCTTTCAGCCTCCTCTCTCTCATGCTGCCTACCCCCTCACTCACCAAACACCCATCTTATGCCTTAGAGTGAGTCTCTCTTTTTACAACCATCACGTATTTTTCCAAAATAAACCATCGGGCTGATACATAAGCCAATTGCTTCATTATGTTCTATATGCAAATATACAGGGCTACATTTTAGACAGCAGTGTGTTAGGAGGACGGTAGCGGGGTGAAACATATTGCTGACAATCCCTTTAACTGACCATCTGAAAAGAGTGTCCCACTATGTTCTCTGTCCTTTTTCACTTGGTCCAACACATGGTGTATTTTAGGCAGAAGCTGCCTCCCAAATGTGGCATTTTCCTACTCAAGGCTTTACGGTTTCCCCCTAGGAAAACAGGCTTGGAAAGACAAGGTGAAGGCAGCAGTGGTGCTGGGCACTGTTTATTGGGCCAGGGCCCTACACAGCCCCTGGGGGATGTGGTTGCTGCAGCCCAGGAAGGGGGGAAAGAAGCCTCCTGCAAAATTTCTACAATAAATAGATAAAACAGCATGTTTTGGACTGATGTGGGAGAGCTGCTGGCCCAGCACGGCCTGCAAAGCCGAAGCACGTGGCTGGCAAGGGCTGGGTGCACCGGGAGGCCACCCGGCTGCAGGATGCTCTGCCAGCACTCCCCACCCCGGCTCTCTTGGCTGCTTGCTTTTTCCCCAGTGAAACAAGGCTTGTGCAGCGACTGTCTGTGTTTCCTGCTGCTTTTGATCCTGCTGGCTGATTTTTGGAGGTGGCTGAGCTCCAGGATGCCCCTGGGCACTGGTGGTGTGGGATTGCAGTGGGGCTTGCGGGCTCTCCGCACGGGAGCTCTGCAGGGCTGGAGCCTGGAAACACGATTCCCAACCCTGCACGGGGGATCGGCCAGGGAGAGTGTGTATTTTGAGGCAAGACCCTCCTGCCCTGCCCAGCCCTCACCATGCCTGAACCCTCCCTGCTCCCAATTCGGGGTGGCCAGCCCGGGTGCTCCCGGAGGATGATGCCCCAGCAGCTCAGGGCTGGGTACTGCTGTGACCCATGTGAACCCCCCGAGGCTGGGGAGAGGTTTCTCTGGCTCTAGCAGGCTCCGGAGAAGCACTTAATTTCTCTCTGCTGCACTTGAGTGCGCGGGGGTGTTGCTGGAGGTGCCCGCAGAGACAGGGGTGGTCCCTCCATCACCCGGGGCCGTCCCGGGGAGCGAGGGGGGATGCCGAGGCACACGCAGGGGTCGCGGGGGCTGAGCCGGCGCATCCCTGGCCCCCGCTCAGGCCCGGGCGAGGCGCACGGGGTAGGTGACCATGTTGAAGCTGTCCCAGGCGAAGAGCTGCCGCTCGGAGGGGTTGTAGTCCAGCATGCTGAGGTATCGGAAGCGGTTCTCGAAGGGGATGCTGAGGGCGCGGCTGGCGCCCGTGGCCGTGTCGTAGGCGAAGTTGATGGTGGCGTTGGGGGCCGAGTAGCTGCTGACGGTGTAGAGGGTGCCGCAGATGAGGAAGGAGTTGGCCACCCCCCGCTTGCGGATGTTGGTCTCCCAGGTCCGGCGGATCTCCAGCGTCTCGGGGTCCAGCTTGGAGAGGACGATGGCCCCCCTGGCGCTCTCGGTGCTGTAGATCACCCAGAGCCCCGTCTCGTCCACCGCCAGGTCGATGTCGGTGTAGCCCCCCCAGGAGTAGGGGTACTGCCCGTGGTAGCCGGCGCCGGGGATCTCCCTCTCGGCCGTCACGGTCTCCGCCCGCAGGTCGTAGCGGGCCAGGGAGCGGGAGTGGCGGGGCTGGAAGAAGAGCCCGCCGCGGTAGACGACAGCGCCCGTGCTCTCCAGGGGCCGCGGCAGGATGTGCACCTTGTCGGGGTAGCCCCGGGCCAGCTGCTCGGCCTCCTCGTACTGCAGGAGCTGCCGCACCTCCGTGCCCACCGCGTCCACGCGCCACGTGGTGTCCCGCGTGAAGGGGGACACGGGCTCGGGGTCCTTCATCCACACCCCGTACTTGCCGGCGATGGAGTCCGCCCGGCCGAACACCACGGGCTCTCCCACCCACACGAGCTCGCCGCAGCCTGCTCGGGGACAGGGGGAGGACAGAGAGGGGTCACGGCGGGCCCCTCGGCGGGGCCGGGCGGCGGCGGGAGCTGCGGGGTCGGTACCTGGGTCCGCGCCCGCCGGGCGGCCGAGCGCCGTCTCCTCCAGCAGCCGGGACACGGGCACCTCTGTGCGCTCCGCCTGCAGCTCCTGGAAGGCGAGGGGCTGCGGGTCCCAGCGCGGCGCTGCGGGGCGGCGGGCACGGGGTGAGCAGCGGCGGGGACAGCCCCCCGCCCCTGCCCTCGGTCAGCAGCCCCACCGCACCAGGGCACAGCTCCTGCCTCCCGCCCCGTCCCCCCCTCCAAGAGCGGGGCTTAATTTTTCCTCGGCGGAGCTCCAAAACCTGCCCGGATCGGCACCCTGTGTCCCCGCTCTGCTGCAGGGCAGGTGATGGCACGGGGAAGGCTCTGGCTGAGCGCGCTGATCCAGGGATGGGGAGGGGGTGCGGTGCGATGGGCTGCGCCCACCACGGTCCCCAAGGTTGGGGGCTGCGGAGGGACCCCTGGCCCGGAGCGGGGACGGTCGGAGACCCCGGCCCGGCACTTACCCTTGCCGGGGGCGCGCAGGGTGTCGCGGCCGGGCCCGTCCCTGCCGGGGGGACAGCGGGCCGCCCGCAGCCGGGCGATCTCCTGCGCGCTGCTCTCCAGCCGCCGGCCCAGCTCCTCCTTCTCCCGCTCCAGCCGCCCCTTCTCCTCCTCCAGCCGGCCCTTGGCCCGCAGCAGCTCCCCGTACGCCGCCTCCAGCCGCCCGGCCGAGCTCACCTGCAGCGCCTCCCGCGCCCCGCCGGGCTCGGCTCCCCGCGGACCCGAGCCCCGCTCCCGGCTCTCCAGCCGGCTCAGCCGGGCGGCCAGGCCGGCCAGCTCTGCCCGCAGCTCGGGCACGCCGCCGGCGGCCTCGGGGCAGGCGGCCTCGACGGGGCTGGCCACGGTGAAGGAGTAGGTGCAGCGCCCGGCGCCGTCGTGGGCGCGGCGCAGGAAGGCGGTGTTGGTGTCGGCGCGGCCGCGCAGGGCCAGGGACCCCCAGAGCAGCACCCACAGCGCCAGCATCGCCGCTCCGCGCCCGCCCGCGCCGCCGGCCGCCTTTATAGGGCACGGGGTCGGGGCGGGACGGACCCCCTGCTGCCTGCGGCGGCCCCGGGGGCGAGTGCCAGGGGCGGGCGGACACCGCGGGGCACGGATCGGGAGCGCGCGGGGACGGGAATGGGAATGGGGACGGGATTGGGAATGGGAATGGGAATGGGAATGGGAATGGGAATGGGGCGGGAACGGCGGGCACGGCCCCGCCCATGGTCACGCCCCCTTTGACACGGCCACGCCCTCTTCAGGCACGATAACGCCCCTTCACATATGGACACGCCCCCTTCTGACACGGTCACGCCCCCATACACGACCACGCCCTGACACAAACCCCGCCCCTCAGGCAAAGCCCCGCCCCCGGCGCCCTGGCTCCGCCCCTTCCCCGGCTCTCGGCCCGCCCGCCCATCGGTCGCTCGGCGCTCGGCGCGGCGGGCGGAGTGCCGAGGCGGTCGATGTGACGGCGGCCCCTCTGCCGCACCGGCCATTTCCCCCCGGCCATTTCTCGGCCCGGCCCGGCCCAGCCCGTCCTTCCCCTTCCATTCCCCTCCCCTTCCATTCCCGTCCCCGCTCCTCCGCCTGCCCGGGCCCGCCGGTGCGGGCGCTCCCCGCGCTCCCGCGGTGACCCGGCCCCTCCCGGCCCCGCCGCCGCCGGGCCCGGCGCAGCCCGGCCATGCCTCCCAAATTCAAGCGGCACCTGAACGACGACGAGGTGACGGGCTCGGTGAAGAGCGAGCGGGTGAGTGAGGCCCCGGGGGAGCCTCCCTGCGGGCCGGGGGGCGGCCCGAGCGCCGGGCCTGCCCTTGGCGGTGCTGTGGGCCCAGAGGAAGGCTGCTCTGAGGACCTGCAGCCGCTGGGCCCTGCTCTCCCGGCCTCCCTCCCGGCCCCTGTGGACTCACCCTGTGCTGCACAGCTGAGTTCCCCCTGTCCCCAAGGCCCCTGGCGTTTCAGGCGGTGGATGTGGGTCACGCCTGCCTCTGTTGGGCAAGGTGGATTGGAGCTGATGTGTTCGTCCTGGGGTCGCGCTGTGCTGGAACTGGGTGTGGGCCGTGGCCTGAGGTGCTGCTGCAGCTCAGGAGAGCTGTCAGTGAGCGCAGCACCCCCTGTCCCCGGGGCACTTGGCTCGTCCTGGCGGGAGGCAGTGGCTGGACTCTGGCGTGGTCTCACGGGCTGCTTAAGCTGATTGAACAAATCAGCTAATTTCCTAACCCAAGGATGGAAATGTAGGGGAGCCTCACAATCGGAGCATCTGACTCGCAGGTGGGGGCCTGACTTTATGCACAGGGGAAGCAGCAGCTGTTGGTACCTCAGGGACCACCACTGTGTCCCCGGGCCCACACCCTTAGTGTGGCATTTCCCCCTCTTGATTGCTTTTGGCCCCAAGCAGATGTTACAGGGAGCCCTCAGCACAATTTGGGAAACCTGTGCTGCCCTGCTATGAGAAATGAACTCTGGTAATGTTTTTGTCCAGCTCTCAGGCTTCAGTGGGATTGTGGGGCTGCTCTTAAAAATCAGCCTTTGGACCATGTCATGGGATCAGCAAATCTTAGTGGAGCAGAGGAGCTGCCAGACCATTCTGCTTTGCAGCCCAGGGAGCCCAGCGTGTTTCCTTGGGGTCATCCTTCTTACACCTTCTGCCATCACATGGCTGGAGAAACCACATCCTCCAGTGCAGGGTGGATCTGACTTCCCACGTGGAAGGGATGGCACAGGAGGCTGTAGGTGGTGCTGGTGTGTTTGGGTGCAGCGCTGGGGACTGTCCCTCGAGCAGAGAGGGCCTTCCTGCAGGCAGAGGATGCTGGTTGCATCCTGGGAGCTGGAAATGTGTGTGAAATGGTGGTTGAGATGGTTTGTTTCTTCTGTGTTTGCAGAGGAACCTGTTGGAGGAAGACTCTGATGAAGAGGAAGACTTTTTCTTGTGAGTTCCTGAACAGCTGCTGCAGGGAGTGCAGTGCCCCACCTGCCTGCAGCTCTGGGACTGGAATCAAAACCTCTGATTCCTTTGAGTTGATCTCCCAGAGCCTTGGCAATGAGCGTGAATGGAGGCTTAATAGGTGTGACCTTTTGTAAAATGGGGTGTCCAAGGCATCCTAAGACATGGGAGGGACTGATGGGCAGTATGAGAACAATCATCCTCCATCCACAAAGCATTGGTTCTCTCTTGTGTATCTTTGGAGTATCATTTAAAAACACATTTTCATTGTATTCTCCGTCCCGATTGCTCTTTTCTGCCTGCAGGAGGGGGCCTTCTGGACCCAGGTTTGGACCCAGGAACGACAAGATCAGGCAGTAAGTTGTTGTTCCTCAGTGTCACACAGACAATAACTGATTCTGGTGCTGCAGGTCCCTGCTGCTGCTGTCTTACCAGAGTATTTCTGTGTAGTTCTTAACAGGAGCATTCCTTGTGCCTACTGTCTTCTAATTGATATGCCCTACCAAGCGTGTCTACAGCTAAAGGAAATCTCAAATTTGATGCAGGCTGTCAAGAAATTGAGCACTGGCAGAGGCAAAGGGATAGGATTATATTATAGTGGCCTAGTGGAGTTTCTAAAACCCTTGCTGGGTTCTGGTGGTGAGCTGTTCCACGCTTTTGCGAGGCTCTTTTTCTAGAGCCCTGAATTTTAGGCTTCACTGGGCTTTTTACTGTTTTGTGGGGGTTTTTTTCCTCATCCTGTAATGTGCTCCTTGGTGTTTCAAGAAGTGGTCAGGAACACATCAGGACTGTGTTTTTTGGGCAGCAGCTGGCCCTCTGGTCTCCTCTTCCCCAGATAAAAATCTGATATAGGTGACCTGGAGATGAGCAGTGACTCAGTGGGGTCAAAGCAGCTGGAAAACAGGAAACCATTACAGCTGGAGGAGGATTAGGGCAAGAAGGAAGGAGTGAACACTTTGGATCCTCCTCCCATTGAGTCATTTCCTGGATGATGCTTGTTCAGGGCTCTGGTTTGCCCTGTCCTTTCCTATGAGGGATGTGGTGGTGGTACTTAATCAAAAGTGGGGGGATACTCTCAGCCCCCTGGTTTGTGCTGCCGTGTTTCCTTTGCTGGTCTCTGTGGATCTGTGTGGGGACTGGTGACCCGGCGCTGTTCAGACCAGGTCTTGTTTGCAGCCTGAGTGTGGCTCTTGGTCAGGGATGTTTTCCATGCCAGGGAGATGCCAGTGCAGCTCTGGGATGACTCATTGTCAAGTCAGCACTGGGCAGCGCTTGCTTGTGTGCCCACTCACCACGTTACCCGCAGGGGCGAAGGGCATGGGATCCAGCGGGAGGTCACTGTGCCCTGAGCTTTCAAGGGGTTTCTTTTCCTTCCAGTATGTGAGGAGACTATTGGTAGAGGTGAACTGGTCCTTGGAATAAGCCAGAGTGGATAAAGCCTCCCTTCTAGGGCACAGCCAGGCTGATCAGGAATGAGAAGGTAAAGAATTGGTTTTAGGAGTGGGGTCTCACACCCATAAAAAGGTGGAGAGGGGATAATGTCCACCCCTTCATCCTCCTCTGCTGGAAAGGAATTGCAGTATCTTCTGCCTTCCCTGTGTGCTGGGTAAACACAGCAGCTCTTCTCTTCCCACTGTCCTGGCCCAGCAGACAGGACTGTGGGCTTAGGTAGAGGATGGCACTGCACCTGTGACAAGGAAGGGAAATGAAAGGAGGTGGGTCCAGAGGTTTTATGTGACCCATGGCCAACACATGTGAGGCCTGGCCATTGCCAGGGATTGCCTGGGTAGTGGACCTGGCATGGAGTATGTCCCTTGGAGGTAGCAAGTGGCTATGTGTATCTTGAGCATCTATTATAAAACAGTATTTGTTTTCTGCTCTCATCAAGGCTGATTGCTTTGTTTAATAAGCACTTATGCCATGCCCTCATCACTTCTTGTCATGGAGCTCATTATTTTCAGATCAGACCAGCCCTTGTGTCAGTGAATTGATGCCTGGTCTCCTAATGAGTCGGTTTGCTCTGGTTTCAGTAAAGGAAGGGTTGGGTTGCTGCTGAAAAACTGTAAGGAAAAGACATTTTAAGGAGGAATTTGAGCATTTGCAGAGCTGAGGCACCGCTGGGCAAAGCTAGAGAGGCTGCAGCTGTAGGAGGCTGGAGGAATGAGGTGTGAAGACAGGTGTAAAAGGAAGCTGGATGGAGGATTGGGTAGGGGAAAAAGCGATGGGATTATGGGAGCAAAGGTGTGGGACATGTTGAATGTGAAGGGCAAGGCTGGAAATTTTTCCTAGTTGTCCTTGGCAGCAAAGGGGCTTGAAGCAGGCTGGAGTTTGGTGGCAGAGACCCTTAAGGCTGGCTCAGCTGTAGGGAATACTGCAAACCTTGGAGGGGAAAGAGGTAAATTAGAGTCAGCAACAGTGGCAGGAGGAATTGTCAGTCCCCTCCATGCTGTGTTTTGTCCTGATGTGTCTGGAAGCTGCTTGGTTAAGGTGAACTCTCCTCTGGTAATTGACAGGCCAGTCAGGGTCCCTTGGGCTCCCTCTAAGATGTCCCATGCCCAGGGTGGGCTGGAGCTGAAAAGCAGCTTTTAACAGGCTTTTATCCTTTTCCCCAAAGTTACCAAGAACAGGTAAGGGAAAGCTGAACTTTCTCTGCCTTTCCTGTATGTGTGTGTGAGAGCTCTTAGTGCCTTTTCAGAGGAAGGTGGGATGTTCATCTTCCACCTGCAATTCTTTTATTTAAAACAAGAGCCTCTAATCACAGGCCATCTTTTCACTGCTAAAATCACACCCTTTTCTGCACTGCTTGGCTTTCTTCGCTGTGATGTTTGTGCTTTCTGGAGATTGTGGTGGTGGATTTGGGTTCCTGCCTGTGCTGGTGACAAGGCTCAGCACTCTGCTGGGGTATCCTGGGAGCGAGGTCTTTGTCCCTGTGATTCCCTCATTGCTCTGCTGGGTGTGACCAGCATCCCTGGCCCCAGCACAAGAAAAGAGCAGTCTAAATCAAGCTAAGGGCTGCTGGGTCTCCTATTGCTTTGATGTTGTACACTTGTGTCCTTGTTAAAAGCATCACGTTTGCAGTAATTAGTAAGAAGGAGGGTCATGGGAGACATACTTTATACTTTTGTCTTTCTCCCCTTCCTGGCAGGTATTTATTCTGTTTTATTTCTCTTGAAAATCTGGCTGGAGTGAAGCACATGTGTTTTATGTGTCAAAAGCCAGTAGTTCCCCAACAGGAAATATGTTCCGTATTAGAGGATTCATTCCCTCTTGCCAATGAAACAAGAAAATATTTTCTTCTTGATGTGACCTGAGTTTCCAGCTTCAAGCATGCCAAACTAGTGGGAATTTTAGAATGTGTTCTGAACTACTGGGTTCATGCATAGGCTAGGCATCTTTCAGCCCCTTCCTGGAGAGGCATCACTGCAGCACTGAGGGATGGGAGAGAGCAGAAAGCAAAGGCTGGCTTAAGGTCTGGTTAAGGCACTGGGTAGAGGTCAAAATTTCATTCCCTGGCTTGGTCTCTTCCTTCCTGTTTTTTGTTGTCTGTTTTTTTTCCCAGGGTTCTCTTTAACATCAGATGCCAAAAGGTATTGACTGGGCTGATCAAGTGCATCTGTGTTCCATGGAAGTTCAACATCTCAGCACTTGTAGGAGTTTATAAGCCTTGATTTCTCTGTGCCTGCATTCTCCACCTGTTAAATGTTTTGTTCTCTGAGGACAGTTACCAGCCAGCCCAGGGTTTGGGAAGGTGGCAGAGGCTCTTGGTGTTTCATCAGGAGCTCAAGTGAGAAGGGATGGGATGCTGAGATGCAGCTTGGGCAGTAAAGGGTCTGTGCTCCATAGGGCTCTCCCAAATCCTGGTATGCACCACAGCAGCTTGAAGTTAGGTACCTGCCCATTTTTGTCTCCCACACTTTGAGGTGTCCCAGGACTGCAGCAGCATCTCTCCAGGCTCTGACCTGTACTGGCAGGGATACAGGTGGTGGTGTGTTGCTTTGCACATTCATGGATGCACTATATCTTTGTGTGCTCTCACTTGTTAGTTGTACTAGGATAACTTGGTTACAAATCTGTTGTAGGAGGAAATCTCTTTATTTTCAAGCCAGTAAATGATTTTAGAAACATTTACATACTGCAAATGTGGACTTCTGCCTGTGAAGCCGATGTTTAAGGCCTTCAAGGTTTTGCCAAGTTGGCTCATCTTGGGTAGCAGATGTGTCTGCTTTTCCTCTCACCTCAGGCTGGAGCTGCATTGCTGGCGGCTCCGAGCTGGGGCTTGTGCCGAGGTAAGGAAACCCCCTTGCAGAACATTCATCCTCCTCCTCACCTGCTGTCCCAGGTGGGCTGTGGGGCTGTCTGTGTCCTGCATGAGATGGACCCTTTGCTCCACAGGGCACTGCCACCATGTTTCCCAGGCAGCATCAGGCTGTGTCCTCGGTGCCACCTTCCACGCTTTCCCAGCAGTGGCAGCTCTGGCGCTCGCCTTGTACCTTATAAAACAGAGGGTGGATCAGAACAGGCTGCTGGGCATGGGGCAGGTTCCTGCTGAGAGGTGTTTGGGGGTTATCTGTGCCCTTCCCCTCCAGATAAGGAACTGCTGGCAGGTGTCTGTCGTAGATGTGGAAGGCAGGAGCTGCCACCACACGGTGTGGGTGGGTTCAGAGAGATGCTGCTCCCACGGACTCTGTTGCAGCACAGGGAAGGCAGGTTCCTGTCTTGTGGTGTCCTAAATAAAGCAAACTTTTACGTGTGCTGCTGGAGTCCAGCATGTGCCATATGAAGGCTGTTGACACAAAAATCGGTTTCAGAGGAGTTGCCTGGCTGTTCCAGCTCTGGAAGCTGCAGTGCAGTGTTGCTACAGAGCTGGATCTGAAAGGCTAAGATGGGAACCCTCTTCATATTCCAAGATCTGGAGCCATTCCTAGAACTTTCTGGGGAGAAAACAGCCTCTTAATGATTTTTAATGCTTGTTTTTGGAACAGTAAGTAAATGTGAGCAAGGTGTGTGCTTTTCCATTGTGACCACTACTGTTTGTTGCAGCTGCTCCTCATCAACCCAAAGTCTGCTCAGTGAGAGGCAGGTAGCTGGTAGGAAGGCAGGAGAAATGGGTTAGTCTGAATCTGTGTCTCTAATTAATTAATTAATTAGAGGCATGGTGACTAGGACAGAGCCCTGTTCAGGGTTCTGCAGTGCCCCACAGACTGGCCTTGGGCAGTTGCTCCAAGTCTGTCTTGGCCTCAGTCTCCCAGGCCATGGGGTAGGACCTGCTGTCCCTGTCATTCCAAGTGCTCTGATCTTAGGGCAGTGTGGAGAGCTGCTGAAGTGGCCTGTTTGTGCTGCATATTTAGCTACTGCTGGATGCATCTCAGTATGTTTAAAGTGCATAAATGTTTTTAATCGAGGCAACCTAAGCCATCAAACCTGAGATTGCTGCAGAGTGAGTGGCCTGGAGCTATTTCTGTTTTGTTGCCCTGTGTGTAGTGTTCCCTCCAAGATCCTGCTGTTGCTATTGATTTTCTGGGAACGGTATGTCTCAAACAATGTATTGTATCCCCAGGGCCTCAGGGTAATTCTTATTTCTATCTCCAGGAAAATAAAAGTGTATTAGCTCCAAAATACAAACCAGAATGTAGCAGTATTTTTCCACCAGGAAAATTTTTCTCTCCTGCCAATATGTTTTTTGTTTTTTTTTCTGGAATGAATAAATGCATTTTTAATAACCCTCCGGGTGTGATTTAGGCTACTGTTCACTGAAGCGACTACCCACAGAGTTGCATAACCTATGAGAAGATGAATTATAACTTGGTTTAGTTCATATCAGCCATTTCTTTGCTGTCCTCTTGATGCCCCTGGCAGAGTGGGTTTAATTTAGCAATTCAATTCCTGCAGAAGGGAGTGCACCTTGATTTGATTTCACCCCAAGTTATTGAGCAAAGGTGTGGTGTGAGGTTCTATGAAATGTGGAAAGATGAGCTGTGGGCTTTATACTTTTTGTTCCCCCTTTGTGAGCTCTTCTGCAGCAGAGGTGCCCATCAGCAACAATTAGTGCCTTATCACACTGCTTTTGTGTGTTAAAGGTGTACAGAGGGTGTCCTCTTCTGCCGACTTGCCAGTGTTTTCTCTGAGCCCCTCGTGTTCCCTTGCCCTTCCTGAGATTGCTGGAGACCCACTCTATGCCTCTGGCTTCCTTGGCGTCCCATCAACCTCTCTCCACTGTTGTGCCCTTTGATTTTTGTGGGTGAGCTCTTGGATTCTGCAGCCTGGGCAGCTCTGAGTTGTGATACATAGCCTGTGGTGCCCAGTTCTGCCCCTCACACTGCCTGTGCTCTGCCCCAGTGTCCAGAACCAGGTGGATGAAGTCATCGATGTCATGCAGGAGAACATCACGAAGGTGATCGAGAGAGGCGAGCGGCTGGATGACCTGCAGGATAAATCAGGTGCGATCCCAGGCTCTGCTGGCCTGCTCCCCACACCTTTTCCTGGGTGCTGAGCCAGGTTACTTGGTTCAGTCAGAAAGCACCTAATGACAGACCTGGGCTTGTATTTTTGTCCTTCCTGGGAGTGATGTTTCCCAGCCTTCAGCTGCACATCTGACTTTGTGCCAATATTCTCCTCTTTCCACCTTCACCTTCTGCTGCTCTGCACAGATGTGTTTGTTTGGGGCATCTGGGTGCTGTGAGCTAGAAGGTCCTTCAAGCAAAGGTAGATTGGTCTGTCTCCCAGCACTGGCCACTGGCTTGCAGAGCAAATTCCTGTCCACTTGTCTGCGTGTGCTCTGGTAAAGGGTGTCACACTGGCATCTGCTGGGGCTTTGGTGAATCACGCTGTGGTTGGGTCTTTCCCCTAACACCGAATTTATTGTGTAAAACTCAGTGGAGTTAGGAGGAGTGGGTGCTCTGACTGTGTGTGTGCCACTGAATGGCTTCTTTCCTTTCCTTGAATAGACAGTTTATCAGACAATGCAGCAGCTTTTAGCAAAAGAGCCAAGCATCTCCGGAGACAGATGTGGTGGCGAGACTGTAAGGTGAGCAAGAATGGGAACAGGCAGAGGTGGGTTTGTGGAGGGGTGGTTGCCTGCCTGCTCCTGGGAAGGGATGGAGGAGCTCTGCTTTGCAGCTGAAAAGATGCTGGAAGGCAAAGGCCTCCTTTGGGGTTGACGCAGCTGCCCATGGCACTCTGTGTAACATGCCCGTGTGCTTCTCTTGCAGATGAAGGTGATCATAGCGATGGTGGTGGTTATTCTCTTGCTCGTGATCATCGGTGAGTAGCTCCAGATGGCCCCAGCCATGTCTGGCATTGAAATATTCGTGGCACTTCATGCTGTGGAATTGTTGTCCCTGGGGCAGAGCACCTGAGCCGCTCCCTCAGGCCCCCACTCTGCCTTAAGCCATCACAAGTGGTGCCTGTAGACCACTCTGTGCTCCTTCTCTGCAAGGCTCAAATCAAGTCCTGCTGACTATGACATGGGAAAGCCAGCACTGCCCTGCCAACCTTGTATTGATCTAGGGTTGGCACTGACTGATGCTGAGGCTGGTGGGAGTAAATGGAAAAGTGTCAGACCAAAGCAATGTCTTTCAAAGGCACCTCCACATATATCAGCCATCTTGTAATGAGCCTGCTGTCTACAAAGGCTCTTCCCCAAAGCTGCTTAACTTCCATCAAGTAGCTGTTTTGGCTTTGCCATTGGTTGTTTCCCCTGCCCTCTGCCCTTCCTGGAGCTCCCCAGAGCAGACCATAATGACCAGAGCATGTTTCTTCCAGGCAGAAGTAATTCATCCCTGTGCCTGCAGAATGATGGGATCCAGGCAGCCCAGCATGGCAGTGCAGCCCTTCCATGCCACTGGGTCTGGAGGGTTTTCCTCCCACTGAAGTGGCTGAGGGCAGCTCTGTTAACTGCTCATGTTCCTTCAGCAAAGCCCTCATGGCCCACTGTCCTTCTGACACACAGCCCGCAGCAGGAGAGGCAGAGCTGGCAGCAGGATGAAGAGAGAGACTGATGAAAAATCCCATCTGGTTTAATTTTGGGAAGCTGGAAGGAGATGAAGGTGGCAGGATGTGTTGTCTAGTGTGTATGCAGGCAGCAGATTGCTTTAGCTTGAGGTTGGGAACACACTGCACACAGCTTGGTGTTTGTGGCTACAGGAACAGGGGTATTGCACATGAAGGTGTGTGGTGAGAGCTTGTTCCTTTGTGTTTTCCAGTACCCATAGTCCTGAAGTACCGTTCCTGACGGGGCAGCTGGAGGCTTCGCTGGAGCAGCCTCTGGGATATCCAAAGTGCTGTGTAATTTAAGTGAGATATCTGTATATAGCTTTGAAGTTGTTTTCTCCTGGGAGCGAGGAGGAGGAGGAGGTGGCAAGCGGCCAGTTCTAACGGAGCATTTTAGGAGCTGCCAAACAACCCTTTTCCAGTCGAGTACCTGTTCCTGCTGTCAGACTTTTTTTTTATAACAGAAGATTCAGATCCCAAATCACCTATTCTGTGGAATTCTGGGTCTCTGGTTTGGAGCTGGTTACTTGCCACTACAATATATCTGTATATATGGTTAAGTTGTAATATTAATAATAATAATAATATTGTTTGAGCAGCTCCCTGCTGTGAAAGGCAGAGGGGGCTCTGTTCTTTAATCAGAGAAAAGGAGGGGATAATATCTGAAGAAAAAATACCAATATATTATAGGGAACTGACTCTTTTGCAGAAAGCTGCAAGGGTGTTGTTTCTCTCTTGTTCAAAAAAAGGAGGAAAAAAAAGAAGTTCTGTTTTACAATCCAGAAGACTTTCTGGTCCTGCCATGGGAATGCACAAGCTCAGTGTTTTCAGTATTGCTGCTTACAGCTGTGACTAAAGACATTCCAGTAAACCTATTTTTGACTGTACATGTGGAGTTTCTGCACGTCTTCATAAAGTTTCGGAGGACATTCAGGGCTCTCCATGGCTCAGAGTTCCTGGGAATGGGCCGTTTCTGTGTTTTCTTAACCAAAAGCAAGAAGTGTTCGTAAAGCCCAGCAATTAGCACAACTATATAGACACAGCAGGAGAAGAGCAACTCTCCCCAAACCAGTCCACAGTGACTGAGCCCACTTCGTATCCAGAGCCCTTCCCTCAGAGTTGTGGTCCCAGTGCCAGCCCACTTTGTTTCTTGTGATCCAGTGGGGTGGGGGTTGTTCTCAGACGTGTGTAGGGGTCCTGGGGCTGGTATAAACAGGAGCTGGATTCCTCCATCCCTGTGGTGGTTTGGCTGTCTCCAGCCATGGGCTCAGGTGTCGGTGGCATTTCTGTCAGCCTTTTATTTTTGGGAGCCTTGTTCTTTCCAGCCCTGAGCCTGTGACTTTAGCTGAGCCAAGATGAAGCTCTCCTGGTTCTCTTTGCTCTTTTTGGATGAAAGAAGAGTTGTCCTGCTTAGAATGTGTTTGAAATAATACTGGAGAGGGAAAATGGTGCCCCAGAGAATTCCCAGTGCCATGTCCCAGCTTCCTCTTCTGAACCTGCCCCCAGGACCTTGCACAGTTTCCATCTGAGTGGTGGTGCTGCCCCATGCAGGGAAGGGGATTAAAAGTGAGCACAGCAGACTGGAGGCTTGGATGTGATTACAAGCTCTACTTGCCTAGCTGGAATATAAACAGGACTTTTCCCCTCTGTGAGCCCTGATCTGTCCAGGTGGGAACCAGAAAGCCAAGCTGGGTTTTTCCTCCTATTGTATAGGCTGTTTTTAAGGTCATGCACCCAGTGGAAGGGACAGAAATCATCCTGGCTGTGCTTTTGACTACTCTGACTGCAAGGGATCAAGAAGGTGGATGGAGAGGCACTGTGTCTGTCCCCAGGGGGTGCTGCAGATTTCACTGAGCTGTTGGGTACCATCTCCTGCCAACTGAGAAGTGAGTTAATTTACTCCTACTGCTGGAGAGTCCTGCCAGTGCCTCTGCCTTTTTCTCCCAGCCCCATCTTGCTGCTGCTGCCACCCACAGCAGGACCTTGGTGCCGCAGGAGTGTGGGAGGACTTGAGATCCCTGGGGCACCAGGTCTGAGTAAGAGAAGGGGTTTTGAAGTTGCTTGCTGGAGGTAAAGCCTGGCTTTAATGCTGGGTTGAGGGCCTGGCAAAGTGGGTGCTGACAGGGTGAAGTCTGGACCAAGTCCACTCCAGGCAGCAAAGTGCAGGTAGCAGGTTCTTGTGCTGGGAAAGATGGAATTCCTCACCTCTGCTGGAGAGATTTTACAGCGTTCCCTGGAGGCTGGAGTGCAAATGGTTGTACCTGAAATGCAGAGCAGGTTTGGTTTGCCACAACCAAAGCCATCACTGCACCTCCTTGAGTTGCCAGAACTGGGTGTGGGTCAGTTTTAGATTCGAGTTACTCAGTGCTGGAGTTGTCCTGAGCACAGGCCTTCCCAAGGGACCAGCTCTGCCTGGGAGAAGCACCACCAGCAGCAAACCAACAGTCCTGGTCAGAAACTTCACAGTAACAGAACTTACTAAGCAACTTACAGACTTTTTTGGTTTTTTTCCCAAGGCTGGAAAGACCATTAAAAATGTCTGGGTTTGGGGTGGTACAAAGCAGTCTTCCTTGTTTTCCTTTGATACTGTGGTCTTTATCTTGCAGCCTGTGCTGTTCCATGCTGGACTGGTGGCAGAGAGAACTGCAGTGAGCAGAAAGGGTTGTTGTTTCCAGCAGTGTCTGCGTGCTTGGGGGTTGGTTTTCACTTGGGAGACGTTATGAAGGAGATTCCACAACAAAAACAACTCCTCCTTCACCCCAGCATCGTCTGTTTTCTCCATTCCCTCACAGTGCAGAAGACAGACTGTCAGCTGCTGTTTTCCACATGATTGCTTTTGTACAGGGAATGGCATCCTCTGGCTGTAGCTGTGCATTCCTCCTCCCAGGCTTCAGGTGTGACCTGTGGGGTGACCCCCCAGGTGCCCACGCCTGAGGGCAGGGGGGCTGCAGGCATGTGGGACAGGTGGGAAGAGACGGTCCTGTCCCTGGCAGCCGGGCAGCCCAGGGGGAGACAAGTCCCTGCTAGGGAGTCCCCTGGCAAAACAGGGGCTTCAGGGGGGGCTGGCGGTGAGGAGGGGCCCGGGTACCACGGTGGGAGAGCCCCCAGGACCTGGTGCTGCCTCCCAGGGCGCTGCTCCCCACCAGCTGTGGGCTGCACTGACCCTTCCCCAGCGCTCCACACGGACACCTCTCGACTCCCGAGCCCAGGAGGCTCTGCCACAGCTGCCAGCTGGTTCTGCAGGGCAGGGAAGGCTGACACAGCCAAAGCCATCACTGCGCTGCCGTGAGGTGCCGGTCTGGCGTGGTGGTTTTAGGTCCGAGTCACCCCGTGCTGGGGCTGTCCTGAGCACAGACCCTCCCCAAGGGACCCGCTCTGGCTGCGAGAGGCACCAACAGCGAACCCGCATCGGTGGGGCTTGATCGCTCCGACAGAGGGAACCAGATGTGAGAGGGCGCGGAGACCCCACAGGGCCGGGGGGGGCGAACGGCGGCAGAGCTGGGAGCGCGATCCGCTGCCCGATTCCATCATGCGGGTCTGCTCCAGGGAAAGCAGGCGCAGGGATCCTCCGCCCGGGGCCGCAAACAAGCAAAGAGGGCCGTAAACAAGCAACAGGGCCGTAAGCAAACAAACAAACAAACGAGGGCCGTGAGGGGACGGTTGCCATGGCGACCCGACCCGCCCTCCGCGCGCCTCTCGCGAGACCCTCCCTCGCAGCACCGCGCGCGCCCCCGGCGGGCCGGCAGATCCCGCCTCCCACGGGCGGGCGCCTTTCCCATTGGCTGAGCGCTGAGGGTGAGGGGCGGGCGCCTTTCCCATTGGCTGAGCGCTGAGGGGCGCGGCCCCACGGCGGGCGCTGATTGGCTGAGGTGCGGCTGGGTGCAGCATGGCGGCGCCGGCGCGGCGGAGCGTCGTGTTCGTGACCGGGAACGCCAAGAAGCTGGAGGAGGTGCGGGCCGGGCCGGGCGGCTCTGCCCCCCAGCTGCGCCCCTCCTCACTCTGTACTCCCTCCGCAGGTCACGCAGATCCTCGGGGACTCCTCTCCCTACACGCTGGTGGCGAAGAAGATCGACCGTGAGTTGCTGTCGGGGCCGGGGGGGACGCGGCGCTCGCCCCCCCCAGGCCGGCCGTCCCCTCAGCGCCCGCCCCTGTGTCCGCAGTGCCCGAGTACCAGGGGGAGCCCGACGAGATCTCCGTGCAGAAGTGCCGTGAAGCCGCCCGGCAGGTCGCTCGCTCGCTCGCCGCTCCCACAGGGACACTGGGATATCCAGGCCGGCCCCCAGGGAAAACAGGGACACATCCCGCCTGGCCGGGCCCCGCTGCCCTCCCGTCAGGAGGACTCCGAGACTCCGTCCCGTGGAGTCTCGCTGGTGACACGATGGCTCCTCCGGCCTCCTGTGTCCCTGGGGCAGCAGCAGGACGTGGCAGCTCCTTCAGTCCAGCCCCAGTAGCTGTGGGACAGAGTTTGCTGCCAGATGGAGCCTCCAGAGCTGGCTCTGGGATGAGTGTCCCAGAAGAACCCGGGGAGGGCTGGGACTTGAGAGAAATGCAGGCTTGCCTCCAGGCCAAAGGCTTTCCCTTTCCTTGTCCTGTCATTCACATCCCCCAGGAGGGGAGAGGGTGTTCAGCTTAGCTTGTTTCCCTCCACGTGAAACCTTCCCTACTGTTGTTCAGCCACTCTGGCCTGCCTGGGGAGACCTTGGGTTTGATTGTGTCTGTCTGGTGCGGGTTGCTTTTGAGGTCAAGTGGAAATGGGGGGATAGGACAGAGCAAGGAAATGGGTTTGGCAGCAGTGACTTTCCTTTAGGGCTGATGTTTCCTTCTTTTGGGCTTTCCTCTAGGTTCAGGGACCTGTCATAGTAGAGGACACCTGCTTGTGCTTCAATGCCCTGGGGGGCCTTCCAGGACCCTACATGTAAGTAGAAGGGAAATTGTTTCCCCTTTCATGTGCCACAGTCAGGAGCACAGGCTGGCACGGTGTGCTCGGTGGGCGACTCTCCATGTGCCAGGAGCAGGAGGGTCAGGGAGGTGATTACTGGTCTGTGTCCTGATCTTCATCCTGCACCCTAGGGACTGGAGTTAAGTTCTTGAGCCCTGCTGTAAGTCACAGAGCAGGATGAGACAGACAGACCTGGATTGCTGGCTCTGGCTCCCCATCTATGGTGCCTGCACTGGCAGCCAGCTTGGGAACCTGTCCACACAGTGAGCTCTGTGGTGAAGGCACCAGGCCTTTCAGCAGGATTCTGGGACGAGTGTCCTGTAGGTTCTCATTGCTCTAATCCATCAGATAACAAAATTACTACATTTCACTGCAACTCCTCTAATAGAATACTACCTTAGCTCCTGAAATGAACTTTTAGTGTGATTAATTCTTCCAAACTCTCTCTGCTGTGCTAAGCAGACATGAAAGCTTTATAGTATAGAGTAGAATAATACAATATCTTGAGTTGGAAGGGACCTACAAGGGTCTTTGAGTCCAACTCCTGGCCCTGCAGAGGACAACTCTAGAAATCCCACCATGTGTGTGAGAGCCTTGTTCAAACACTTCTTGAACTCTGGCAGGCTTGAGGCTGACCAAGTCAGCACTACAGCTGGGCGTAAAATGTGAACAGTTTGTGTTGAGAAATGTATTTTGGCATGTCAGTGCTCAGGAGTGAGAACTGAGTTATTTACATGGACCCCAGGACTGCTTTAAATTAAATACCCCACTGCTATTCTCACTGTGTCCCGTTCACTTTAATTGCTAAGTCTTTCCTTGCTGCTAAATCGTCCTGAGGTGATCTGACATAACACTGAAGAAGGATTCAAAGGGCCATGGAAATGTAGGCAACATTGTCTCAAGGATACCTGTATTTCTGAGAGATAATAGCAAAAATTAATCTTTCCACTCTCCTTCCTCTTCAGAAAATGGTTCCTGGAGAAACTCAAGCCAGAAGGTATTGCCCTTGTGTTCCTGCTATGCATGTAACTGGCTCCTTTCCCCCTGAAATGGATCCCTGTCCATGCTGGGTTCTGCTGAGCCTGACTGCCCCACACTGCCTGTTTCATAGCTGGTTCCCTTTCCTGCCTGTCCAGCTCTGTCTCTTCACATTCTCTCCTCAAGCCTGTTCTGTGCCCTCCTTCTTGGGTTGTTGTTTTCCCCGGTACCATCATCCCTGGATTCCCCGACCTCTGCAGGCTGGTGGCCGGGCTTGTGGGAACTTCTTGTTTGTCATCAGCATGACCCGGCAGACCTGCTGCTCCCTTTGCCTTCAGTGCAAACCCCTCTCCACTAACGCTTGCCTGGTGTGCAGTGACTGCCTTGATCCCACAGTTCAGAGAGTGACTGCAAATCCGGAGCTGATCTCATTAACACGAGCATTAATCACTGTAATTCAGTGTGGTTTTAGTACTCTCTGGTGCTGCACGTTCATTTCCTTCCTCTCCCAAATTCATAGCTGTGCGATCCGAGGCTCTGGCTTCAGTGATAGGAGGAATCCTGCCGAGAGCATCCTTGTGCCTGAGCTTTGTCACCTCCTGCGGTTCTTCCCCTCCGCGGGGGCTGGGAATGCTGTGCGGAGCGGGATGCTCCCTCGATCGGTCCCTAGGGGGTGTGCTGCGCTCCGAGGGAGCAGCACTGACGCCAGCGTCCTTTCTGTCTCTCAGGCCTGTACAAGCTGCTGGCTGGGTTTGAAGACAAGTCTGCCTACGCGCTCTGCACCTTCGCCTTCAGTAGCGGGAACCCCGAGGAGCCTGTGAGGCTGTTCAAAGGCCAGACCCATGTAGGTGATGTGCCTGGGGAAGGGAATGTGCTGAGGGAGGAGGGCTGTGGTGTGATGTGTGACAGCACTGGCTCTGCTGAGGACGTTTTTAGGGGGCCCTGGGTCGGGGCTTCTCAGTGTTGGGAACAGGTTGAGGGAGAGTGCAGCTGGTGGGTGCTGATGCTGCAGTCCTTTTCCCAGTGGTACCTGCTGAACTCTGCATATTACCTTAGTCTCTTCAGCCCTTCATCTCCCTCTGACAGGGCTGTATTCGAGTGCAGTAGTTTGCTCTGTTAATTGGAGGGGTAAAGGCCCTGCCAGCATAGGGCAGTGTGAGTTTGGGGCTGCTGATTTTGGTCACACCGTGGAGAGGTGCTGGGAAGGAGCACAGCACTGTGCAGAGCCTGTGGGGGCTGTGCCTGCATGCAGCTCCTCAGCCTCTGTTTGAAATGTGACTGCAGGCAATTGCTGCAAAATCACAGCTTTAATGGGTTTTTTTGCTTTCTCATGGCAGGGACTGATTGTGGAGCCCAGAGGCACTCGGGATTTTGGCTGGGATCCCTGCTTTCAGCCAGATGGCTACAGCCAGACGTAAGTGGTGTCCAGCCTTCACGTAAGGCAAGCCAGGGTCAAGGGTGTCAAGAGGAACTTGCTTACAAGGGCATCAGGGCAAAACACCCTACTGGATCTGAACGTGGTGGGTTACAGGGAACCCCTGGATTGGGATGGGGATTGTTGGCTGTGCCAGTGTGTCACTACAGGTGCCCTGCTGAGCCAAGCAGGGAGGCAGTGAGCAGAGGGGAGCTCTCAGTGCCTGGGGGGGCACACGTGCTGTGGTGTCTCTGCTGCTGAGACTTGTGTTTTCTCTGCCCTGCAGCTACGCCGAGATGCCTAAGGCAGTGAAGAACTCCATCTCCCACCGGTACAGGGCGCTGAGTGAGCTCTCTGCCTTCTTTCTTCAGAGCAACTCGACAGAGGCCTGCTCTGGTCCCAGCTAGTGCTGAGGGCACCCCGTGTGCAGTCACAGAAGGGCTGGGGCTGGGAGGGCCCTCTGGACATCATCCATCCATCCATCCATCCATCCATCCAACCCTGCCCACGCAGGTGTTGTCCCTGTCACACCCGGCCCCGGTAGAGCTTTGTTCTCTGCGGGCTGCCATTAAAGCCGCTCCATGGGAACCCACTGGTGCTTTTTCCCCGCCCTGTTTCTGGCTCTTCAAGCCGCGCGTTTGTGCCTCGGGGGCGGTGCCGGGGCGGGCAGTCCCTGTCACCCTTCCTGGCGGGACACCTGGAGCGGGGGGCCGCGTCCCGGGGTCGCCCGTACGCCCCAGGGAACCGGGACTGGGATCGGGACCGGGATGGGAACTGGGACCGGGATGGGGACGGGGACCGGGGCCGGGGCCGCGCGCTCCCGCTGGCCAATGGGAAGCGGCCGGCGGAGAGGCAGCCAATGGGCGGCGGGTCCGCGCTGCACGCTCGCCGCGCACCCGGAAGCGGTCAGCGCGGGGCCACGTGGGGCGGCGGCGGGATTGGGATCGGGGCCGGGATTGGGATCGGGGCCGAGCACACCCGGCCATGGAGCTGCTGCCCCGCAGCCCCGCGGAGTTCGGCTCCGCGCGGTACTGGGACCGCTTCTTCCGGCAGCGCGGGCAGCGCCCCTTCGAGTGGTACGGCGCCTTCCCGGAGCTCTGCCCCGTCCTGCACAAGTACGTGCGGCCCCGCGACAAGGTGAGCCCCGTGGGTACCCAGCGCCGTGTGCCCAGGCCCAGCGTCCGCGGGGCTCCTCCTGGAGTTGTTTGGCCTGCAGAAGAGGACGCTCAGGGGTCACCCTATCGCGCTAAAACTGCCCGAAAGGAGGTTGTAGCCAGGGGCGGGTCGACCTCTTCCCCCGGGCAACCAGCGACGGCACCAGAGGACACAGGGAACGTGTAGGTTGGACATGAGGAAGAATTTCTACACACAAACAGTGCCTAGACATCGGGATGGGCTGCCCAGGGAGGTGGTGGAGTCACTGTCCCTGTTAGGTGTTAGAGGAGAGACTGGACATGGTACTTCAGTGCCAGGGTCTAGTTGATGTGGTGGTGTTGGGTCACAGCTTGGACTCGATGATCTCAGAGGTCTTTTCCAACTTTAATGACTCTGTGTGATTCTGTGTGTGAGTTCTGCACTGCCATATCCCCCCACAAACTACTGTTGTGTGTTGACACAGACAATGTGAAGCCCCCAGTGCGACATAGCAAGAGGCCATCAGAGACCCCTGGGTTGCCTTAGTCTGGGGAGCTCTGAGGGTTCAAACACCCAGATCGTTCCCAAAGGAGATACAGCAGATCCATTGCTTTTGTGCCCATGTAATTTTTCTCTATGGAAGTGTCTTAGGGCCTGGAGTGTGGGTTTGCAGGTGCTGTGGGTTTCACACAGGGCTCATAGCCACGGCTGGTATTTGTTCATGAAGTGCTTTGGGGTGTGTTTCCAGGGGGTTCTCACCATCCCCCTTCTCTTGTGCTGCGCCCCAGGTTCTCGTGGTGGGCTGTGGGAACTCGGAGCTGAGCGAGCAGATGTACGACATGGGAATGTGCGAGGACATCGTGAACATCGACATCAGCGATGCCGTGATCCGCCAGATGAAGGAGCGGAGCGGGAGCAAGAGGCCCAGGATGAGCTACCTGCTCATGGACATGCTTCAGATGGACTTCCCTGATGCCCACTTCCAGGTGGTCCTGGACAAAGGCACGCTGGATGCCCTCCTCACCGATGAAGAGGAGGCCACCCTGGCCAAGGTGGACCAGATGTTTGCCGAGATTAGCCGGGTCCTGCAGGTGGGAGGGCGCTACCTCTGCGTCTCCTTGGCTCAGGCCCATGTGCTGAAGAAGGCGGTGGAATACTTCTCCCAGGAAGGCTGGGTCGTGCGTGTCCATCAGGTGGCCGGCAGTGGGGACAAGCAGCAGTTTGTCCTACCAGTCTTTGTCTATGTCATGACAAAGTTCAGGAAGATCCCTGGCTCAGCACCACAGATCTTGGAGATCTGCCCCGAGGAGCAGGACAAGCCGATGCGGGTGGAGAGCGCGGAGCGGCTGGTGGCAGCCGTGAAGGACAGGCAGCATTATGCCCTGCTCTGCAGCCAGCTGGGCAAAACCCCCTGCAGGGAGCAGGTTTCCCTGGATCTGTGTGACAAGGAGAGTGGGAAGCCTCGCTACACGCTGAATGTGGTTGACAGCCCCTCGGTGAAACCCTCCCGGGACAATCGCTTTGCCATCTTCATCAGTGAGTACAGCCTGTCCTGGCTGCAGTGAGAGGGTGCTCTGCCCAGGAGCTGCAAAATGCCCAGTAGTACTGGTCCTGCTGAAATTGGGGCTGCAGGGGGAAATAATCCACCTGTGCAGGGTTTAATTGATGTTTTAGTCCTGGCTTTGTGGTGGGACATGGGTTTGCCTGGTTGTGCAAGCAGAGATCTGGCACAGAGCTTACTGGCTGCATCTCACAGCAGAGGAACGCTGCCTGCCCTGTCTCCAAGGGGGTGATTCCTGCCTTAATGCTGGTGACAGCTGCCATGGCACGTTGCTGCATAAAGCCTGAGTGCAGTGATGCAGCTGGGAAGGCGTTGCTGATCTGTGTGGGTGTCCCAGCTTGCAGGGCTCGGCTGCTGGGGCTGCACTTGGCTTTTGTGTGTGCACCTCACAGAGATGTGTCGTGCTCTGCCAGCAGCACTGTTCCTTCCGGGCATGCCTGCAAAGCTGGGGTTTAGCAAAGCACAGGTCGTGAGGCTGTTGGACACCCCATGCTTATGAGATGTGGCTTTTCCGGCCTCATTCATGAGGCTGCTCAAAACATGAAGGGGAGGTCCTGGCTCTCTTGGTGGTTGCAGTGCATGGCTCTAGTCACACAGTGGTACCTTCTAGTGATGTCTTGCTATTCCCTGTGGCTCCTCCCTTGGTGGCCGGGGTGGTTGCCCAGGCTGATGGCAGCCCCTTCTGCAGTTCCACAGGGCAGAGAAACCGAATGGCTCTTTGGCACAGAGGAGGGGCGGAGGCAGCTGGCCAGCAGTGCAGGCTTCGGGCGCCTGGTCACCGTGGCCCTGCACAGGGAGCAGCACTACGAGGGCATGGCTGGCATCCAGGCAGAGCTCTCGGGGAAGGTGATGGAGCTGGCCCCACCGGGCCTCCCTGCCCGGCAGCAGGTGAGCCCCTACTGCCCAGCCCCCCACACTGGCTTCCCAATACTGGGGCCAGGCTGGCTCTCTGCAACGTATGAGCTGGCTACCTTGTTGGACAGGAGACTAGCCTCAGGTGCAGCTCCTCTGTTTTCCTTCCAGATTTTGCTTGGAGGCAGGATTTTTAGGTGCTTATGTTGCAGGATTCAGTGTGAAATCCTTCCCCTCAAAAACCCAGCATCCCAAGAAAACCAGACATCCCGAAACCCTGAGGGCCTGCAGGCTCTTCTTAATCCTGGCTTTAACTTCTCCTGTTTCTTCTGTCTCCTCCTTCCTGCCCCAACCCCCCAGACCTGAGCTCTTGCAAGAAATCTTGAGGAAAGAAATCTTTGCTCCGTGTACCCAAACACAAGTATTAGAGTGAAGCCAGTGCAGGCCTCCAGCTCTCCTGGGGCTCCCACTGCTCCTGCACTTTGTCTGCTTCATCCTGGCTCTGTGGCTGTAGCCAGGACAGTGGGAATGCCAGGCTCTGTTCCTGTAGTCTTCCCTTCCTCACACCACTCCCTGTGCCCCCTGCAGGTGCCCTTCCTGTCAGTGGGAGGGGACATCGGGGTGCGGACGGTGCAGCACCGCGACACCAGCCCCCTGAGTGGGGACTACGTGGTGGAGGACGTGAAGGGAGATGGCACCTCCTATTTCCGCCGCCTCATCTTCCTCCGCAACAGGAACGTGGTGCAGTCGGAGGCTCGGCTCCTGGCCCCCACACCCATCCCAGGTACGTGGGGCAGCCAGGAAGCAGCAGGGGCCAAGGGTGAGTTTTTGGGGTGGCAGAGAATGAGATTGAGGGAGAAGGTAAAAGTCCCACTGGGACCTGCCTGCCTTGTCCCAGCGCGGCACTGGGAGTGTTTTTGCACTGTCAGTGGGGCAGGGCTGGGGGTGGCTGGTCCCCAGAAAGCATCCCTGTCTCCCACCTTGCCATACCAGTTGATGTCTTCTGTCACTCAGGCCAGAAGAAACGGAGGAAGGACAAGAAAAAACCCAGCCCTGCTGAGCCACCTGCAGCCATCGACAAGAGCTACCTGTGCTGTGAGCACCACAAGGCCATGGTCGCGGGGCTCTGCCTGCTGGGGGGCCCCGACCCCCTCCCAGGTGACGAGGCTGGCAGTGGGAGGCTGTGCTGGGGGCAGGTGCACCTGTGTCCCCATGCCCCAGCTTCTTGGGGAAAGGCTTTTCTGGCCCAGGAGCCCCACGAACCCCTCCCAAAGTGGCTTGGGGATGGTGGGTGGGATGAGCAGTAGGAGCATGGCATCCTGGTGGCTCACTGGGTGTTTTCTGTTGGCAGGAGCCTCGCTGGCAGTGCTGGTGGTGGGGCTCGGCGGGGGCAGCCTGCCCCTCTTCGTCCACGACTACTTCTCACAGGCCCATGTGGCCGTGGTGGAGATTGACCCCTCCATGCTGGAGGTAGCCACGCGCTGGTTCGGCTTCTCCCAGGGAGACCGGATGCAAGTGCACATCTCCGATGGCCTGGACTATGTGGCCAAGCTGGCGGCTGAAGGTACCTCCTTGGGGAGCATTCTGGGTACCCCAGCAAGTCTGGTGGGTGACATGCTGGGGACTGGAGCCATGGGCTGTTTTCACCCCCTGCTTCCCATCCCTGCCCATCTCCTGCCATGTGTGACAGTCTCCAGCCTCACCAGGTCTCTGCAGCTCATAGCCTGTCCTTGCCAGTTGTGCAGGGGAGCTTAGATTTGCTGCCTCCCTCAGCACCAAGGGCTGCTGCTGAGGGTTTCATTTAGAAAGAGAAACCCCAGGAGAGAGAAGAGACCCATAACAGGGCTGAGGGGATGTCTTGACCATCCCATTTGTTTCCTCCCCGTGTGCAGTTCACCTCTGTCCCATTGGATAACAACCCTCTGTGCTTCCTCCTGCAGCCCCAGCCCAGTATGATGCCATCATGTTCGATGTGGACAGCAAAGACCTCACCTTGGGGATGAGCTGCCCACCTCCAGCCTTTGTGGAAAAGCCCTTTCTGCAGAAAGTTAAAACCATCCTCAAGCCAGAAGGTAGGGGAAAGATCTGGCTGTGTCCCTGTAGCCAGTCTGGCCAGTTCTGTGTGGAGCTGGGCCTATGCCACCATTTCTCATCCTGGAGTACAGTGGCCACAGGCAGCACTGCCATGAGGCATCTGCTTCTCCTGGTGGGTCCTGGATCCGAGTGTTTCAGTGGGTGTTGTGCCAGCAGGGTGGAGCAGGTGACCTTCAGCACTGCTGGGTCAGGCAGCCTGAGACATCCTGGGGGGCCAGGAAGGGTTGCTGGAAGCAGAGGGTGTAGGCGGTACCTGAGAACAGATCGTGGCCACCCACGACCCGTGTGGCAGCAGGGACATGGAGCTGGGCCAAGGGCACCGAGGGGTGCTGGTATTCCTCATGCTGCCATGAGGGAGGCATTCACACCAGCGTGGCACTGATTCAGCTGTTCCTGTGGGGAGCAGAGCAGTGCACACAGGCTGAACTCCCACCCCTCTCCCCCTGCTGCAGGAGTCTTCGTGCTCAACCTGGTGTGCCGTGATGCCCGGCTGAAGGAGTCTGTCCTGGCCACCCTCAGGGATGTCTTCCCACTGCTCTACACACGCCACATTGAAGGGGAGGTCAATGAGATCCTGTTCTGCCAGCCCAGCCCCGTGGGCCAGCGGGACCCCACGGAGCTGGGGGCACGTGCTCGGGCACTGGAGGGGGCCCTGCGGGAGCCAGGACGCCCCTGGGACAGCTCATATGCGCTGGCAGACATGCTGCAGGCTGTCAAGATCCTCTGAGAGGGGCTCTGCGAGGCGGGCTGAGATGCTGCTCAAAAATATGCTCCTCATATGGGTGCCTTGGCCCCCCAGCAGAGGGATGCCCATGTCTGGGACTGCCACCCTTGGGGGGCCTGTGCTGGCCTGGGTCTGCCTAAGGGATGGGACTGACAGGAGAAGGTGCTTCCTGCAGCCTGGCTTCCCAGGAAGAGGTCCAGGACTCTGGGGGGCTGTGCAGCCCTAGGGGCAGCAGTGAGCTGGTGAGGGGAGGAAGGTTCTGTGGGACTGGCAGGACTGTGGGTTTGGGTCTGTTCCCATTGCTTTCCCACTGTGGGAAAAACATCCCTCTGACCATGTCTTTCCCCTCCAGCACAGCTCCTTCCTTCTGATGCTGCCTCTCCCTGTATTTCCACCATCCCTGGTGTCTCTGCAGAGCCCCAACCCTGTCCCAGGCCTCGTTGTGAATGTGTGTGGGTGGGCTGTGAAAATAAAGTGCTCAGGGGTGCTCTGAGGCCTGCAGTGCTTTGCTAGGGCTTACTTCTGAAGCACCCACACCCCTGGAAAAGGTACAGTCACCTCTGCACCTCAAGGACATGTCCTGGGGGCAGGCAGCTGCCCCTGAACACCACTGCCTCCTCACCACTCACCTTCCCCAAAAGGGACTCCGCTATGTTTTCACCCATATGCATCTCCAGGTATCACCACTGAACTGAGACCTGTAACCCCCTGGGCTCCCAACCTTTCTACCCCCTGGGTCAGCAGAGACTCAGCCCTGAGCTCGGGCCCCTGGCCACACCAACCCACTCACCCAGCTGGTGCAGGTCAGCCTTCCTGCAGGATGAAAAAGCATCAGGAAAATAACCATTGGAGTGTTCCCACAGCACCCCATTCCTGCCCAGATGGGTCATTTTGTCTCACCTGAGGATTTCAGAGCCTGGTCCCCCTTGAGAAGTTTAGCTGAAGACCTGACCTGTGTGTCCTGGCTGGTTACAGAGCAGGTAAGCTGCTGCCGCTCATACTTTCATCAGGAGCCTTTTTTGGGGGGTTTGTCTTTCTCCCCTGCAACAGCTGGTACCAAAATGGGTCTGAGACGTGGTACCATGGACCAACTTGCAGACAACCGGCTCAGGCACAGCAGTGCTCTGCCACTGATCCTGCACCTTCACTCCATCCTCCCTTCTGCTGGTGGCAGCCTGAGCAAGGACATCTTTCTGGCAGCTGGTTCCCAAAGCAAACCCTCCACAGCCCAGGGAGGTAATGACACACCAGAAGTAGCTCTGGGAGGGATCTCAGCCCTTGAAATGGAGGCAATAGCAGCTGTGCCTTGGAGTAGCTGCTGGAGCCACCTCCCAGCTTTGCAGCCCACACACCCTGTCCCACAGGCATGTGGGATGATGATGTGCTCCTCATCAGCCTCTCCTTCCTCAGAAGGACCCAGCTCCCCTCCATCTGGGACGTCCTCCTTCACTTAGCAAAGCAAGAGGATGTAGGAGCCTGAGAGTTTGCACTTCCCCAGCTCTGTGGGGCCATGGAAAGGATACCTCTAGGGCTCACGCCCCCTGAACTAGTGGGGACTGTGGCCACTGTGGCAGTGCAGGTTGTTAGTGCCCAGGAGGCACTATGGCAGCTGTGCCAACAGCAAGCATGTCCCTCTCATCAGCGACTGTGCCTGCATTTTCATTTGCCAGCAGGTTCTACTTTGGGAACTGCTCTGTTCAGATCCCTTCTCCCATGCTCCCTGTCTTATTCCCCTTCACACAGAGGGACAAATCACTGCCCTACTTTCTCCCTGGGCTGGCCCACTTCTACGCAGAGGGAGCAGATGCTTTTTTTAATAAGTGCTTTTGATGGTTCCCAGGCACGGGATAAGAGGGCTGGCCTGCTCCCTGCCTCAGATAAAGGCTGCCACCATGGGTAGGTACCCTCTGTTCACTGCTCACCACCCGGTCTAGTGTGTTCTCCTCCTGTGGTGTGTTTGGGGCAGCACATGGTCAGTGGGAGAGACAAGGCTGGAGCTGGAGCTGGGTGGAAGTCTGCCTGCCCCCATGCAGTTAGTTTCTAAAGCTTCTCTGTGATGAGCACTTTTTTGAAAGATATCTATTATCCACCCAGCTTAGGGATGGTAAATTTCTCAACTGGATCAGCAGTGCTGCATTTACTCTATTTTTAACTTAGTTTGCAATTCTCAACATCATTCCAACGACATAGGTTTGTGCGTGTGCCCTTTATTTTACCAAAACCACCTCCTTTCTTCCCCAGGAGCTCATACAAAGGATGCCTTCATCCCTCCCTTGTCCAGTCCTGCCTTTCTGTTGTGCTTCCCAAATGCTGCGTAACGCCACATCCTGGTGGAAAAACAAAAGCCATCTATTAGAAACAATGTAAGGATGAAATCTCAGTTCATCACAGCTGTCCTTGCAGCTACTGACAGCCCGACAAGTTTGGTCTGGAAATAAATTTCGTTGGAAAATGGGCAAATTCATGAGTGCTGCAAATACCCCAAATCATCCCCTGCCAGTAAAGTGCTCTGAGGCTGGAAAATTGACACATTGTAAATATTTCTCTTCGGGAAGCCAAAACAAGTGGCTAATGTAAATGTTTGGCAACTGTGTGTTCTGTTGAGTGTTTTGGCAATATACTCATGTTTACATCCCTTACTCCTCACTTCCTTCCTCTGCAGGCACGCTGTAAGTGGCGGGATAGAAACAAGCTCTGCTGTCACTTAGCAACCTTCACTGGTGGGATGTTGACTTTTTCCTTTCTGTATTTTCCAGCACAAAAAAAGAGTGGTGTGCAATTCGTGGCATGGCTCAGGTGTGAGGCTGTAGCCAGCTGGGAATGATTTGGTCTGGTCCAGTCCCAATCCTTCTCAGAGCATCTCATCCATGTCCTGCTGCCACTCCAGTGAACAGGACACTGGGAGCTGGTGAGTCAGCTCTGGGATTCCTGATCCTGGGTGGAGGGATGCAGCCATCCATGCCCAGCCGTGGAGGCTCTGTGGCCCCAAGGTGACTGTGGGCAGGCAGCTGGCAGGACAGTGACACTGTGAGGCAGGCAGTGGAGGGATGTCACATACACACCCTGCGTGGTATAACCTCCTCAGGTGTCACAACACAGGCGCCTGCTCTGCATAAGGACTGGAAGTGTCTGGGCTCTGGGGAAGAGGATGGAGATGCATAGGGGACATACTGTCACCAGCTGAAAGTACACCAAGCAGCTGGGAGAGATTCTGCAATAATAAAAGCTGAAGGGATGGAGTGCTGAGGCTGATTCCCTTCAGCTGGGGAGAGCCTGGCCCCACTGCCTGGTGGTAGTGATGCTGCTGCCCAGGCATGGCAGGGTCACAGCACAGCCAGGGCTGCAACAGCCACCTCCTGGAGGGCAGAAGCACGTGGGAAGTGTTTTGGACATGAAATCTTCCCTTGGGGAAGCACTTGGCTTGCCTGGCTTTGTGACCAGGGAAGCAGATGTGCTGCCAGGCTGCAGCAAGGGAGTACAGCTCTTTCCTGGGGTGCTCAGGGCTGCAGGAAAACATCTCGGCAGGCTGCAATGCAGTAGGGTGCTCTTTTTCTACCCTGCAACTGAATGCACCCGGCTAAAGAATGCAGCTGGAGGTCACAGGGCAGGAGAGATGGGCCAGGGATTGGGTTGTCACTGTCCTGCCATGAGTGAGTCAGCAGTGCCCCAGGCTGTGGGGGGAAGGCAGAAAGCACATCCTCTTTTACAAGGAGAAATGCTGCAGCCACTGCTTCTAATCACAGCTCTGCGGCCACTCTGGCTTTCTTTCGCTGGCTTGAATTTCGTCTTTTGCAGCTTCAAGGTCTGAGCTCTGCTCCTGGCAGATACACGGGCTCGGTGCTGACTGGCACCTTCCTGCAGCTCCACTGCGGAGCCAGGTGCCACTGAGAACCTGGGAGCTCCCCCTGCACGGGCTCCTTGCCCACACCTCCTCCTGCTCTGTGCTACCAGCCACCTGAAAAGCTCTGCAAGGCTCTGGGTTTGTATCTGAAGCAAGAAGGAGGTGAGGAAGGTCCCTGGAGGGAAGGGCAAGTGTGAAAGAGCCCACCTCTTATTTTTTCCTGGGGCGAGAGGATGCAGCCTCCTCTGTGCTCTGTTCCCGGCAAGGTCCTGCCTGCTCTCCTGGCAGGGGAACCTGCCTGGCTCTTCACTGCAGGCACCTGCAAGTCTCTGCTCTGATAGTTTATATATAACCCATTTCTCATGAAGGGAATTGCACTGGTGTGTGTTTATAAAGCAGCCTGGGGACCTGATCCAAATGTCCTCAGTTTTCACGTCACACTGCCTGGTTAGGGAAAAGTGTCTGTGGATAAGTTTGTGGGCTCAAATGATTCAGCTGCACCCTGAAGCCAGGCTATTTTTGCCATATATTTTTCTGAAAGTCATGGCAGGACAAACTTGCTGTCTGTGGGCTTGATCTGAAATGCACTGGAGGCTTCAACAGGGCTGGGAGCCCCGGCAGGCTGTGCTGGAGCTGGTGACATCTGACATCAGACCATGCTGATGGAGTTGGCACATTGCCCTCGGGAGCAGGGCACTCTTCCTGCTGTGCCAGGAGAGGTGGTCAGAAAAGGTTTTTCCCTCCTTGCTAAGCCTGACACGTAGGAAAAGGAAATGATAAATACTGTGAGGCACAACTGAGCACAGGGTAAAAACAGATTATGTTCAACTGGTTAACCAGTGAGCAGCTCTGTGCTCCTGTGGATCACACCTGGTTCTCTCCCAGAAAAATATTTTGTGTGTGGTCCCCTGATGCTGTTTTTGATCTTCTATTTCATGGTTATTCACTACAAGAAGCTTTGCAATGATCTCTGATAG
Source organism: Anabacerthia variegaticeps (assembly GCA_035583185.1). NCBI lineage: Eukaryota > Metazoa > Chordata > Aves > Passeriformes > Furnariidae > Anabacerthia > Anabacerthia variegaticeps. Next base: position 27,898,907 of record JAWWEW010000006.1, on the reverse strand, counting down.
TAGTACCCCTGTTTCCTTTAATTTAGCCACTACGACTCTTGGCAAATTCAGAAAGCCAGGCTGGGCTCCCCACAGGGGTTTGGAACAAGGTGCCTGGAGAATTCAGGAAAAGCAGAGACCTGAAGATACACTCAGGTGCCCTTCCTCTCTCCTCCACTGCTCTCTTGGAATTGTTGAAAAAATGAACACCCTCATGATAACAGGGGCATATATAATTAAAATATTTGTGCTTTTTCCAGAAGATGGGAAATCTATACTTGGCTGCTTGTGGCTTTTTTCCAGAGGGAGACTGGATGTTTTTGAGTGTGGTGACTTGGCAGCTTTAACTGTGCTTCAGCAGACAAAGTTCAGTTTGGAAACTTAACAGACTTGGGGGAATAACTCAAACTTTTCCTCACCTTAAGTGTTTTCTTAATTTATTTTAATCATAGAAGCAAACAAATATGTAATCTAAAGACTGGAAGGAAAAGGACAATTCCATAGGTTATCAATTTGAAGGTGTGCATAGTGTTGCTCCCCAGGCATTGTGCCTTTTTCAATCTTCATTTGTCTCCTGTGGGGATGCAATCCTATTGCCAGGCTGCTCTTCTGCAGATCTTAATTATTTCATGGGGGCAGCACGAAGTGCTCTGATGCTCAGAGGAGGTGGATTTGGCCAGAATGTGATCCTGTTCTTCCCGACTTCCAGCCTCCGTAGAAACCCACGAACTGGAGGAAGGCCAGGCAGCTACTCTAGTGCCTCCTGGCATAGCCTGCTTTCTCAGGAGTAGGGGAAGAAATAATCATGCTGCTAATTGGCATAATTATGTCAATAACTCCCAGGCCCCATCTCGCTAGAAATGGTGGCAAGGCTTTTCCCAGGGGCTGTGATCTAACTGCAGTGGCAAAGCCCCTACAAGAGAAGGCATCTCTGCATAATGCTGATTGAAAACTGTTCATTCCCTTCCAGAGTTGTAAGTTGGTCTGCTGCAGGGAGTAATTTTTTACACTTATTGAGAGCTCTGGCCAAGAAGTTTTGATAATCCTCCAGATCGTCAGTCTCCATCAGCCTGCAGGGATGTTCACAGTTCCCTTTTGTTTTGCTTTTCATGCTGAGTGAGGCCGGTGTCTGGTTTAATACAGAGGATAACTTTTATCGCTGCAGGACTCCAAAGCCTGTGTTTTGGATGTTTTCACGTTGTGACTGCTGCCAGTAATCACAGATAAACCTCATCTCTGTTGTTTGCCTGAGCATTTAGCTCAGCCTCAGTATGCATTTTTAATTGAACCCACTGCACCGATGTGGCTTGGACCTTGTTGTTTCCCAGGCTGTTCCTGAGCCATCCACCTGCTGCCAGCCCTGCCAGCCCCAGCTCCTTGGGCCTGCCCTGCCCTGGCTCTGGTGAATGTGTCTGACCTGGCAGCACTCCCACCCATGGCTGAGGGTCTGGTAGGTTTGCCAGGGACACTCGTGTGCCGTGGGGATGGATTGTGGTTCCCGCTGCTCTTGTTCCCATTGCAGGCAGGAGCTGGGAGGAATTCAGCCACTGGGACTGCTCCAGAATTCCCTGCTCTGCAGATAGGGAAGTGCTGAAGCCAGTTGTCTGCCAGGTTCATGCTGGCGAGTGGGACACTGCTCTTCCATGTGCTCCTGATTTGGCCCTGTTCCCAGTTTGGTGACAAAAGTCATAGAGGAAGAGGGCATGGAAACCTACCCTGGATGTTGGAGGGTGGCACAGCCCTTTGTTCAGGGGCTGCCAGGGGATGCTGCAGTCCCTTTCAGCAGTGGGATGGGGTGGCCAGCTGGGATTGGGGCTCCTGGGGGAGAGGGGCAACGTGGTGGTCTCATGGTCAGTGTGCTGACCTGGGCAAACTGTGCCCTTTGTGCCTGAGGATCCCAGCAGCAAGGCTGGCTTGTCCTTGGACAGGGATAGAATCACAGAAGGGGTCAGGTTGGGAGGGACCACAATGGTCATCTGGTCCAACCTCCCTACATAAGAAGGGTCATCCTAGAGTACATTGCACAGGATTGTGTCCAGATGGTTCAGGAATATCTCCAGTGAGGAAGTCTCCCCACCCTCTCTGGGCAATCTGTTCCAGTGCACAGTCACTGCACAATAAAGTTCTTCCTCATATTCAGGTGGAACTTCCTGTGCATCAATTTCTGCTCGTTGCCTCTTGTCCTAGTGGTTGGCACCACCTGGCTCCATCTCCTTGGCACCCCCCCCTTTAGATATTTATAAATGTCTAAAGCTGGTTGTATTTAAAGTGCTGGTATCTAAGGCTGGGATGAGCCCACACAGCCACTTCAGCAGGCAGTGGGAGCTCCAGGATGGCAGGAGGACCCCATGGATGCTCCCTGTGAGTGGCTGCCCTGGGCCAGTGACTGGTGGGAGGCTCTGCTGGTGTCCCCACAGAAGGAAAAGGGAGAACTCCACCACCATCCTGTGGCTCAGCCCTGCCCGGTGGTGTTGCAAAATGTGGAACATGTGAAAATTCTATTAAGAAAAGATGTTCTTTGATGTTTAATCTTTGTATACTTTCAAGCCTAATCAACAAGAAAGGAGATTTAATCTGCGAAACAAATAGCAAGCTCTAAGTGATGTCCTGATGTTAGAGAGACAAATTACTTGTCAGTAGAATTGCTTTGTTGAGGCTTGGGGTCTGACATGTTTCAATGGTCTCAGACCTAGGGAGGAGTTACCAAAGCTTGGGAAGAAGGATGTACCCCTGAGAATGGACAGAAAGAATTCAGAATTTACGGGTTTCAAGGAGATTTGGCAGAACCACCAAGGAAGAAACTAATAAAGACAGCTCAGCAACCGTGCCGAAATCAGCTCCGACTGGGTAACAGGTAATTCTGGCAGGGGCAGATCAGAGACCACCAGTCCAAAAAACCCACGGAGGACTCCAAAGACGAGAAGGACGGAGCACCAATCAGACTAATCAGCATGAGAAACGAGAGCATCATTAACCCGTAGGAGACAGAATGCTAACTAATACCAGAACCAGGCAACTTGGAGCCAACGAGCACCGATGCCTCGGTTTGCGAAGGCGTGGGAACTTTCGGGACTCAGCCGCGACGGCCTCGTGGATTTGCCACCCAGCCCCTCCTTTCTGCACAGAGCTGTGAACAAGCCGAACACCCTGACCCTGCGTGCGCGGCCAGGGGAAGGGCCGGTTTCGGGGTCCTGTTTTGGGGCCGATTTTGGGACCGGTTTTGGGTCCGGTTTGGGGTCCCGCACCGGGAGGGGGCGTGGTCTCCCCGCGCTGGCCCCGCCCCCCGGGCGGTGGGAGGGGCGCATGCGCAGTGCGCCGCCCGTTACCTGTCAGCGGCGGCGGAGGCGGCGGGCGGGATGGAGGGGCTCATCCCGCTCGTCAACCGGCTGCAGGACGCCTTCGCGGCGCTGGGCCAGAACTGCCTGCTCGACCTGCCGCAGATCGCCGTGGTGGGCGGGCAGAGCGCCGGCAAGAGCTCCGTGCTGGAGAACTGCGTGTCCAGGTGAGGGTTGGCGGGCTCGGGCCCCCCTCCCTTTGCCCTCCCCCCCCCTCCCCTCACAGCCCGGGGCGCGCGCCCCCCCCCCCCCCCACCGGGCGCGGCGCGCGCCCCCCCCCTCCCCCGCCGGGCGGCGGGGCCGGGCGGGGACGGACCGGGGGGGGGGGTGCTTTTTGGGGTGAGGGTGTTTGTGGCTCCTACACCACCCCTCCCCGTCCACCCACCCCTCCTCGGGGGTGCTCGGTGCCCCCCTCGGGGGTGGCGAGGCGGGCCCTGGCCCGGCGGTGCCCGTGATGCGATGTGCGCGGCTCCGGTGCGAGCGCGTTCGTGTGCCTGCTGTGTGTGTGTGTGTGTGTTTGTGCCTGTGTGGGGGGCACACACGGCGTTTGAAGCCCCCAAACCCTAATTTCGGTGGGGAGATGGCGCTGGGCGGCTCATCCCGCCCATCCCATCCTTTACAATTCCCACCGTCCTGACGCGCCAGTCGCAGGGTGGTCGAGCTCGGGAAAGACCTCCAGGATCCTCAGGTCAGTCTTTAGCGTCGCTTCGGAACAAATTGCCGAGAGGAGGGGAGGGAGCCCCTCCTGGCGGTCCAGGTGGTGCTTTGGGCGGGCAGGCAGCGGAGAGGGGCCGAGGTAAACACGGGCTTCACGTGCCGCTTGGTAAAGTTCCCGCAGCGTTTGCCGCAAATAGCCGCGGGCTCCCGGTGGGAATGGAGCTCCCGGAGCCGAGCCTGCCTGGGTTATAGGGTCAGAGATTGTGTCGGAGACTGAGGAACTTTCACGTGTGGGGGTCTTCACTGAAGGTAATATTAAACGCTGTGTCGCTCCACAACCTGGCCATGTGTCGGGCTGCAGTAGCTCTTGATGTACAGTATAAAAATACTATGCGGTTGTTCTTCATCTCTGCTTCAGAATTTACTGTGTTAAATGCCAGTTTTTCCTCTTCGTTATTCTTGAAGACTGTGGCTAACTACTGGTGTTGACAATACTGCCAATTTCTCGAGTTTGGAAAGCATAAATGAGATCCTTGGAAAGCACAGTTGGCCATCAAATTATTACTGTTTTCTTTAAACAAGCCCTTAAAAAGTAGTTTGGTAACCTTTTGGCTTTTTGCTCTGTATGTCCACGAAGCTGTGCAAAGCCCGTGTGCTGAGGAGGAAAACGATCTTTATCTTTCTTGTCAGGATATTTTGGTCCCTGTGGAAAAGCCTTGCCTGGGGTGGCGCACACCTGGGATAGGGGCTGAGTGCAATGGGCTGTGGACTGATGTCAGTCTCTGGATCCAGCTGTGCTCATCTTACTGCTCCCAGATGCTTGCTATTGCTCCGCTGCCAGACGGATCTGCTCTATCTGATCCGCAGGTGGAGCTGTTCCTTTGAGTGCAGCGCACCCCCGCCCAGCCGCCTGGATGCGCCTGGCCGGAGCAGAAGGTGCAAATGAGCAGTTTGTGCTGATCTGGCCTGTTTGGGCAAGACGTTGGAACCAGCTGCACAAGTGAGGTAGGGGCATTTCAGGGAAGAAGGATAGCTGAGGGCAGTGCCTTTTTTTGCTCACGTAGTTATTCCCTGGGTAACCTGCAGACACTGCAAGAGAGTCTCTTCAGAGGAGAGCTTACAGGCTACTGTGAAACACCAGTGCCTCTGTCACATGGGATCTGGAATTTGGATTCTTTCAACCCAGTTTCAGAGTTCAACACCCTTTTAACTTTTTGAGAGTCAGCATGAGCTGATCTGTAGCACCTCCTTACGTGCAACCTTGGAGCATGCTGCAAAAGTGACATTAGAATGCATTGCTTCAAACCTATTCCATGAGACTTAGGCAACTATGTTTTACTTGTGCCTTTCCTCCAGACTGAGCAAGTACGTGTGGTCAGCAGATGTGCATTTGCTAATCAGTGAGAACTTGGTTGTGAACCCTCAGAACCAGATTAATAAATATCCATGAGAATGGAAGAGGATTTTCCTTGTCAGATCAGCAGGCAAATGGTTTGTGTCTCTTTTTAGTAAGCCATAGGATATTCCTGATTTTATGGGATAATGCATCTGCTTTCTGCAGACAAGTTTGTTTCATCCACATTTGTCTTAATATGGCTTATAGAGGTAGCAAGTCTGGTTATAGAGACATGCTGCACTCATCTCCCTTTGTCACTGGTACATTGCATGCCCTGTGATTGCCCACACTGAACTAGCAGTGACACAGCTTTGAAATTGACGTGAAAATAGAAGTGTCTTTGCACTGCTCTCAGGTTTTAGCATTAATTCTCATGGGTTTTGTTTGTTTTTTTTGGGGGGTTTGGTTTCTTTGTGGTTGTGTTTGGTTTTTTTCTTACTACATGATTCTTTACCATTGGTAGATTTTGAACTCTTAGCCTTCACAGTTTTGCCACAAACATGCTGCTGATTGATAACCTTAGTATTTGTTAGTGGAGCTTTGGTGAGGCTGGTAAGATGGTTTGTAATTCTAGGTTCAGATGTGATTCCCTGCTGCATGTAGCCACTAGCCTGTTGTGCCTGTTTCAGTCTTGCATAAGGACTTTGGTTCTGCAAAGGTTACTTTTTTCCACTTGGACAATGGAAACCTATTTTCTGGCTTGCAGAGAATATCAGAGTTGCTTTATAGAGCCCAGGAAGCATGGGAAATACTGCATTTCCCACCATCTAGTTTATGCACTGCCATAATTTTTCAGAGGGGTTTTGAGGAATCTGGCCCTGGCACAGTTCTGTGGGTTGGCAGATGGTCTCAAAGTGGGATCCACGTCCTGTTCACTCTCAAGCTGCTGAGTGACATGCATCCATCACTGTCCCTAGGGTAGCACCAGGAGTTGTTTAGGGGCACACAGCGTCCTTAGTGACTAACAACAGTCAGGGAGTGTTTTGGGATGAGTTCACCTGTGTGGTCTGCATCAGTAGTGGTGTATAATGAGGATGAATTCTGCATGTTTGTCTGCTCCAGGAATTGTGTGACAACCAGAGCTACTTTTGGCATTGTAGGCTGATTTTTGAACAAAGCTGGAATAGGGCAGTGTCAAATCTCCCAGTGTGTCCATTTTTGTTGCTATTTTGATTAGCATCCTCTAAGATACTTGGAGAGTTCCCCCTTTACTTATTGCTCCTCTGTGTGTAAGGAGACAGTGTCTTTTGGTAGTCAAGGACTATGTTTAAATGTTTTCTTCTCGGGATTCTGGTTATATTTAGATGGAAACAGAGATTCCGGAGAGCACCTGAGGACAGCAGTCATTTCCATTTATGGGTTAGACCTTCATGTGTTCATAACTGGAGTTCATGGCACTTGTTTGAGGAAATAGAATTGTTGGAAGAGCAAGTGTTCTTCCTACCTGCCTCTCTTTGTAACATAAGTAAATGTGCCTGTAAAATGCTGAGCCAGTGTTTGAAGCAAAGGATCTGGTGAAATCTTCTGGTAGAAGTTGGTGGGAGAGAGATTCAAAAGTGCAAAGGGGAGTCAAAGGACAAATCCCAACATATGCCAGTGGGAGACAGACCCTTGGCCTGCTCTTGCTGCTGTGCTACTGAGCAGTGCAGGGCCATGACCTTATATGTTGTTTGTGCTTTTTAAACACCTTGCTTTTGATAATAATAGGGTTACTTAAAAGAAAACTAATGACAGGAAACAATCCTTGGAAACTGTATTTGGAGAGAAAGCACTTTCTCTTATTTCATATATCCAAATGGGTTTTTAAGATAACTGAAGGCACAGACCGCAGGCTACCTTGTCAGGGCCTCCTTCTTCAGAAATCAGAACCTTGTTTTATTCTTAAAAATAGCGAGAAATTAATAATTAGGTTTCTAACCTGAAAGCTCTTCACTTCCTTTGCTGCATAATATAATAGAAACTGCATGTGGCCAAATAATTGTTTTATAAGAGATGGGAACTCCTGATTGTAAGCCTGTCAGTCATAATCAAACAAGTGCTTTTGTTTTAAGAGCCTGAGGTCTGATTGTGTAATTCAGCTTTACAGCTTTTTGATATGAGACACTTTTGATAATCTTAGGGCTGTTGCATGTCATATAGCTATTTATTATGACATATGTACTGATTATTTCTTTTTCAAATTATGATTCCATGTGTGCTCAGCTCATTCTTTTTTTGCTTGAGATGGCGGTTGTGAAAAGACTGCGTTGAGTTATTAGGAGAAGAGAAAGGACTTTAAATCTGGCTGTTAAAGCAGAGAATGTCTCCAAAGAATGTAGACACATACTTGGATTGGATATGTCTTGGAGGAAATGTAGTTAAAATTGGTGCACATATTTTATTCTTTTAGCTACTAGACGTTGACAGGAAAACTTTTTTACAGAAAATTCTCCTCTTGTGAAACAGGCATGAAAGCTAAGCTGTTGGAGATACAAACTGAAGTGTGGTGCTGTGTATCCTTTTTTAATCTTAAGGATCTTCTGGAAATGAGAATCAGCCACTCCTTTTCCTGACTAATTAAGCCATTGTACAGTTTTGAGTACAGTATTGAGTGTATTAGCCTAGTTATCAAAATACCCTGGTACAATGAAAGCAGGAATTGTTTCTGGGTGTTTCATTAATTAGAAACAGTAGCAAATGAGACAGTGGCTCATTTGGGTTTTTTCCTAAGTTTTTACATTTACAAATTACAGAACAAACTGGCTATTTAGATGGGATACAGATGGCCTAGTTTTGTCCTTACATGTAACTCCATTGTGGACTTGAAGTTCATTCTTTTGTCAGGTCTTGAGAACTGATATATACAAAATAAAGCAAATGAGTAGTTAAAAACAGATATGCAAACAAATACACTGATTTTGGTTTTTCCTTCACATCTAAGGTATCTTTTTTCCTCTAAAACTACTTTGAGGATCGGCCTCTCTTACTTTTGCCATTTAAATCTTGCCAATTGAAGTATTTCTTCTGTTTTGAGGAAAGCTGTACTCTGTAGTGAGGTGTGGTGTAGAGAGCTCTGACCTATATTCTGGCATTTAAGTTCAGTGTATCAAGCAGTTTACAGAAATGCTAAATCAATAAGTAACACTTAACACTTCTGTAAAGCATACCTGGGAGAATACACAGTCTTACTATAACTTCAGCATACTGTGTTTGCTTAGGGTATTGTAGTATTTAGTGAACATAAGTGTAGTATTTGAAGTCTGAGACCCAGACTTCAGAAAAACCCCAAAACCCTGCAAAAAGCAATGCTCCAAATAGCCCAGTCTGGTCTCGAGTGCCTTCTGAGAAATCAGTGCTATGAATTCAGTGGCAGCTGTTCCTGGGAGTTCAATCCATCAGGGTACTGAAGGTGACTGTGCTTCTCTGATAGTTTTTCAAGGAGAACAGTCATCTTCTGAGAGGTTTGTGGGTTTTTTTTTTCTTGTGTTATTTTTTTCCCAGACCATAGATATCCAGTTTATCTGAACTTTCCCAGTTCTTAGTACAGAGACACTTAGGAAAGTTCAACAGACTGTCTGACTCTCTAGGTTCTTGCATAATGTTCTAAATCCTGATATTCACTGTCTTCAGGAAGGAGCCCACACGTGGGATTTTATAGTGTTGAAATCAACAAATGACCAACACCTTTGTTGTCTTGCTGTTTCTTGATGGACGTTGCTGCTGTTAATGTTTCAGGCTTGTGTCACTTTCCTTTGCAGGTGAAATAGCAAACAAAGCTTTACAGTTTGGATAAATAGATTTTAGCAATCTGATTGCTTGGACATTCACCAGTAAACATCGGGAGCGGTGCTGCTATGAATTGCAGCAGAAACATATAAGTGTGGGCACTTCTCTGCCACTCAATTACTCTATGACCTCAAACTGGTTTTTAAACATTCTCTGCATATGTATCCACACATACCTTGAGTCTTCACTTGGTCTTAACTGTATGTATGTTTTAGATTTTAACTCCTTTATTTTTAAGTTGCTTCTCTCTGCAAAGGAAGATGTTAGCATATAATCTTAAAATCAGTGTAGGATAACTGCAATTATAGGCTAAAACTTGCTGTTATGCATTTCTCTGCTTTGTGTGGTTGCTGATTTAGACTCCTCTGTGGCACTAAAACTGAGTCTCGGATGCTGCTTTGAACAGCTGAGATATTGCAGTGTTTCCTCATCCCAAAAAGGGACCCTTACTGGTGTTTAGTTTGTGCCTCTAACAGCTTAGTCATTGAGAGAGATTGTGTTTGTGGTTTGCCATCCGTCAGTTTATCACTGAGCAAATTGATGATACTCGTCTAAGTATTTGCGGGTTTCTTAAACAACGTCTGCCTAGATTGAAAGCACAGAGGGGCAGAGGCCTTTTTTGCTTTTTCTGTTTGGTTTTGGGTTGTTTTTTTTGTGGGTTTGTTGTTTGTTTGGGTTTTTTTTGTTTGGTTTTGGTTTTTTTTATTGTTTGTGGGATTTTTAAACAGTCCATTTCATATTAAGGTCTTCCAATAAATAGAAGCCTGTGAACTCACCTTGTTTGCTGTGCTAGTGTGTAAGGGCTTACTGGGAATCCTTTTAATGCTGTGTGTCTGCAGTGTAAAGCCTGTAGTGTAAATATGCTGAGAACAGGAAACGAGCATTATTTAACTGTGACCTTGCATCTTTTTCTTCAGCAAGTTGCATCGAGATGAACAAGGCAGCATTATTGAACTAGAGAGGAGCAAAATCCCATTTAGCTGCATGCTGGGCTTTGATGTGCTGCCAAGCACTGTTGTCTGTGATAGCCTCTGGGATGTAAAGGAGAACTGTAGCAGTAGATAAGAGAGGTTTTCATCCCAAGTGTCTAGTGATAATGTCAGCTTTTATAATTCATATGTGGAAGTTACACTTTTAATTCAGTACCTAGCATGGTATTCCTGCATCCTAGCTCCTGTGCAAAATCACCAAGATCTTATTCCTCAGATATGCCGGAGATTTGCTGTAATACAGATAGATTTCTACCCTTATAGATGGTATAATCAAAACCAGATTAACCTTAGGCATTCAGTGCGTTGTTTCCTATGTACACTGCAGATGCCTAAAACTGTGCACATATATTCAGTGGTGCTCAGCTACAGGGGATGCTCTAACGCTGTCTGAGAGTGACTCACCTGCGGGGAACAGACAGGGCTCTGCGTGGCAAGCACAGGAACAACGGAGACACATCGCTAGTCTCTGCTGCGTGACAATGGGGAAATGGGCTCAGATCCAGGGTGGTTCAGCAGCCAAGCTGGAAGCTGCAGGAGGAATTTTAGCATAATCCATCAGAGGCAGTGTTGTGCCCTTGTGTGCTCACCTGTTAGTTTGTTCAGGTGCTAAACAAATGTTGATGGAAGATCCTCAGTGTCTGCCAGATCTGGGAAATAGGCTGGAAAGCCTCAGGAATCTGGGCTGAGATCTCTAGCATTATGATTTTGTTAGTGTTCTGGGAAGTGGCAGCACAAAAGACTGTTTTGGTCAGATTTCTAGTATAAATTTTTCTTGTGGTAATAATTCAGTTTCTGGTGAGCAGAGAGATGGGAAATCATGGCTGATTTAATATTTCACTATTGAGCTGAGCAGACTTTGCACTCTCATGGACAGTATATTCATTCTCACTTATTACGCGCTCCAAGCAGGATAAATGGGCAGGTTAAAAGGATAAAATGGCTAGAGAAGAGAAGTTTTTTGAGAAACTTGGATCACTTGTTTTGAAAACAACTCCTTTCCCCCCTTCCTGCTGTAGTTGTCTTCCTGTCTATAAGTTTGTGCTCTTTATACTGCAGTTCTCGTTGTGTATCCATCTGGAGGGAGTGCAAGAATTGAATGCAGTTACATTTCAGTTCTGCAAGATGATCTGAACTGTCTTGTACCAAGCAAGGTAATTGTACAGTTTAACGCCTTGTTTGCTGCAAAAGAGAGACACGTGTTTTCACAGTGGTTCTGAAGGGGTGAAGTTTTTTGGACTTTACTAGTATGTGTCACAGTTGATTGTATGCTCTGCCACTGTTTAAAAAATCTGTATTGATGGATCTGAGTTCAGGACAGCAGGATTTGGGAGGAAATGCAGCAGCTTATTTTGTTAGGATTTTTGAGAATGGCACCGAAATTTACAATATCTAAAAGTTCTGTCTTAATTCATCCAGAGATGAATTATTTGCGAAATGCTATTTATATAGTAGTTAGCTTCACGTAGCTGATATGCCTGCAGTGTTGGGATATGTTGTTTTCTTTATGATACTTGCAGCCAGATATTTGTTAATCTCTGATATATCTGATTATGTGATGGAGGAAAACTTTTTACTCAAATCTTTTCTAAAGAAACGTTGTTAATAGTATTTGGCAGCTGGAAGTGATTTAAAAAACCCCAAACAGCTAAGGTCTGTTTAGAGCACTGACAACAATTTAAAGTGAGAAAAGAATTTGTGTTGTTCGTTTCTTGTGTTGAGATAGAGAATCTTGCTGCATTAGTATTCACCCTGAGAATGGATGGGCTTTTATGCACCAACATCCTATGCAAATGAGTCCTTTCCTAAAAGCAAACATATCTGATTAGGGAGAATACAGTTGTCCTGCAAAGTCTGCTTTATTCTTTTTGACACAAAAATTCTGAGAATTGTTGGGGTTTCTTTGTGTTTTGTGCTTCCTTTCTCCCCCTTCCACCCCCGCTTGGAATTGATGGAGAGCACCGTTGGGCAGGAAATAGCAGAAGCTTTTGTCAAATCTTAAAAGAGACAGAGGAAAAAGGGCATTTTCACAAATGGAATTAGGATGATGCAGCAAAGTGCTGGATGCCTGCCAGGGAGGACAGATGCACCGTGCATACAGTGCCTTGCTGAGGAGGCTGCACATTGGCAGTTCCCTGCTCTGTTAGTACAGTGAGCCCACAGCCTGGCATAATCACTGCAAACAGAGCACTGTTCATCTCACCACTCCTGGGGCTGCGCCTGGCAGGTTTGCAGAGCTGGGCACGGAAATTCTCACTCCCGTTGGCATTACTGAGACTTTCAAACTTTCTATCATGTCAAAGACAATTTTTTAATACTAAGAAGTGCATTTTCTCTCCTTGAATCGGTGAACAGACTTGCCTTTTTCTGTGCAGAAATGTGATGTGGGGTACTGTCACTGCTGTCAAAATATAGCATTAGACTTGGTCTAAGAAGGTCTGTGCCTTCTTAGACTTCTGTTCAAATGTCCTATACTTTGAAGAACCTGTTGGCTCCAGTCATAGTTAATGGAAGGCTTTACCATTGGGACTAGAGCAATTTTTGGCCCTGGTTTTTTCATAGGCCTATGATGTTTAATGGGAGAAATGTAGTAATTTCTGACTGATGCTTATTGAGCAGAAATGCTGCTGCTACTTACAGAAAGCATCTTAGAGATCCAAGAGAAGTATAATGACAGTGATTTCTAAGCCTCCTTTCTCTCCAGTCTTCTGCATGAAGAGGAAATTTCAAGCCTTGCTTTCTTACTTTAGTGGTGCCTAAGCATTGTCCTTGAACTTGTTTGTTATGGAGGTGCCTTGCCATTTTATTTAAAGTTCTTCGAGGGCCTTTCAAAAGTACCTTTTTTTCTTATATGTAGAATTGATGCTCACATATTGCCATAGTTAGGACTGCTAGGGTAGGTGGTTTTTTTTAACCATTGCCCTCTGGATTTTTGTATAGTTGTTCTCAACTCCATAAAGGAGCTGAGGAAAGGAGACCCACAGAGACATTTTAGACTGCTATGTTGTAGTGCTGGGTAGGAGTTTTATTTTTCGTGTTTCTGTATTCAACTTGTGTTGAAAGTGTACCTGAAAGTGTTGGGTAGGATAATTGGGGTGTCCCTGCTTTGCTTTTCGGATCCAGTAGTTCAGCAGAGGTGACAGAGGACATTGATGGGTTAGAAAAAGGCTTCTCAGAGACACCAAGTTTATCTACCCTGCTTGAGAGAAAGAGATGGTTAACAGTCCTGGGATGTCTGGATACTCAGTTTCTACCCCCTTAAAACATGCCTATGCTGCATGGGCTGCAATGTATAGTAGTTACTGCTCCTGGGTATTGGACTGTGCTTGATTGAACAGGTTAATTAAAATGATCTTTCAGCTGAAGGAAGATTTACCTTGAAAGAATAGTTGCTGCAGACTGAGACCAAACATGAACTAAGCAGCAGAGTATCATGATGAGGATGCCAGCTATCTGTGCTGTGTGATTTCAAAAAGAAAAACACCAGAAAGATGGATGTAGAGCTTTAGGAGCTAATATGTCTGAGATCACTAAAAATCTACAGCCTCTTAATGCATTTAGCTTGCCTAGCAGGCCTAATTAAGATAGGTATCATTGGGCTTGAATAAAGCTAATTAATTATCTTGTACATCCTCATGTAAGTCCCATTATGTTGGGCTGGGGTTTTGCAGCCATTGAACAAAGCTGTGGGAGACTCTTGATTGGCAGACATTGTGCCAAAACAAAAAACATTTACTCTTCTGTAACTAATGAAAGGAGGTGAGGGATCAAGTGGTGACTGATAATAAGAGTTCATCTCTGTACTTGGAGCTAATGAGGAGCAACATATATAGCCAAATATCAGTGTGGTGTAGAAAGAGATGTACACTACTGTACTCCTGAAGAAAAAAAAGGTACATGGTTGAGAACATCAAAGCACGACAGGGGTTGTGCCTGAAGGCTTTTGAGACTTCCTGAAGATGTATCCTGGTGTTATCTTTGTACTGTCACTTGGAGGGTAGAGGAATTGTGCTTCCAAAGCCACTAAGAATAAATACAGTGGTGTCTTGTGTCAGTGATAACAAATCTTCTCAGACAAAGTACTTACCACTACAGACTTAATTCCTAAGCAGGCCTTTACAAAAAGGCAAAGTACATTTCCTATCCCTTGGACATAGCTTGCTTTGTCATTAACACAAATGAGTGAAGGATTTGCTGCTGGATCCTCTCTGGGGTTGGTGAGCATAGGAACAGGTGAGATAGGATGAGCATGTCTGCAAAACAGGTCTTCAGATGTATATTTTTAGCATTGAGAGTTCTCAGTTATAAATTGACTGGGTTTGGTTTATGGGTTTTCAAAAATGAACCTGAGGAAAGAAGTTAGAAATTACTCATGTATGTCTCTCTTCCTCAGACTTACACTGGGCCATGCTTTTCCCTGGTTTTAGGGTTGTTTAGTACTTGGCTTTGAGGCTAAATATTATAACTGCAAGAAAAATATGATAAGAACGCAAGAAAAATGAAAGCCTTTTGAGTACTTATGTATGTTTTCCACAGCACTGGGAGATGCTCGGCTGTACAGGCACGTGTAAGTGCTCTGTGAAACTGTGTGGTCTCTTGCACAAGATAATGGCTGTTCAGCTGCCAGGGTGAGCCACAAGTGCTCCTAGTGTGCCAGGCTGGAGTTGTATAAAACAATAAACACTGCTGGAAAAAGGCCCAGGAAAACTGTTGACTTGGGACATAAATTGCTTCCTACTGCAATTTAAGCTGTGTTGCATTCCTTGGCAAATCTTGGGAATAACAGACTATGGGGTGTGCTACCACAGCACTGTTGTTCCTATCCCTTGCTGATGGATCATGGTCTTTCTGCATTTGAGGGAGGGTTGGGGTCTTAGAATGGGCTTAGGGTTAGTGGAAAAACTTTTATAAGGAATATTACTGATGTTGGTTGGCAAAATGAGATAGATGGGTCATTTGACCTCTTCTGTAAGAAAACTGGCTCCTGTCCTGAGCCTCACTTGTTTCTACTCTTTATGAAAAACATGGAGGCTTTTTCTTTGGAGAAAATCCTGATTATTTTTTTTACAATTAATCTCTATCAATTTTAATTGTTTGTTGCTCTTTAATTAATGCAGTTGTTGTGTAATCGTTGACATTTACCTCCATTATTTGATTTCCTGGATTCCCTCTGCTTTGTGTGAATTGGTTATATAGGTATTGTTGTAAATTAGTTGCCATTTATCCTGTGTGATACTGACCGTGTAACTGATCGTAGTGCAGAACATTTCTCAGTCCTATACTGGCAAAGTAAAGCAAATTTAAATTATCTTTTGAAAACACAATGAAATTTTGAGCGGTGAGGCATCATCACTCTTCACACAAGTTGGTGACTCTTCTGCTTTTGGTGTTTTTTTGTTTTGGGGGAGTTGTTTGGGTTTTTTTGTTTATTTGTTGGGTTTTGTTTTGTTTTTACATAATGAATACTGTTAGTGTGCTAAACATCTCTAAATGAAAGCTTTTACCCTACCTGGAAATCCCCCTGGAACACATTATATTTATATTTTATTTGTTTGGTCAATGTTCTTCATTGTAAGCTTAGTCCTGCACTGTAATGAGAGGACCTCACTGAGGGAGCCCTGTCTAGTTTGCTTTTCAGCATTTCACTATAGTCTCTGCCCTTCCTGGAAATTGAAAGTGTTCCCATCTCTTCCATGAGACTCTTCAATTAATGAATTGTCTAGTTACTTTCTCACGTTAAAGCCCAAAGCAGCTTGTTATTGGAAACTGCTAAAGTGTTGGTATAGCCATTGATAACTTGTTCCATCATCCTGTGACATCAGCTTATGAGACCTGGGTTTTAGCAAGTCAGTGTCAAACTATTTTTTATTACCTTTATGCATGAAACAAACATGTTAGTAGATACATTTGTCCAGATCTCTGATGCTGGAAATGAGATGTACTAGAGAGTGAAGACAGCACAGTTTATGGTGCGCAGTAAGACATGAGTAATTTTATAGCTTTTAGAGTAAAAATTGTTTGGCCCTGAAAATGCTTTGCTCTTGAAAGTATTTAATGGTATTCTAACAGATGAGTGCATTCTTAGATTGAGGAGTTATGGAAGTGATGTTCTGGCAGACCTGGCTGCTTGCCTCTTATTTGCATTTGATATATTCAGCACTGGCCAGGCCTTGCTGATGGTCTCCAAATTGTCCTGTCACTGTGACGTTGCTGCTGAGCTGGTACAGCTGCTGTCAGCAGAGCTCTGTGCTGAAAGTGCTCTGAGAATAAAGATGCAAAAGTAGTTTGATTCTTAATGTAGGATGAGTGTCTTTTAAAGGAGCACAGCTTTCATTCCCAGCTTTATTCTTGCACAGCATGTTTCCTTCTTGTTGCCTGCACCTCGGCATTGTTAAGTGGCTCTGAACTCGTGCACACAGGCTGTATTCAGTCCTGCTGTATTTCTTGCTGCTGTTACTTCTATAAGATATGGGGCTGTTTCTAATACAGAGAGGTTTGGTTTTTTTCCCAGGGCCACTAACAAACCTTGTGTACAAAGGTTTCCATTCCAAGGGGAGAGGGAGAGGACCTGCATCCTGTCTTGTGGATGTCAGAAGTAGGCATTTCTGCAGAAGCAGTTATACAGGATTTAATCTGTCTCCCCTGCTGCCAGAATTGTAATGTGGCACTATGTTGCTATTTCTAAAGAAGTGCACGTTATGGTTCAGATTTGACTTACATTTCTGTGCGTGTTTAAAGCGTTACTTTTTTCTAGAAGTAGAGTTTATGTATTTATTTGTAACATCTTATTTGAGCTGTGCAGAGAATGCACACAGGTGCTGTTGCCTTGTGGCTGAAGCTGAAATTTCAAATACTTATAAAAAAGTAGAATTCCCTATCCCTGTGGGCAGATTTATTAAGGTCAATGTCTCTTTCATAGAGGTAAAATACCCATTCAGTAGTTAAGGGGAGGGGTACTTTTTTCCTGAACTCTCCCTGTGAACCCCTTTTTACCCTCATTCTTTGACTTTTTTCCTCTTAAAACTGTGCATTTGAAGCAGAAACCTTATGTCCTGCTGCTGCACACTTAGTTGGTTCTGTGATCAATATAGCTCTCCCTCTCACCATGCAGGAACCCCTCTCTGCTCATGCTTTCTTGAACAGAGAGTAGTTCAACTTTATTAGAGAGGGTTAAAGAGCGCCATCACTTTTGGACATGTTAAGAGAGTGTTCTGAAGGAAAATTGTTGTATTAGGTTTCTCTGTAATTTTGCTGCTGAGGAAAAGTTGGTGTTGTACATGACTGGGGGTTGCATTAATGCAGTGTTCTTTATTGCTGAATGTGCTTGTTTGAAGCAGAAAATCAATAAGTCTTATCAGGCTTTGACTCCCTGAAGGATTTTTCTGCCACATGTGGTGCTGTAGAGGACACTGCTTTGGGTGATCAGTTTGTCCTGAATGGCAATTGATTTTAGCTTCTTGATGGGAGAAGATTTTATATATATATATATATATATATATAAAGTAAATCAGATATTACATGCTTGAAGATGAATGTGTGAAACTGTAGTCTCAATAGGTGTTTGCTGTATCCTGGGCTGCTGTCATTTCAGTGCATACTGAATTATGAATATGTTCCTGTAACTGTTTTCTTTGTTTTCCCATGAGAAAATAGCAGTAGATGGCACTTCACTGAGAGACGGGGTTCTCTACATTAGTAGGTATTGAAATTATGGTAGACCTATTTGAAGGCCTTTGGCATCTCTTTAAGCGAATTCCTGTGTCCTGTTGCTGTGTCAAGTGTTATAAAGCATCCCAGCAGATTTAAATCAGTACACCCGATGTTTTTGCATTATTATTGTTTTAGAGATTACTTAAATTCTAAATTAATTGTACTTTTGCCTGCAGGGCTGTGTTGGAGTAGAGAAGTTAATAAGCTAGCTTGTGTTTGAACAGCCTCCCCTTTCATGGTATGCTTTGGTTTGCAGAGTAATCACTTTGTAAGCACACATTAACAGGTACTGCTAGAAATTAACATTGTTTCGTTCAAACTGCTCCGGAGGTCTAAAGTGGTGCAGAGCGGACAGCCGGGCTTGTTCCTCAGAGCCTTAGAACTGCTTGCATATGTGATTATTGTTTTAGGCTTTTTTAATGTCTAGATGTTAGGTTGGGAGGGAGATCTTCAGAGCCCACATCACGGGTAGAGCTGTCGTGTTTCTTTTCTGCCAGCTGCCAAAGCTTTTACCTTGGTGGTGCTTGTGGAAGGAGGTTCACTGTTGTTGCATTCCTGAGGCTGTGCTGACCTGGGACTCCTCAGACCCAGTATCTTCTGATTTGCACAAATAATATCCTGAATATTTGTGTGGTTTATTCTTCACAGATCTATCCTCTAAGCTTGTTTTAAACCTTGTGCTGCCTTTAAAGGAGCTGCTAAAATCAGGCACTTTGAAGATCCACAATGGTTATAGATGAGTGGTCTTTTCTCAAGTGGCTTGAGCCGACACATCTAAGCAGTTCTGACTGAAGGACTGACAGGGCTGTATCTTCCTTTGGCTCTTGTCCTTCTCCCAAAGGCACTGCCCATTGCTGCCTCACGCTTCATACAGGCACTTACACATATGACAGCACGGCCACCCAGACCAGCTCTGCCCTTTGACTGAAAATCCATGCCCTAGCCACTTGCTGCATTGCTTTTCACCTGAGCCAGAGAGGCGAGTTAGCAGTGCTGCTGAGTGTCCAGGAGAGGGATTCAACATGCCCGGGAAGGCAGGAAAAACAAGGGGATTTTGATGACTTTACACCGATTGTGCAATTGTCTGTTTATACCTGAATTTTATTCCTTTGGAGATGCTTCTTTGAAGCCTCTCGTTTAACCTCAACTCATAGTTTTTTTTAAGAGTTTAATAGGTATGGCAATTGGGGAAGACCCTGAGAAAAAATGTCTGCTATTTTGCTTTGGATTTCTAATCATTAGTTTTGCATCTGATAACTGGTTCAAAGTTTTTCTAGGGTTTCACTTGCATAGGGAGTCTCCCTGTCTGTGAAGGCATGGAAGAATCATAGGTTGCATAATGATCTGACAGAGTTGCCGTCTTTGCTTCATTGTTTGCTCTCGCATCCAAGAACACTCCCTCCCACTGTCCCACAGTGTTCAGCTTCACTTAAAAACTTCTGGGCAGATGTGTTGCTGGGAAGGTTATTTGGGGATTTGAACTGGCAGAAGTGTGGCAGTGTGTGAAAGAGTAGGTGCAGAGGGCTGGCAGTTTGGTTTGGCCAGAGCTTTGCTGTGATGTGCGAGTGTGTGTATTCATATATGCAAATAATCTTCAAATTAAGTGTACAATGATGACACAATTATTTAAGAGAGCCCAATATATTTGAGGTTGGCTTCTGGTACTTTTATTAAGCAATGTGAATTTTGAGATGTTATATGTGATGGACTTCAAGAGGCTTGGTAATGCCCTGAGACAGTAACTTAGTTTTAATACATATTCATCTAATGACCTACTGTCATCTTGAACCAAAATTAACAGCCCTATTTTATAGGAGTGTTTGATATAAATTTGTCCCCACCAACTTTCCATCTGCAGTGGAGGTCAGGGTATAGAGGAGGTTCCAAATTAGTTCAATATCTTATGTAACTGGACAGTACTTTCTGAGTAGTAAGTATTTTTTTTTAATGTTTCTAGGGATTTCCTTCCACGAGGCTCTGGAATTGTGACAAGACGACCCTTGGTCCTGCAACTTATCACTGCCAAAACAGGTAATTTTTTTTCTCTTTCTGGGTCAGTGCCTGGGCAAAGTGCTGTTGTATTTCAGCAGGAGGAAAAACTTTTCTAGGAAGATGTAAGCAGTGTGAAGAAAGGTGCCACTAGACTGTCTGGAACAAAGGCCTGCTGCTTCAAAGTTGTGTGCTCAGGACCACCTAATTTCATTGTCCTGTCTGGGAAAACAGTAACATCTAAATCCTAGAGCACACAGGGAATTTAATCCAAGACCATACTTGAGACAGTGGAGAAAGATCATTACATGCAATGTGTTTTAGAAATTAGTTTTGATGTATTCATTTCTTGATGAGCTTTGCATTTGTATTAGTTAACACACCAAAATTGCTGCACTTCTACCTTTAACTCTTGCTCCAGTGAACACAGATTTGATTCCACACAGCTTGTTTTAGTAACTTGTCCTTTTTGGTTGGGCTCACTGCACTAAGTAGAGCAGAAGGTAGATTGGGGGAAAACAAGGATTCTGTTATTTGTCTGGTCAAAAATAGAAATATTTTTGTGTGTACCACTGAACTGTGTGAATATTGATATCTTTCATCAGTATTCACAACTTTGTCCTCTGCCAGGGGCCACTTGATCTGCTCTGGTGTAGCTCAGTTCCCTGGCTTATATAAAAGCAGCTGTGGTTTTCCATCATTCCAAATTTTTGTTGTAGTTGCTTCTAAACCAATGTAAGCAACAAAAATTACTGGTTTACTATTGACTTCTACTTAAAATAGTAAAAAGAAATGAAATAACATCCAAAACAGCATTTAGAAACAAAAAGTGCTCTTTAGATTATGGACCATGGTGAAACTGGGGAATAAACAAAATTGAAGGTGCCTGTGAAACTTTATACTGTCCTTATACGTGAGATGTAATTAAGGAGTACTTTTTCCCCCCTCAAAGGTCTTTGCATTGTTCAGCAGGAAGATAGACTGCAGTCTGCCTAGCCTTCAGTCTTTTTTCTGGAGTATTGCTTTTAAAGCACGTTCATACTTTCAGTGCCTCTATGAAATTTTCCATAGTGTTTATACTGTGGAAGAGAAAGGAAAAACTGTAATTCGGTACTTACATGTGCTGAGCTTAGAAACTTGAGTGTTTTCAAGTGTGTAATATGCTTATATTGTTTTATGTATATTAAATATTAAATATGAAGTTTGTGTTAGTTGGAGATATGAATACTTGCCATTTCTGCATATCTGGCTTTTGATCTCTGACCGAGCAAGCAGAAATAAATGCATGAATAAGGCCCAGCTATGGAGGATCTCAGTCTAATTTTCCCACCACCATGTAAGAGAAGAAGAAAGAAAATCACTGAGCTCTGTGCTGGCATTCCTAACAAAATTACTAGACAGGTGAGTTAGTAAGTGAAAACTTATACTCTGATCTCAAGTGGCTAAATACTTATTCATTGACATTCATCCTAAACTGGTTCGTGTTGCCCTATTCTGTAAAATCATGATTGTCCCTTGATAAAGGGGACGCTGAAAGGGCTTCTCTCTTTCTATATTTTCCCCGTTAATATGTTCACAAAGCTTTACTGCTTTAAATAGACCTCTGCATTTTGTGTGGGTGCCTTCTCTGCTGAAAATTAATTCTTTATTATAACTTAAGTAACACAACAAAAACTTTTAAAAATTCTCGAGAACTTAGCCTCGGCCTAATTTTGTGTTTCCTGGATGTCAAAACATATTTCTCCCTTTGGGAAATGCTCTGTATTTCTTGTTTGGGATTAGATGCCAAGACCTTTAAAATGCAAGCTTTAATTATTTTGTTACTTTCTTTAAACTTTGTTCCACTGTTGTTGTTTTTGGTGGTGAAATTCCAAATAGCTTTATCTTTTAAGTCACCTTTATCTTTGTGAACTAATTTTAAGAAAAGAAAATAAAGAAAACTGCTTAGAGAAGCACAGTGTTCTTTTACAGGAAGCTGATGCTGGACTGATTTCTATCAAGTCCATAATTATCTAAAATGTTATAGAATAATTAGAGGGCTGTATCAGGTTCTTGGTCCTGCAGTAAGCTTAATTAATTCCTGATCCGGGGATCTTTCTTGACTCTCTTATTAGTAACTATTCTTGATCTTGTAGCATTCCTTGGAAGGAAGGGGACAGAGGGGGCACTTTATATACAGGCATTCAGAGATGACTACAGGATACTTTAGCAACATTTTGGAATTGTCTAAATCATTTGGAATGTGAATTTGATTGTCAAAGAAGGCTAAAGCTTCGTTCAGCTTTGAGTCACTGCAGTAAAGGATGAAGATTGGCAGTGGAGAGATTTGTGCATGTCAAAGAGGGAACTTTGGCCATCCATTATTTGGGGTGGACATGTCCCGGGAAGGTGCAGCAGGAAATGATTGTGAGGATTTACCAGGGACCCCCAGCATCTGAAAGGTCTTACACATCTGCCCTGTTTTAGTCACTAACATATTTTGGTGCTAACAGTACAATTCCTAAATGGCTTTATGTCATTGCCACTCCACATCCATGCAAATGCTGTATTCTGCTGAAATATTGGAGGCAACTTTCACTATACTTCGTAGTTTGGTGATTCTTTGATCTAATACATCAGTAAGATTAAATACCTTTTGGTAGCAGGTAGTAGGTATGTTTAAATGGTGCTGCTGAGTAGGCTTTGAGAAGGTAATGGCTTGAAGTGCCTGAGAAGATCTTGAGCGATGTGGGGGTTTTGTCTGATTTTTTTTTTTTCTGTTGCCACACATTTTGTTCTTCCTCTTGCTGTGCTTTCTCCTGCACGTGCAGGTGGAATAATGACTACATTTCTTGAGACTTGGTAGTATGTTTGTTAAGCAGCAGTGGCAACAAAAATTGCTCTTGGGTTCTGGGTGAAGCCTTTGTTGTTAAGTCTTCTGTTTGTTAAAAGTGTATTTCCTGCTATGTAAGTCCTGAGATTTGTTATTTACGTGTTAAATATCTTGACTTTAGGAGAGTTACTTGCTTCATTTTGATAACTGTTTGTGGAGGAATTTCAAACTTTCTTCTTGTTTCAGCAGATTAACAGATTTTGAAAATCATTATTGAGGTGGACAGTTTTAGAATTAATCATATGTGCAATACCCACATTTGTTTCAGTATTCTTAATTAGAATACTAAGTGGAAAGTAAAGCATAAGGTTCAAAAGACATCCTGGTTTTTTTCTGAATTCTTGCGGATGCTCTCTTCTCTTGAAGTTGTTGAGCTTTAATCCAAATTTCATTTGTTGCAAGACTACTCCTAAAGCACAGCCATCTTCTGTTGCCATCTGGTGGCAAAAGCAATCCTCTAACAGAATACGAAATATTTATGAAAAGAATTTAGATTGGTTATTTCAGCTGACAAAAATGATCTTAGAGACTTCATCAGCAGGAAGGCATGTCGAGGTCCTAAAGGACAAAAACTAAAAAAATGCCACAGTGCCAATGGTAGAGAAGAGACTTGGTACTTTGCAGGGAGGAAAGGAAGCCAGTGACTGTCTTTTTCTGGATACCACTCTCTGGCAGCTCCTCATTCAGATGATGAGCAGGGGTGTTG
Organism: Anabacerthia variegaticeps; assembly: GCA_035583185.1. NCBI lineage: Eukaryota > Metazoa > Chordata > Aves > Passeriformes > Furnariidae > Anabacerthia > Anabacerthia variegaticeps. The sequence continues at coordinate 27,875,509 of JAWWEW010000006.1, read as the reverse complement.
TAGAGACCAGTAAAATTACTGAGGTGCATATCCCAAAAGCTAAAATATGACACCACCACAGGGTAAAGGGGTAATGACTGGTGACCCCTTCCTGAGCCAACAGAAGGCTCCTCACCCACACAGGATGGTGTCCTGCAGTAGGGGTAACACTGCCAGGCTGGAACCTGAGTTTAAGCAGAGTGCAAGGTTGTAGGGACTGCAGATGCTCCTTTGCACCTGCCGGTCTCCCTGGCTGTGGCTGCCTGTGCTGGTACTCTAAGCTGATCAGCAGGGGCTGCGGAGGTCTGGCAGCATGGCTTTAGGGCTCAGCTAGTTCTCCCACAGCACCCTCAAAGAGGTTTCAGCTCATGTTGGGACAAATTAATTGTACCCACAAATGTTTGTTTTACGAGTGGTTTGGTCTGGAAGTTTTTGTTTCCTCAGTCCTGGTTTGATGCTCAGTGACATCAGGAAAGATGGAATCCTCTCACTGAAAGAATGGAAAATGGTTCTGTATTTGTCTGTCTTCAAAAAGATATCTATATATAAAAAAGTGATAGAAGAATCAGTCAAAGTTCACTTTTGGGAAAAAGAAATCTGTAATTAGTTATTAACTAACAATCTGAAAGGTATTTGAAATGAATAGCAGCCAACAGAAACTCATCAAGGGAGATAACCCTGTCATATCAGTGCAATATATTTTTTTATTACAGGATGTCAAGCTTGTCAATCAAGCCGTGGTGGGTGTCTTATCTTGGGTACAGTAAGGGGTTTTAAATTATCTTGCTTTTAAAAAAAAGTATAATAAGTAGTCTCGGGAAACAGGATTTAGAAAGGACTCCTGTAAGGTGGATGTACAGTTGTTTACAGAGTGGAAGGGTCATCCCTCCAGGTCACGTTCAGTAATTTGTATTACTGGTGGTAGGATGACGGAATACAGTGTGTTTACTAAGCTTGTGTTTTGTAAATACAAATGAGAATATAAAAGATACTGGAGGACAGAATTGGAGTTCGGATTACTTGCAAAAGAAGAGAAATTCCCCCAAAGTAGGAAGGAATTCTGTTGGGATAAGGCTGTTTCTGTATGGAAAGACTGGTATTTCATGAGATAGTTTTCAGAGAAGGACCTGGTGCTCACAGAACATAACTCACTGATGTGCTGTTGTAAAATACAGAAGTAAATATTGTCCAAGATGGATCACAGAAATGTAGTCTTATGAGTAGTAGTTCTGCTTTTTCTCAGTCCTGGGATGGAGAGAGCTCTGGTGAGAGCTCTGCCTCTGTAACTTCAGGAAAGATTTCTGGAGGATGGCTGTGTGGGTGATCAGACATTCAGAAAGCATGATCCATAGGAGAAGGTTGAAGGAACACAGATACATTTGTTCTACAAACAAAAACTTTCAAGGATGTGAGAGATTATTGCATCCAAAAGAATACTTTTCCCTCTCTGGTATGAGTGTGTACCCGTAGAATTAACCATTTCATTGGTTCCTAAGAACAGGACTTGGTATTTCATGCCAGTTACTTTCATCAGATCTGCGCGATTTTCAATGTTTTTATGTCTTGTGCTATGATATTCTTGCAATTCTGCAGATTTACAGGATTTTCTGTTTTGTCTTCAGGAGATACCAGGGTGCTTCTATTTCTTGCAGCCTTTTTGCTTGAAGGAATACCTACCTCAGTTTGAGGTCTTCAGCTTGTTAGGAGAGCTACAGAAATGGTGAAGTAGAAGAGGGATTATAGATTAAGACAACAAGGGCTTTTGATACTGCCTCTCTTTTCAATGAAGCACCATTGAATGATTAGCTATGGTCCAGATTCACTTAACTGCATTTACTTTGTTCAGGAAAAGCTGGTCCATCATCAAAGAAGGGGTGATGTACTTTTGCTGATGGTGTTTATTTGCCTGTTTTTAAAACACTGCCTTGAAATCACCCTTAAAAAGTATTCTGAGTCTTTGTGAGGTGCTTTGTTGAAGTTAACAAGGCTGTGGTTGCTTGGGTGACATCTCCCTAAGGGGCTGGCAGATAGAAGATGCAGTAATAGCAGATATTCCCCCTTTGCTGGATGTGTTTTAAATGTTTGCTGGAGGCCTACAGTTTAATGAGCCACCCTTTTGGAAAAGTCACAAGCTCTGTCAAGTGTTCCAGAGTGGATGCTGCTACCAAGTTGAAGGAACTCTGCTTGAAATCAGGCTGGGGGGAATTCTGAGTCCTGGTCTCTCATCTTGGTGAACTCCTGATCTCTGGTAACAGGTTATTGTGTACAGGGCCGAGTCTTTGAGCTTTGTAGGGTCTTGGGATCAGCCTCATGTGGATCAGAGATGTCTTCCAAAACATCTCTTATATATTTCTAAGGGCTCATGCATGTCTTGTGTCTCAGCTCTCTTTGGCTTAGAGACAAATGTATGAAATATCTCAAGTGTTTATGTAATTTAAATGGTTTGAGAACAGCAATGACTATTTATTTCTAATAACAATATAAAATCATGACCAAAATTAAATCATAAAAGCATAGGGAGGTATAACTGACTGGAAAAATTAGGAGCATTTAAACAAATACTATCCCATGACACTTCTTTGTATGATTTGTCTAATTTAATAAAAATCAAAGAGATAAATATTTATCACTTGTGGATGCACTCAAGGAACTGTGCTGTGGTAACCTTTTCATTCTACATTATCCAGGATTTTTTTAATGAGTCTGGGGGAGAAAAAAGGCATTTTACGTGCAACGACTGTTTCAGTTTTGTATCAAATTGTTCCTTCTCTTAACATAACTGCATTTTTATACAAAAAATGCATGTCTGAAAGCTGGACAACAGGTAGGATCATTTTTTCTTGTCTGGCTTCCCACAGAAATGTAAATAAAATGTTTTCCTAGTATTCTTCTGTGTATGAAAGCTGGCAACTGAAGATTACATTAAAGCATGTGCTTATCCAGTCTGGCTAAAGGCATCATTGCCAGGGACAGGCTGGGGGCTGAAAGGATTAAAACAAAGCGCTGCTTGTCTGTTTGAATTTTTATTCCGTGGGCTGTGTGTGGCACCACAGGTTATGAACCCCTGGAAAGTTTATTCCTGCAGCTCTAGTGGGACCGCAGATGTCACTGGGAGGGATGAGTTATCGATAGATATTAACACTACTGAAAAGAAACAAACATTTTTATTTGGATTACCCTGAAGCCATTTCAGACAGCGACTCTGTCTGTTACTGAGAGCAAAGTGAAACAAAAAGGAAAGCTTCCTTGGCTATCAACTGAGTCATCCAGCTGATTCCAGCTAGGCACCAAGTATTAATTACTGAATTTAGAAATATTTTTCTGGGAAAGTCTCATGAAACACTGGTAAAAAAAACCCCAAAACCTAAGAAGAATACATTTTGTTTTGTGACAGGAGAAGTGCATGAAGAACTGGGACAAAATATGCTATTTTCTGACTTTAAGATGACAAATTTTACAAATGTAAATTCTCAAATGTGCCAGAGCAACAGAGCTCTTTTGTTTTATGCACCATATTGTTTTTAATTTTGAAATATTTGAATATTCCTTGTTTTTTTTAATAAACAGTTGTCAATGAAGCAACCTCCCATTCATTGTCATTTTGCTGTTGGAGCTAAAAAAAGAATATAAGATATTCTGGAATTTTTAAACTGCCACAAGTGAGGTGGAGTTTTTTGGTTAGGTACTCTCTTATTTTTAAAATAAGTGGTGTATTTTTTTTCTTAACAAGGATGAGTTTCCCTGTTCCTCACACTTTGAATCTGGAGGGATTATGGTATTGTAGCACAGAAAGGTTGTTATTTGCTGTTTTCACCTCCTCTCTGTCTTCTGTTAATCTCTGTTCTCAGACTGTGTCTCCTGAGTGCTGTTCTTTCCCTGAGTACCAAGCAAGCTCTTTGCCCTGGTGTTTGAGGGCTTGTTACCAAGAAACATTTTCTGGGGAAGAAACATCTAAATGGAACTTTGAGGTCAGGCCTTGACGGCAGGATGAAATGAACTGGAACATACCGGGCTCTTCAGCCTTTCTCCAGCCCTACTGCTCAGACCCCGTGGGGGCAGGATGTGAGCTGTACCTGTGATCACCGCCTATGCCGTTATTTCTGATCGCAGCCTTGCTGTGTGACATAAACTTCTGTGTTCTGTACTGAAGGAAGAAACTCCGGGTTTAAAATCCTGGGATGTACTTTTGGTTACGCAGGCAACCAAGAGGTTGCAATAATTAGTATCAATATTTCCATTCAAAAGTCAAAACAGGAACCTAGTGTCAAGTTTGGGTCTAACAAATTAGGCTGTATCTATCCCTGATGCCTTGTCAATACCCTTTTAAGTAACAGGACAAGTTGCATGATACCAAAGATTTAGGAATTCATTGTGTTCTCCCACTATAGCAAAATCACAGCTATTTCTATAAACACTTTTACAAACCTGTAAGAATGATTTGGGTTTAGACAATTAAAAGTTTTTAGGAAATGAGTTGTGTTGAAAACATTACAGTTTAGGTGATCTTATTTTCACTTTGAATTTGTGAAAATTTACAGAGTTCCTTTGCCAAATTTGTGCATGACATGAGCTGTTAGTTTTTGAAACAAATGCCAATAATCTTTCATGATATAGAACCTGAATTACTTTTCAATTTAATGATGTATTACAGGCAAATGTAATCAGATGAAAACTGAAAATCTAGTTCACAATCTGTTCCTTATTCTATTACTGTGAAAGGCATCTAATTGAATCTTTCAGATTGTTCCAGAAGATGATGTGCTAAAGATAAGAGCAGTAAATCATATCCAGTCAACCTGACTCTTTAGCTAAGCCTTTCTTGTTGCAGGCTGGTTTTCATATGTGCAGTCATAATGGTGCTTTCCTGATAGCCATGGTGATGATGTGCTTCTGTGCACACACATCTGAAGAGCAATAGTGCCGTGACAGTGGGTGTCCAAGTCCATAAGCCTGTGAAATACAGAGTTGTTATTGGTATTTTTCACAGAGTATGCTGAATTCCTGCACTGCAAAGGGAAGAAATTTACTGATTTTGATGAAGTTCGTCAGGAAATCGAAGTAGAAACGGATAGAGTAACAGGAATGAACAAAGGCATTTCTTCAGTTCCTATTAATTTAAGAATATATTCCCCACATGGTAGGTAAAATCATTCTACTTTACTCTTCTGTCATGTAATGTATTATGTAGCTCTGTCTAGCCATTGCCTTTTGAGTGTGTTCTTATTGCTCGATCTTCTGGGATGGAAAACCCTCTGAAGCTGCATTGAAGCAAAAGTGGATACGTGTCTGGAAGAATCCTCAGATTGTCCCACTCTGCAGTGGAGAGCTGTTGCTGTGAGGGTTGGGCGGAACACAGACTCTCTGCCCCATTTAATATTCTCTTTATTTAAAAATATTCTCACCTACCCTGCCTCAGGCTGGAAGCAGTCTCCCCCAGTACATTCACAAATAGATAGTAGCTCATTGGTAATGACAAATAATAGAAGGTGGGAGACTTAACGGCAAAACTTCTTTTTGCCACCTCGCAGAGGGGTTCCCTGATCAGTGATCTAGAAGGTCACTGTTTCTCCCTGCCTTATTGGAAGTTTATTGTTCCCTGTCACTAAAAGCATATTCAGACAATAATGGTGTTTGAAGCTGCTTTCTGTTTTACACCCCCAGTATGGATCAAAGTTAGTTCCTCTGGTTCCCATCTGCCCCATTTTATGAAGGCAATCTAGGGAAAATGTTTCCCATCGAGTCTCTCTTCGGTACAGGAGAAAAGTGGTATGTTGGGCTGAAGCACTTTATTTTTCTAACTGGAGAGGGGCTGAACTAAATCCCCTGCCTCGAAGCTTGTTGGTTGAACATGCTGACTCCATGAGAAAGTGAAAATTTCCTACCTATTGCTCTTACTTTGTTTTGTTAGAATCAGTCTTTTAGTTCAACAACTGTTGTCTGTAAGGAGACTCAAAAATATACTTCTCGTGTTTCCTTCCTAGGAATTGTATTTTTTCTCATTTGTCTGTTGCCCCAGTACTGGCTGAACAAGCTGGGATGCTTCTAGTTGCATACTGGGGAAATCATGCCAGAGCAAACCAGGTTTTCTTGATGGATTAACTTTTTCATATTTACTACTTTTCTGAGAAGTTACAGAGTAATAAACCCCCAAACCCTCAAAACAGTGATATACCCCCAAACTCCTCAACACCAATTGTGCAATAAAAGTTAGGTTAGTTATTGACTTCTTTTGGAATTTCTTAATTGCAGACACTGTTCAAAGCATGGCCAGAGAAAGACTGTATTTGAAAAAGGAAGCATTGTTTTGGGTTGATTTGAAGGATGCAATGTGGGAATGGGCTGTTGTCTGTGCTCCTGTTGCAGGACAAAGCTCAGAAAGCTACGTTCATTTTTCTAAGAGCCCTGAAGGATATTTGGTATAAAATCATGCTTATACCAGTTGTAATGTTTAAAGTATTAAATAGTACTAATAAATTCAGAGATGGGAGGCCAACAAGGAAACAAATGTACTTTTCAGATGGGCAGAAATTTTATTTGAACTGTTGACAATATTTATATGCCTGTAAAGATCATAAAGGGCTAAAATTTGTCTGTAGCCATACACATGTGGACTTTTTTAACATGTCTGGTATGCTAGCCAGTTCTATGACCCTGTGTTTTCCACGTAGTCTTAAGCCTGACCCTCATTGATCTGCCGGGAATCACTAAAGTGCCAGTAGGGGATCAGCCTCCAGACATTGAGCAGCAGATCAGAGACATGATAATGCAGTTCATCGCGCGGGAGAACTGTCTGATCCTGGCTGTGACTCCAGCGAACACCGATCTGGCCAACTCGGATGCCCTGAAGCTGGCGAAGGAAGTGGACCCTCAGGGTAAGCATGGTCCATTGCCACTTTGTGTTCCCAGTGGAAGAACATAATTGGAAGTAAAAGACCAACTCTTGTGTGAAATTTCATAATAATATGTAATATAGATGTATATGTACACATTCTCATGCATATCTTCATTCTGTCTTCAATATTGCAGTAACTTTGCTAGCTCAGTATTGTTCAGGTAATGTTGCTGCAAATGTATTTGAAAAGTTTTGTCGATATCTCTTAAAAGCAAGTGCAACAGGGTCTGTCTTGGGATTTTTGTAGTGCCAGGCGAAATGGGCCGTGGTGCTGAGGGGATTTCTAGATAGTGAAAAATTTGATACAATTGTATTGTAGGAGCACTGAGCCTTGTTGCAGAGATTTGAGGAACATGTTTCAGCAATTATGCTCCCTTTGTTTCCAGACCATAACTTGAGTTGTAGCTGGTAATGTGTGATACAAGCTTTGAGAAGATCACATAGCTGTTATTATATAATTGTTCTTCCTGAATCTAAATGATTCTTAAATAACTTTTTCCTCCTGCCTCCATCCTGGTTAGGCCTTAGGACCATTGGTGTGATCACAAAATTGGATCTGATGGACGAAGGAACAGATGCAAGAGAAGTTCTAGAAAACAAACTACTCCCTCTTCGTAGAGGTGAGAATGTTCAATGGCCTGTATTCTTTGCAATTCAGAAAGTGATTTGGACAAGGGTGGTATTTGGGAGTCCTGGACATGAATCAAAAGTTAAGCTGAACTTGATGAATTCCTTGCTTTTGTAGTTATTTATCCATCAAACATAAAAGATGGCTGTGCTGCAAGTAAAAAAAGCTTTTCTCTGGACCTGAAAAATACACTGCATATTCCAGAGGAAGCAAGAAATGTCAGCATGAGTTTTTAGCCAACTGTTTTCCTCTCTGCCATGTTGCTGTTGCTTGTAACAAAAGAATCTTTTTTTATTTGCATATGACAGAAACAAGCACCAGAGCTTTGGTAATCTCACTATAAACCAAGTTATGATACCTTCCAAAATTTTCCATGTGATTGTCCTGGCAGCTGCTACCACAGTTGCTCATGATGGTAATAATATCAAGAATTTTGATTCTAGTTATAATTTATTGATGAGACTACCATCTCCTCCCATGGAGCATGTCGGTCCAACAAATGAGAAGAAATTTTTTCTGTGTTTTCTTAATATTTAATTTATCTATGTAGACCTGTGTGTGTGTTTTGACTTTGTTTGGGATTTTTTGTTTGTTTGTTTTTGAAATGGTTTCCTGAATTTCAGATATTTCTCTGTTTGAACTAGTAATTTAAAAGAAAGTGTATCTATTATACCTAAACAGAATGAACAATTTAGACAGCATTAAGGTCACTAGAGTACTGGTAAATAATATCTGAAATACCTAAATTGGAAAGTTTTGTTTGAACTGAGACAGTTTAGTTGTATTTAAGATGAATTCAGTTCAGGCAATAGCTGCATTGATTTGCCCACTGGTTTTGTGTTGTTTTAGGCTATATTGGTGTTGTAAACAGAAGCCAGAAAGACATTGATGGGAAGAAGGACATAAAGGCAGCTCTTCTAGCAGAAAGGAAATTCTTTCTTTCCCACCCATCCTACAGGCACATGGCAGATCGGATGGGAACACCATATCTCCAAAAAGTTCTAAACCAGGTAAAACCTGAAGCTTTTGTGATGAAAGGCAGCTCTGTAACTACAGGGCCAATATACAAATTTATTAAAATGTGTGTTGGTCACTGGACCTCACTTATTCTTTCCTGCTTTTAATGCTTCTAATTTGCACAAGGTAAAAACAAAGCTGTATGTTACATGTACCGTGTTTTGGAAATTTACCTACTTTGGTAGGAACTGTTGACCTTCTGTTGCTTTTACTGTGTGTAGAATGTTATATAGGGGAAGATCTGCATAAGTTTTGTCCTTGAGATTTTGGGGACCTATTAATGTTTGTGGTTTCAGGTAATATTTCAGTTCCTCTGTATCCACAAGGTGGTGCTCCAGGGAAACTCCGGGTTTTGTGCCTGCTATCAGTCTGCTGAGCAACTTTGAGTTTATGTATTTTGCTATATGGCATTCTAAATTTATAGCTTGTCTGATTGGGGTTGGGAAGAGGGTTTGGGGCATAGTGCAAAAAGTGCAGTTTAGTTTTCATTAAAGAATAGGTGCAATGCATGAGAAATTTATGGCACAGGTAAGACATTGATAGTGCTGTTCAAACACATTAAGATATATATGCAAAACAAATTGAGTTAAACAGAGATCTGGTTCATAATTTTTTAATCTCCTTCAATTTATTTTCTGGTATTTTATGCATATCTTCAGAAACTAAAACTGAAAATAGAGTGGTAGAACCTTTTTCCACCAAAAATTAAGTGTTTAAAAAAGATGAAGTTATATCATTATTATTATGAAGGCAAGATCTCTTCCCTTTACTATACTTTGCACAAGGAAGCAAAAATCATGTGGGAAAGTGCCAAGGAGCTACTCTGATGTCTGTCCTTTACTCCATCTCTGGAGTGAACTCCATCAGTGGGATGTGGATGCTCTGAATCTTTGTTGTCCCACATTGCCTTGTGGCTGTAAAGGAGTTGTGCTGAACAAGTATGTAGGGAATTGGGGAACACCTTTAGGAAACCCAGCATAATGGGAGTGGTGGCATCAGCACTGAGTGATGAAAGATCATTTCAAATGACATGTGTAATTGTAACTTTCTTGTGTGTAGCTAGACAGGTATGGAGTAACAGAGCCCAGTGAGTGAGAGGACAAAGGAATTTTTTGAGCCTCCTTACAATGTGTGTGCACAAGGAATATTGTATTGTTCTTTAACAGCCTCCACTGCTTCAGAGATCAAAAGGAACTGCACTGGTCATGGCTGATAAGCTTGGCAGCCAGAAGGAAATGGTTGTGCTCCTGCTTTCATCTTTATTAACAGCATAAAAAGACTTTTATTTGCTTTTTAGCAACTTACCAATCATATTCGGGATACTCTGCCAGCCTTCAGAAGCAAACTCCAGAGCCAGCTGCTTTCTATAGAACATGAAGTAGAGGTCTACAAAAACTTCAGACCAGAGGATCCAACCAGAAAAACAAAAGCACTGTTGCAGTGAGTGTCTTTTGTCTGCTTTTCCACTTTGTATAGGTTTGTTTTGCTGCTTTACTCTTCTTTCTAAGGGGTTTAAATCTACAGATTAGAATATGGTTAAGATTCTATATGCAAACTCCAAAGAATTCTGTGTTTGATATTCCTAAACAGTTTATATACTCTACAGTTTCAGCAGTTTCCCCTAAATTAATTTTAGCAATCCTAGAAAAGAGAGAAAGCAGAACAAGGAAGAGGTTTAAAGATGGGCATCAGAGATGATCAAAGGTAAGGAACTCCATCTGATGGTATGGACACATTCTTCTGTCTGCCAAAAAGATGACCTCAAGGAAGGGAAAGACATTGTGTTTGTAAGATGAGGAGGCTGGAAGAGGAATAGGGAATACTTCTTTTTCTCATATAAAATCTTGGCATTCAGAAAGAACTGAAAAAAAGATCAAAATTAATCATAGATGGTAGTCCTTCATGTGGTGTGCACCCAGGCAAATTCTTGGGAACTATTGTTGTAAGCCCCAAACTAGAAAGCTTTTTTGCTGCTGAAGTCCCTGGCTTGGGTTTCATCCACAACATAAGTCAGACTGATGAAACTTTGATAACACTATTGTAAAGGGTTGGAACAGAGATAACTGTTCCTCTGACTTTGATTCAAGTGGTAGTGGAATCAGAGCCCTTTCTTGATTGTGGATTTAGCACTACAGAAAAAGGCCAGTGCTGACGTTTCGGATTGAACACCATTTGGCACCCGCTGCTTCCTTGCTTTGGCTGTTTCCAGGCATGCTTGATACTGGTCTGCCACTTTCCTTGTCCCATTTTTTTTTTTTTTTTTTTTTAAATTGTAGCCTTCTGCAGCCACTTTTGTGTTCGTGTGCAATTAAAACGTACCTCTTAGAGGAGGAAGCATGAATAAAATTGGTTTGTTTTCTTTTTTTTTGGTGGTTTGCCCTGTTGAGCTCTGCAGTTTCTGTGACAGCATCTGAATAGGGATGCACTTTTCTATTCAAATACCTTTGGTATTATAGCTTAAATGTCAGGACTCTTGTTTTCTCATCCTACTGAAAAGACTGCTATTGCTTTTTCTTAAAAAGATAAGTAAACATAAGTAATGGCATGATCTAAATTTTTGTGATCATTGATAAAATGTGAATGTAGCCTGGTACCCTGTTGTATTTGTAGTTGACTTATTATAAAGTTGAGTAAACAGTGCTTAAAAAAACCCCAATCCACAAGGTTTATGAAGAAAGAAAATAATACACTGTGCTATGTCCTGCAAGAGAGAAGGGATGCAGGGAGATGTGTGTAGGTATGGATTTTACGGATTGGCAGCTTGGCTGAATCAGTTGTTGTTAAAAGATACTTTTGTCAATATGTTTTATCATGCATTAGCATTTGGCAGTACTGAGGTAAGAGTTAGTACTTGACATACTTCAATGGTTGTGTTTGTTTTGTTGTGGTTTTTTTTTCACACCCCCCCCCCCTTTAAAATTCAGGATGGTACAGCAGTTTTCAGTGGACTTTGAAAAAAGAATTGAAGGATCAGGAGACCAAGTGGATACACTAGAACTTTCAGGAGGTGCCAAAATCAACCGAATTTTCCATGAACGTTTTCCTTTTGAACTAGTGAAGGTATTTATTCATCTTGCTGATGTGTTTTGTGTTTTATTTATGTATTCTTATGTTCATACTTATGATAGTGTAGCCAAGAAAAGGTCTGATTGGAAGAACATGCTCCTAAGTGTGGAAGAAATTATATGAAGTTATACTTGAGACATTTGGCTTAATTTCTACGACTGGATACTGAGACATGCTAAAAATGCTGAAGTATATGAATTAGAGTATAATTATAGTCCCAGTTCATACTACTTTCTGTGCTTTTCTGTTGTTTTATCACAAATGGCACCTTCTTCTGGTTAAATGGGCAGACATACAACTCCAGTTGGTAAATTTGTGTTCAGGTAGCTAGTATCTATTAAAATTAGTCATGGAAAATAGCCATTTTCTGTGTGTTTTACTTCCTGTATTCGGTACATTAAACCAAAGGCAGCTTTCAATCCTACACTTGCATGGTGATGAAAGAGAGGTGGAGCAGGGTAGGTCCCTTTCAACCCAAATCATTCTCTGATTCTGTGATAGCTGGACTTAGGTAATGACCCTGTCATTTGTGACAACACTAACTTCTTTTCTAGCTAGCTGATTTTCAAGAAACTTGAAGAAAAGCTTTGTAACTTCATAACTGGAACAACTCCTCTCTTACATTTGTTTGAAAAGCAGCAGAGTGGGAAGGAGAGGGTAAACAGCATAATCACAAAAGTTGCACCACTTCAAGAAACCAGGCTTCAAAAGAAAGTGGCACCTTCCAAATTCTGTTTCTGGCTTACTCTTATCAATTCTACAAAATTATTCCAGCTGTTTGTATGTCTGGAATGGAAGGGTGTGTGATTTTCAACAACCCTTACTGCTGCCTGTACCCTTACTGTTAAAATGTTTTAAAATACTTATGCTTTGTTTAGTGTAATTAGAAGTTACTATTTTGGCAGTTGAAATTGCCTGTCTTCTGAGAGAGGTAATATTTTCTGTTTTATTAAAAACATCCCCTCATGTCCTCTTATATGCTGTTGTTCCTCTAGATGGAATTCAACGAGAAGGAACTGCGGAGAGAAATAAGTTATGCCATCAAGAACATACATGGTATCAGGCAAGTGCTCTCATGTTTTTGAGGCCAATCACATCATACAGGTGTAATATTTTTATAAAGCATTGTTTACAAGCTTTGTTTTTTGGAAAATGTTCCTTGATGAGTAAATTCTCAAAAGGTTGACACTAATAGTTGAGGTGCAGTATTTGAGCTTTCCTTGCCTCATTAATGGAGAGGTCTTGATTTATGGTAGTGAATGATCGTTTGGGGCATGTTTTGATAGTTTGATATTTTTATATAATTTATCTGCCAAGATAGATCTTGGTGAGCGGTGTCTGAGGGAGGAGTAAGGCCCATTTGTTTAGAACTTGCTCTGTGAGGTACCTGTTACAGAGGTTCATATACCCTGCAGCAACCAACTGTGAAATTCTCCATGTTGCAGCCTGAGTAACAGAACCACATTTCCTGGTGTGAGTGAAAAGTGCAGCTATAGGATTCTTTCTTATGGATTTGCTAATGAAAAAACCCCAAACTTCCTTGCATGATGTTTTTATTACGTATTTTTTTATGTCCACAGAACAGGTTTGTTTACTCCAGATATGGCATTTGAAGCCATTGTTAAAAAGCAGATAGTTAAACTGAAAGGACCTTGCTTAAAAAGTGTGGATCTGGTGATGCAAGAGTTGATCAACACTGTCAAGAAGTGCACTAAAAAGGTAACTTGCACATAGATCTGGTAACATAAGTAAATGTAATGGTATTGTAGATCATGTAAAGCCTGTCTTGCGTTTTGTGGTATCACAAGAGATTTCTGATCCAGTGACTTGATGTACTGAGTAAGACTCTCACATAATCATGTCTACAACGCTCTCCAAATACTGTAATGATGGAAACGTTAGTTTTTTTGATTCCTTTGATTTGAATCTTGTGATGGGAGGTGTTTTTGCATCAAGAGATGCCCTCAGTTTCCTCTTTAAAACCATGTTTTCACTTCTTAGCTAAGAGGCTGCTTTCACTGTCTTACCTGTCCATCTGTCTGTCCCACCAGCTCAGTGCAGGGTACCCCCCAGCAGCAAGTACAGGAGCTGTTCTGGCATGTAAGCACAGGTGTGATGAAGTTGCTGATGAATATCCTGTCACATCTTCTGCATTTTTCTAAATAAAGCAAGTTTTTTTATACTGATGAGCAGGCCAAGGAGATATTTCTTAGAACAGGAAAGGCAAAGATCATGCAGAAGCAGATTCACTACTATATTTTGAATGGACTTTTGTCGAAGTTTGAAAGATGTATCACTTGAATTAATTGTGCAGATACTTTTGCTGACAGTATTGGCCAAATTTATCTTTGTATTTTGCTGTTCATTTTTAAGCATTGTCATGTAAAGATTTTGCCACAAGGTGGAGCCTTTAAAGAACAAGAAATTTGGAAATTATTTAAAGTGCCACTCTGGAATTAGAGTAAAAAAGAGAGAAACCTTCACCCCAAGGCTGATAGGCTGTGTTTTCATATGTACAAAGTGTCTTTTCATTAATGTTGCATGGAACAAAAGAACAGAAACAATCCAAGGGCTTAGGTCTCTCCAGCTTCTCTGAGGAACAGCAAGTAGGGCTCACTTTGCAGTGTGGGTAACTTTTAGCCCAAGTATTACAGCATTTGCCAAAGAGAAAGCTGAAGGCTCCCCTGTTTGAATTCTGCCGAAGTCACCCTGCAGGTGTAAATTTCTGTGGTTTTTTTTGTTTCAGTTGGCAACATATCCAAGGTTGTGTGAGGAAACAGAAAGAATTGTTGCTGGCTACATTCGTGAAAGAGAAGAGAAGACCAAAGATCAGGTGAGAATAAACAGGAGCTCTAACAGTTTGGAGAAGTATGTAAAGGAGGAAAGGTCTTACGTACAAAGTGCAGCAAGACAGTGAAATATTTTTCTTTTTTAACAGGCTGCACATTTTAGAGAGGGAGAAAAATTGCTTCTCTCTCTACCACTGAGCTTTGACAGAGGAGACTAAAATTGTTACAAAAAGGTTAAGTAGTGGCTTCAAGTAGCATGGGCTTGTTCTTGTTGCCAGTGTGCCATCTTCTTAGCTGCCAGGACAGCTGTTTGTGGTAAATCGATTCATGATTAAACAACTGCACACAAAAATAGCCAGCCTTTTTTCTGCTTTGTTTCCAGGTGTTTTTCATGTACCCATCCCATGTTCTAATTACAGTGTGTGCTGGATCTCACAACTAATTGTACTGGGATTCTTGCAGGAGTGACAAGCTTTCCTTCAAGGTCAAAAGAAGTTAAAAAACACCCAAAAATTCAGAGAAACTTGTATAGAGCGTTCATCACCCAGCTAAGCACTCCAAATCCAGGGAACTGCAAAGCTTAGATTACATGTGACAAAATCCACTGGAAGTGGAAACAGGAATTACTGTCTGGAGAGTGCAGTGTGACAACAGAAATATTGGGGGAGGAAGAGCTAGGCAGACCTCCAAGTTGTTCTGGACTCCTGGCTCTGTAGTCCTGTCTCTGTACAAACTAGGGAGCTGTGCAGCACATTCTGCTTCTTTGTCTGTAACCTGTGCTGCAAATGTAGTCTTAAAAATAATTGAGTTTATTTGCTGGGCTTGCACTTGCAGGGAGTTGTAGTTAGAACACTGTTGTCTCAAAATTTGGGAGAAGTTACAAGTTACTTAGGATGATTGAGTTTTCTTTTCTCATTCTTCATTGTGTGCACATACCTGACTATTTCCCAGAACCAAGCACAAACTACCAGCTTTCTGTAAACGCCAAGAACTGGCCAAATAAGCTATTGTCACATATTCCTAGCATTATTTATGCTATTAGCAGTTATCATTAATAAACCAAAACAGTAGTGAGCATATTTTCAGAGGTAAGAGTTAGACCCAGATCCCCACTAGTTTTTGCTCTGAGTGAGGCACCTAATATCTTCTGGCAATTGTGAAGAATTTGGGAATGTTGCTGTTTGAGGAGCTGTGCAGTAATAGTGCTATGCGCTTCGAAGAGACGAAGTGTTACCATTTGGTAGCAATAGGTTCCTTCCTTGCTCCCTGCTGATACATGGAAGTCTGAAAAGATGGGGGGAAGGTGCAGTCTTTTGTTCCAGAAGCTGTTGAAGGGTAGGAGTGAGCTTTTGCTAGTATTTTAGCAAGTTTTTTTCCTAGTTACATTACCGAGTTTGAGTCAAATTCTGTCTCTGGGCTATTGAAGGACCGGCAAGTGATAAGTATACAAACCATTCTGTTATTTCATGGGTAGCCCATTTCTCAGTCCAGGTGTGCCCACCAGAATGACAGTCTGATACCTGGGCTGTACATTTTCTGTGCCAGGGCTTAGCTTACCCATCACTTCTTTGTGTGGCACATAAAGAAAATGGAGGTACCTGGATTTTAGGTTTACAGTTCGGGTTCCGTGGTGGCTTGGCTGGAAAGCTACACATAGACAGAATTTTGCTTGACTTGCAAAACGTAGAGCTAGAATCTGTTATATAATCATTACACTTTCTCTGCCCACGTATGATTGATCTTAATGGAGTGGACAAGGGCCAAAAGAGTGAAAAATGAGGTCTGTCAGGAAAAAAAATAGGAAGAGGGAATAGTTCTTCTGTAGTCTAACTTATTAAACAAGCACAGAAACAGAAGTGGTGGAATTTAGAAAATATTGGTTTTGGCTTGAACAATTGTTAAAGCAATATTCAATAATGCAGAGAACTCAGAAGTTCTGGGGTTTTCTCCCTTCCTTTTCTTTAATCTTTCTTTTTCATCTTACCCATGTTTTTTTTCTCTCCTATCTCTCTTAATAGATGCTGTTGCTGATTGATATCCAGGTTTCTTATATCAACACCAACCATGAAGACTTCATAGGCTTTGCAAAGTAAGTGTATAGACACCTTGTTATAAAGACACTGTCAGGTTTTTTTGTTTGTTTGCTTTTTTTTTTTAAATTCAGAACACAAATCCTGCAGTGTTGAATACTTTCCCATTTGTGGAGGAGTCTTTACCCAGTTCATGAGCCTGGTTTCACTGAAGCCAAAGCTCATGTCTTGCTTTGGAATCACACATATCTCAGGAAGCAGCCTTGGCACATCCATTTCAGGACCACAGAAATGCATATAATACTGGTGGTCTCTCCACATTGTTAGTAGTGCATATTTTGGGAGCTGTGATTCCGTGTGAAACGGTTTTGCTCAGAATAATGGATGTCACTGAATTCTAAGTGTGCCTGCTGTTTGGCTGTAGAGAATAATAGTAGCAGAATGCCCTGCAGGGTCTGGTTTGACGTTCTCCTCGCTTAATTGAAAAGGCTGTGAGAATATTCTTCAGAATGTTCTCCTTCAGTTTCCAGCAATTTGTGCCTCAGGGACTTCATACCAACATTTTGACACTAGTAAAAACATTAAAGATATCTTCACTCTTTGAAGAATAAATGTTCCTTCAGTCATATTCATGCCATATTTGCCATAACAGTGTTTGGAATCACAACAGGTTTTGGCCATGTGGGGTGCTGGCAACAGAGTTTGGCCACAGTATTTTTTACATTATGTATTTTACCCTGGCTGTTCAAGCTTGGCACTGTGAAGGAAGGTCCCCATCTTTGGCCATATGCCTTGAGGGTTTAAAACGTGGAGTTCAGTAAGCTGAGAAGGGAGAAGGCAAAGCCAGGTGCTATTTATGTGTTTTCTTTGAGCAACTTTCTCTAGAATTGTTTGCAGGTCCTAGATACCTTTATCAGTTCTCTTGACAAATGACAGGATGTTGTAGGAATGGTAGGTGGCCTTCTAGAGGTCAAGATAACAACCTGCTGCTATTTACTTGGCTTCATCCTTTTCTGACAGGAAAAAGCCTGCTAAAAACACGCCATATATACTCATGGTGTGTGTTGTGACCTTGGGAAGTCACATAGTCCAACCTCCTGCTCAGAGGAGGGTCAATGTTGAGTTCAGACCAGGTTACTCAGGGTTTTGTTCAATCAGATGTAGAAAACTCCCAGAATTGGAGATTCTCCAGTCTCTTTCTGCAGCCTATTCCAATGCTTGCCTCTTCTCACTGTGAGAAGACTTCTCCTTTTGTCATTTTGGAATGTTCCATGTTTTATAGTATTGGATTCTGGAGTGCCAGGTGTATTTGAAGCTATTTAATTATGTTTTCCCCCTGGAAAAATTCCCCTCATAAATGCTGCTGCTGCAGCCACTAGTTCAGTCCATGGTCCTCACTGCTGTGTCTTTTCCAAGGTGTTGCAATGCCTGAGTTCAGTTTCTTGGGAAAGCTGCTTCCTCTTTTGCCAGCTGAGATCTGGAATTCCCCAGCCGCTGTGCACAGGGTATAAGCAGATAACAAGTGACTCTTCACTTAAATTCACTGTTCAGTTTAAGTAAGGGTTGCTGTACGTTGAAATAGATGGGAAAGAAACTATCCTTGTTGGCTTGTGCTCAGTTGAAAGCCAAAATTTAGATAGCAAAGAACAGTTTAAAATATATTCATTTATGAACTACACAGGGAAAAAAACCCTTAATTTGAAACTGTAAAAATATTATTGTTATCTCAGTTCTGTTAGAACTTGAAAATGAATAATTTTTGAGTGTCATAAGGGCTTCTCCAGCATCTGAACATGCTGGACTAGAGATTCCCCAGGTTCCCTGGTGTTTCCTTCCCTTGCCTCTTGTGCCTGCTGTGTTCCAATAGCGTGAGTCCTGTGAACCTTAGTCATAAGAATGAGAGCACAAGACACTGCAAACTACCTCACAGCATTGTAGGGCCTGAGGCAGGTACAGTGAAATTGTCTTGAAAGGGATTTAGAAATTCCTATTTAGAACAATTTAGAACAAATTTGCATAGTTACACTATTATGAAATCGTAGAATATTGTTTGTTTCATTTAGCAGAACGAGTGGTAAAATGTTGAGGTTGGGTTTGTTTCCAGTCAGTGTAACTCAGGCATAGCTGCATGCTTCAATCTACAGAAGCAGCAGTTTGTGTTTAGAACAGTTAATAGAGGACCAATTGCTGGGGTATGTCTTAGTATGATGTTAAAGGTTTAATTAGCTTTCTTAAGCTGATAGCATTTAAAAAAAAAAAACCCAAACCCAAAAAATAGCAGTGAGGTTTCCTAGAGCCACCTCAGGTATGTTTTGGAATTGTTGATGGGTTAGTGCTGTGTTTTTTGTGTGCACATTATTTAATCATAATTTATGCATCAAAGCTTATGCTACTCAGATGATGCACCAGGGGCATGCAGTGTTATTTGGGCAAAAGGATCAGGATGACTGAGAGTTAAGTTCACTGAGTAGGCACATGGAATAAATATCCCTGTGGATCTTCTCACAGACAGCATGTGGACCTCTAGTTTGATAGAGTATAGTCTGAAGGGCAAGATCCAGAATTTGGACAGCGTGGAGTTTGGTGCTTCAGCAGTTCTGTGGAGCAGCAGCTCTGCACAGCAGCAGGATTGGCCTGTAGACTCTGATCCAAGCACATCTTTCTGCCTTTCTCTTTCAGAGCAGCGTTTGTAGCTGATCTAATATATGGATGCTTTTTTCTTCAGTTAATCAATGCCTGGTGAAATGGTATAATCTAATCCAAACAAAACTTCCTGTTGCCAGTGGCTGCTCTGGTGGTTGAGGAGCCAAAGCCGCCTCTCTGAATGCTTTTCTTCCTCTTTCCAGCAACATTTTAATTTTGTGGCCTAACACAAACCAGCACATAATGCAAATGCTTTTAGAATTAATGGCAACTTGTTTCGTTTTGAGACAGGAGTGTGTTTTGTTTCAGGAACTGGGATTACCCAAATTCAAGAATTGAGAAAATTATTTTAAATATGGTTTAATTTCAAATGTGCTCTATTCTTATACAATTTCAGCTTTGAACCAGCTTTGTGACGGCTTCATCCATTGGTTATATTTACACCCTCAAAGTGCATATAAATATTAGAATAATATCCAAAACAAACTGTCAAGACAAAGCTATTAAGGAGCCTCCAGCAGGGGAGGATTTTGTTGTACTGTGCTAAATAACAGAAATGGCTTTTTGTCTCTTCTGAATATTTATAGAGGCTAATGTTTCCAAAGTTACCCGCATGAGCCATAATTTCTCTGTGCTTTTAGTAACCTTTACCAGTCCAAGTAGGATGTTGTTACAAAGGATCTGATTAGTAGGAACTGTCTGCTGTGCACGTCCCTTCTGTTCTAAGCAGGCAAATAGAAGCAGGTGGAAAAGCAGTTGAAATATGCACATATATGCAATGATTTTGCTGTGTTTCTTTTGCTGTGGTTCTCTAGCTTTCTCTGTTGGAATCAAAAGTAACTATTGCTGCTAAAGTCTATTCCTTGGGAACTGGCTTAGTTCAAGTTTCTTCAGTGTAACTCTTTTCCTCTGCTTCCCTTAGTGCCCAACAAAGAAGCAGTCAGGTTAACAAAAGTGCAGTGGGAAATCAGGTAGGCACCTAACAGAGAATGGATAATGGCATGTGCAAGTTAATCCAAGCTGTTTGGTTTTCTTTGCTGCAGTTTTGTGTTGTAAGTGTATCATTTACCATTTCTGCTTCAAACATACATAGAATGCGTCATAATGGCCTTGTTTTTCTGAACTTCTCAGCCCACCTGACTTTCATAGTTTTCATCATTTATTGTTTAGCATTTCTGCTACTGCTTGCACTGCTGGTCAGTGTCTCCCCTCCCATGGCGTTCAGTGCATTGAATCTCTCATGTTACACATCAATGTGTTTTGTCCTTAACTGCAAACTTGTGAATTTCAGAATCCAAAATGCTGGTGAGTACTTGCTTGTGTGTGCTTTGTCATAATGTTTTCCTAGTTCTCATGTGTTCACAGCTGAACAGCAGCGAAGGGCAATTCAGCAAGCAAAAGTGGATTTGCCTTTCTCTCTTCTGAAACCTTCATGAAGTTGCTGACTATGCACCATAGGCCTTTCTTGAAGTAAACAAAGAATAACTGGTTGATGGTCTCAGATTAATTAGCACTTTCACTGAGATTCATTAATGAAATTAGTTGCTTGTTTCTTTTTGTCACATGAGAATATAGGATTGGTTCTGCGAGATGCTTGGGGCTCCTCAGCTTTGCTTCTTTCTTTGCTTTTGTGGGGGCCAGGGGTTCTCAGAACTTCTCAGGATCAGTCCTTGGCTTAATATGAGATAAAAATAATAAAAATACTACAACCTGGAGAGTTTCTGCTCACTTTGAGGGTTTTGCAAAGTCTTAAACAGAAAAAAAAAAATGTTATGGATAGCACGTACTTTAGAAGGAAATGAAGCATTCAAGTAAAAATAAGACTATGACATTTTGTGTAAATAATTACCAGTATCAAACATCTTCCTGATGTTTTCACGTGCAATTTGGTCAAACAGTGCTCAGGAGGTGAAAGGTCAACATTTTCAAATGTGACCACTGAGTTTAGATCCCTCAGGTCATATACCTGAGATTTCAAACAGTCTCCTATTCTGCTGCTTTTGTAGGACAAGAGTTCTTGGCATTTTCTGAAAACCTAGTTATCTTTTTAGGGCTAGAAATTCGATCTCTTCCTCCCACTAAGAAACGGCCAGTTATTTTCAAGATGTTACTTAAAATAATCCAATAACTTCTTGGATGTGGTGGTACCCCACAGCCTGACCAGCATGAGTGGCATTTTTGATGTAGTATATGGTTTGGATTAAAATGAAAAAAAACCCCTGGAAGGTGTAAACACTGAAATGGCTTCAAAGATGAGTCTCTCCCCTCTGTGGAGAGATTTCCTCCTTATCTAGCTGTGCCGGAACATGTGTCAAACACAACAACTGTCATCACTTTGGAGTGTCCCATAAAAGGAAAGTCAGCCAATTACCTTACTCTTCAAAAATACACAAATAGAGTGAATGATTTTTTAATTAAGTGAATGTTTTCTCTCTAAAGAAGTGGAGAAAAAGCTCAGCTTTTTCGATTCGATGTTGAGACTTGATTCATTCTGGTATAAAGGACTTTGCTGAACCTTTTATTTTAGAGATAATAAACAGTTGCTTGTAAGTAAATTGTTTGGAGTTGAAAAGAATGAGAAAATGTTTCTGAAATAAAACTTCACTTTTGCAATTTGCTATTTCAGGGAACCAATCTACCGCCTTCAAGGCAAATTGTACGAGCTAAGTTCTGTAAGCTTTATTGTTGCTTTTTCATTTAGCTTCTCAGAGGGCAAAGTTTGTCTCTAACTCATTGGTTTGTTGAATACTTGCTACTAAACTATTTCATGTTAAGCTGTCTCGTCTGTAACACTTCCTCAACAAAGTATAATTGCAGTTCATCACTTAACTGCTACTAACCTGCTGGTACAAGTCTGAACTAGTATAACTTAAAATGTTGTAGAAAACTTTGCATAGAATTAATTTTTTTTATAATTTACTGAATTTCTCAGACTAAAATGACTAATTGGTGTTATATTTTATTATATAACTGGAAAGCAGTTTTTATCTGATGTGTCTCTATTCGTAGTGAACCTCTTTTTGAAAGGTGGGCAAGTAAGTTTCTGGTAACTGAAAGGAAACATTAGCTCTTGTGTAAATGAACATTCTGTTTATGTGTACAGGTACTGTTCTTGTGTTTTGTTTATGTCATGGAATTACTTCTGATAGAAAAGTGAGTTTTATGAACGAAAATATTTAAAGCCTTTTTAGCATTCTTTTCAGAGCACCAGGAGGATCAATATATCATGGACAAATTCTATTCTAACCCACCTCATGAGTAAATAAATACGTGAATGTCTTTAATATTACTAATTAGAATTAATTGTCTAAACTGCAGTTAATTTTGTAACAAATTATTCATGGTTCAGTGACAGGTGCAAGAAATAAATCTCTTTATGGTTTTTTATTCTTTGATAATATCTGTGATGAAAACATACACTTTTCCAGCTTGTTGCCACATCATCAGATTTTATTAATTGTCATTTTAAACTAAAAGTTCAGTTATGGAGAAAGGACTAGGCAGCAATGATTCTAACAGGAATTGAACTGAATCCCTTGGGAGATCAAGATCATCAAGTTTTCCCAAAATAGTGGGATGCTCGTTTGCAACCTGTTGCTTTTTCTTTTTAGTATCTTGCTTTGAACTGGAATGATGTAGATAACTGTTAACTATTTCTGTGTCTCTGAGAAATAAGATGAGTGCAGCAATACCTCCTTTTTGGACAATAATGCCAATTCCTCCTAACATGTTTTTGCTCTTCTTTCCTCTACTACTAATTTATCCTCTCACACTTAATCTTTGGCCTTTTTTTGTTTGTATGTTCTTTGCTACCGCCTGAGGTTTTGACCTGACTCCACAAAGTTTCTTTTTAAGCCACAGGTTAGTCTGTCTTCTAATTTGCTTGAAGTAATCAGTGTAATGCTTGGCTTTACACAGCACACTAACAAGGTCTGGCCCCTGAAAGCTGACCCACTCTGAGCTGCATATTTTGTGTGCTGAGATTTGGTTTGTTGACTAATGTTTAAAGCTCCCCTTCATGATAAGGCTTTGAAGATGAAGTTGTCATTGCTTCATGTGCCAAATTGATACTCTGTGTGTGAGAATGCAAGACACTCAAATTATAGAGGATTAGATGTAATTTATATGAAATTTGGTTTTATGTTTTACTTCTGTGGCAAAATCTGCTGCTGTATTTGAGTTAGCCTCTGTAACTGGAGAAGAGGCTTAATGTGAACTGTGAGTTTCAAGTCACTGTCCAAGTGATTTGGAGTTTTGGGTCTGAAGGCTGTGTTTGACCTGCCTCTTCTACAGTGTTACAGCAGCAACCTGATTCACTTGTTCTGGACACAAGTAGCATTCAGACCCCATCTGTTGGTCTGAACTATAGTGCTAATAAGTCCCTTTTTCCTAGTATCCCCTTTTTTATTTTTTTTCTCTTTTAATCCTGCTTTGTAGCATACTTTGCTGCTTCTTTTCTTCAGCTGTACTTAAATCCTGTTATCTTGCGTGACCCCGGAAAAAAAGCTTATGGAATTTTTTTAAAGCAACCAGATGGAAATGGAAACTCATGCCATGGTCAGTGAGGTGGTTGTGAAAAATCATGACAAGGTTGTTGTCTTAAGAAGTGCCAGTATTTCTGCAAAGAGGTGGTGGCCATGGGTTAACACACTCAAGAATATTTCAAAATTTAGCATCATGAAACATGCTGCTTTTGAATGTTCACTTACCAAGACCAGAGGAGTATTGCTGTTTTAAATGGCCATTAACTACGTATTTTTCGAGTTAAGATTCTTTCGTGTTTGATTTATTCACCTCAATCTTTGTTCACCTGTATTTGGAAGCACGTTTAAATTTTTTACCACTGAGGGTTTTTCTTCAGTAAAGACTAAATTTTTCTTTAAACCAGACATGTTTTTAGGACCTTAGCCATTTTTCATTACTTTTAAGTTACGTATTATATTGTGCAGTGTTTAATAGGGAAGCAGTGTCACAAGATCTTAGTTCTATTTAGTATCAGGACAGGTCTGATTAGTTTATGCTCTGACATTTGGCGATTTACAGTGAAATACTGTATTAGGTTTCCCCTCTAATAGAGATAATCTTCATAATTGAATCCAAATAACCAATAGTTTATAAGGATGCTTCACAGAGTAGTTTTTCCTGTTTTTTATTCTCTCAATGTGCTTACTGTTTGGTAATGCATGTTGTTGTGACAGTGATTGGAAGACAGAGCAGTCCTGGGAGTTGTGTGTCAAAATTATTTCAATGGAGTTACACAACACAACTTCAATAGAGTTAAATTAACAAGTGCTGCTGCTGGATTGTTGGGGGAGTAGCCAGTCTCGTGATTTCACATTTGTATTTCTGTCTGCCCAGTCAGTTTCGCTTATCTCACTTATCTTGACATCATTCTTCAAATACTTCTTTAGAGAATCAGAAAGTGTTCCATTTCTTTTACAAGTACCTTATTTGATTTAATGCAGTGAAAAAGTCACGCAGCAATACATAAAATGTGCTTATTGTGTCAAATCCTGCTTTCCTGTTTATCCGTGAGCAGTGGAGAGCAAGAACAACAAATATGATTTGGGTTTTGTGCAGCTGAACTATCAGAAAAATTATTTCCTTCTGGCTTGTTCATGTGAATTCGTAGCCTTTAAGTTTCATTTTTCAGACACCCAGATTAGGTGTCAGGATCCTGAAGGAAGGAACTGTCATCTCTTGTTCATCCTGTGCATGGAGTCCAACTACCGGTCAGAATATTGTCTTCGTGAGCTTCTGGCAATGCCCATATTTTTCACCTTCCTGAACTCATGTCACTAATATCCGGTTTGCATGGAATGACATTTAGAAATATGATAGAAAATATTGAAATGGATCTCTTAGATACAAACAAATGAGCAAATGAATCTGTGAAAATAATGAAATGCACTGCTTTCATTTTTCAAGCTGAAGTACTGTAAGATATACCTAACATAACAGTTTTAAAAAAAACCCAAAACAATAACTTCCCCATCAGAGATTTTTTAACTTCAAAAGTATCTTTGAAAATCTTGGCTGCTTATTGCCCATGGAAGAACACTTATTTCTAAAATATAGCTTATTTTTTTGAGAAATTGGCTGAAGTCTAAGGTGCGGTTCAGCTTCTGTGGAAAGTAAAACTTGTGTTGCTTAATCTCACTTTGTCCTGCACTCACACCTAGATCCAACATCTCCCTTCTCTTTGTTTCCACCACCGGTGCTGAGTATTTTGCAAGGATAGCTTTTTGTAGCTAAGAATGTGCCTGGGAAACAGGAAAAATTCAGTGAAAAGGACATGAGACTTAGCACACTAAGCTCATCTTCTCTCTCTTGATGTCCCCTGGTACAGATTCCTAGTATTTCCTATATCCTAGTGCCCAGGATATTTTAGAGAACACAGTACCCTTTTTTCCCAGGGGAGTGTAGATAAACAGGTCTAGAAATTTGCACATTAAATTATATACCCGGGATATTACTGTAGGTTGATGCCCTGCTCTTTGTGCAGTGTAGTGTGGGAATGACAGCTGGATTCAATCCTCAGCACGCAGGATTTTTGAGGAAACAACTGGCAAATTCCTTCCTTTACGAGACAGTGACCAATGTTTGTATTAGCAAGTCAGCTTGTTTCTGTCCACACCCAGCAATGATTCTGCATCTTTGGGGAGATGTGTGGCACTGGAGTATGACAGTCTTTTGGACCTATACAACATAATGTAGTTCCTACATTAGAAATATTAAAAACTTTAGTACTTCTTAAATGGCTTGCATAGTTCAGATTTTAAAACCTTGGTTTAGTTTGTTCTGAGAGCTCTACCACAAATGTGTTCTTGTCAAATGGAGAAAATTCGACTCTTGTTAACTTGTTACAGACCGTGAGGCAGTGGTGAGGGAAAAAGCCTGGATGGGATAACTTCCCTTCACTTTGAAGTGTTCATCATGGATAAGGTTTCTCAGCCAGCTACTAAGGTGTTTCTTACTGGTTTGCTTCTAGAAACCGCCTCTTTATTCTCACTGACATCTCTTCAGTTCTTTTAACTCTCTCTGAGATGTGTCTCCAGACTAGTTTTCGGCAGTGTGCTGCCCCAGCTGCCTGTGCTTCCTGTATGTGGGTACGAGCTTTACACAGAGCAACACAGCATTTTCCATTGCAGACAGTATGGTCCGACAGCATCCTCTCTCCTCATCTCTGATTTCAGTTCCTTTTAGGATGGGAATAGCCACCTTTGCTCATATGCTGTGAAGTATTGAGTCTGCTTGACAAATACAGATCACCTTGCTGCAGAGCTAAGTTCAAGTGAATGGGAAACCTTAATTTCCTTGCTTTTCCCACAAATTTGTTCCCTTTGCATTTTGTTAGTTCAGTGCAGAAAAAAAAATTAGGGTTAGTTTAGTTCTACAACTTGTTGTGTGGCAGCTGCCTGAAGGCCAGTGCTCTGGCTATATATACATGTTGCTTGTTTCCTGTTAAAAGTTACTTCAATAAACATCATAAAATAAAATGAGGATTTGATGGGTAATCAAGTTCTTATCAGTATGTTTCCCTTAACGTGCACTCAGACAAGCATTCCATCTATTTGTATTCACTAATGCCCCTCCTCCACTTAGTTTTTTTTTTTATCCCAGTGAACATGAATATTAAAAATGCTGACCAACTTTTGTAGAAACCTTTGTGGAACAGGCAGTTCCATCCAATCTGCTTGTGCTGTACTCTTGAGTCCCTTTACAAGAGTCATGTCCAGTTCTCTCATTGCTTACTGAGGCTTCAGAACCAAATCAGTGCTTTCTTAGATGTTTTCTTACAGGCTGAAAATCTGGAGACTATTTTTGGATCTTCAGGGCTATTTTTACACTGCTGGCCTGGTTGGTAGTAAGTGGGGAAAATATCATCCTATTTGAAATGAAACTTATACTCTTGAATTATGTGCATTTTCAATACAATTTCCTGCTTTTCAGGTGCAACTTCTGATCTCTTTTTTGGTTTAGTTATCATATATAACTTAGTCCCTTGCTATGTGCAAAACCAAAGCTGTTTTTTTCAAGGACTTGTTGAGATTCTGAAGGGCTTCTCTGGGCACTTCTTTCCATCTCAATAGTTCATAGACAAGTGCAGGGTGTTGCTGTGGGGCGAAACAGAACAGCTGAGGTCCCCTGGATCGGTGTGACTGGGGGAGTTCTGTTGTCCAGAGTATGATGGGAAGGAATGTTTGTTTGCTCATATTTGTATTGGAAAACAAATGTTCCAGTAAAGTGGGAAGTTTCTATCTGATCTCTTAACAAGTTTTCATGATTATTCTCTCTTCTTGACCCTCTGGAGTTGTCTCATTCTTCTTAGGTTTTCTTTTATCCCTGTTTCTTTGTGCATGATGTAGCATCCTGGCCTTAGTATTTATAGGTGTGTTGTTCCCATCTGTTCTTTCATCTTTGGCTTGTATCTCTTTTATAAAGTTCTGCTTTACCCATTTCCCACCTCCCAGCCCCCTAATTTTTATTTCTGCCTTGGATTTTTTTCCTCTTTTCTCTTTCTCTTCTACCTTATGAGAAGAAAATAGCTTTCACATGCCTCTTTACCGCTTCCTACCTTAATTCTAAATGAACTGTAGAAGACCTCTCCACTTTGTCACTTGATACAACCCATTCTGAAAACTCCCAGTGTGTGCCAGAAGCCACTCACTTTGCCAGTATCTAGGTGCTTTTCCTAGTATCCAACTGTACAAATGACCTTAACAATTAGACCAGAACAGTGTAGTCAGATATAAAGTTGTATGGACTTTTAAAATGTGTTGTTGTAGAGCAAATAAATATCTTCAAGTTTACATGATCCTTAATGCACTTGTTGTGAGTACAACATTCTGATAGTTAGGCTTCTCCCTTTCTCCAACCTTTTGACTGAAAACATACTCATTTTATTACTTCTTTTTGAATGGTAAGAACCTCCAAAAACTCTTAAATTTGCCAGAGACTGAAAAAGCACACCTGTTCATGTTTTATTTAGCAAGTCTTTATTGCAAAGAATGAATGCAGCAGCAGAATGATGTCAAGTGAGTAATGGACTAAACTTGTGCCTGACTGCACCTTTGCATAGGTCATCCGGAAGGGCTGGCTGACCATCAACAATATTGGCATCATGAAGGGAGGATCCAAGGAATACTGGTTCGTTCTAACTGCGGAGAGCTTGTCCTGGTATAAAGACGATGAGGTAAGCAACGAAGAACTTTTTACTACTGGGGGAAAGTACTAAATCAGTCTTCTGATACCAGCTTGAAATATTAAATCAACTTGTACAGACTTGAACTGAAAGATTGTTTTAAGGTTTTAGCTGTGTTCTTTGAATTTCTGTTCTGATTCATGAAGAATGCTGACTGTATAAGACTTCTGTTGAAATGCTGATAATAAGTACAGGGTGTTGTGTGGGGTGTTTTTGTTTGTTTGTTCTTTTCCTTTTTTCCCCCTTCTCTTCCTGTGATTTCCACACATTGCTCTAAAAAAGAAGAAAGGGAAAAAAACCAGGATGTTCTGAAAGGTTGTGGATGTTTTCCTATGCCTGTTCGGGCTGCTCTTGCACATCTACTGTAAGTTGATCATACATTGTCTGAGTAAAGTTACTTCTAAAAGTGACTACAGCAGTTGGTTTAATGATAACAATTCCTCTCCGTCCTCATATTCTGAGATGATAAAAAGCCTGTCTGCAGAGCTCTGTAGCTGTTGATATGGATTTTCAGATTTGACAAAACATGTACCTTTGTGGATGATCAGTAACTCTGAGGTGAGTAATGTGGGAACTGGAAAAAGCCTTTCTCTGGTGAAAAGGACATCCAGGTTGCTCACTTTGTTGAATATATTGGTAGGCAGCTCATTTGTTCTGTTCAATTACTTTTTCAACAATGTTTGTAAAGATGGACTGTATCCAAAACTCCAGCACTATTTTGATGGTTAAAATGGGATTATTACATGCACTATCAGATTTACAGTAAGGCCTTTGTGAGTTATTTTAAGGTTTGTGTTGTATTAAAACTGGGCTGTGTTTAAAAAGAAATCTAAGTATTTTCTGAAATTTTTTAAAGTTAAATATTTCCAGAAAAAAATTTAGTAATTTTTAGGGTGAACTGGTTCATTGGATGAAAGAGGCATAGGTAAAGAGGAAGTTTTAAATGAGCTCTATAACATCACTCAAGCTTTCCATCTTAATCTAAATAATAATCAAAACACTGGCTGATCCCAGCAAAACTGCACTGGTCAGTAGGGTTTGATTTGGGTTTTTTTCCCCAGTGTCAGTAGCTGTTTTGGGATAGACCTTAAGATTGAAGGATAAATTAGTTTAATCTTGAAGATTTTACCCCTTGCCCTTTTCTTTAATTTTAAAGGGATTCAGGAAAACAATGCACGTCAGGCAGAAGGGAGGAGCCAAGGGGCAGGTGTCAAGAGGGGAAGTTTTATTCTCAGGTTGCTGAAATGTAATTTGAAAGAAATGCAAAAGTCACTTTATGAATTTGAAAATTTGAAGCTGCTGGGTTTTGTGATCTATTTTGAGGTTACTGGAACTTGCTTTCTTAGGTTAGGTAACTACAACTTAAACCAAGTGATGTGGCGAAGTTAACACCCCTTGCTGTGTTCTTTCTCAAACAGTTGGAGGTGCATCCAAGATGTGCTGTGGCAATTTTTTGCGAACTTTTTTTAGACTTTTTTGAGTCTGATCTGTGTTTGATGTGAAATATAAAAATTTCTAAAAATGCTAATATGTCTTGTGCTATGCGACTCCAAAATAAATAATTAGCTTTGATAGTCTGCTGGAGGGAGACACCTGGGAACCTCAGGGCAGTGCATGGAAAGAAACAGTCCCTGGGTGATATCCTTGTACATACTTTAAAATAATGTGTCTTACTTGCCAAACAGTTATGTTTTGAGGGTTATGAAAATGCCAGTAGTTCATTCAGGCCAATATGGGAGATCACTGAGGAATTTCTTAGAGTGGCAAGAGAAGAAAATCGTGTCGTACTAGTCTGTGCTTTGCTGGTGGAAAAAGTTCCTCCTTAAGTATAGATTTACTGTATGATTTGATTGGTTTTTCCCTGGTAAGGAATATACAAAGTTATGCTTTTTAGATTATTTTTTTTTTTTTGGTACCAGACTTTTCTCTGTAGGACTAAAATATTTAGTAAGGTCTGTTTTAGCTACTTTTTGAAGAAGGTCAAAGTCACAGCTTGGCTGTTAGGTTAGTCAGAAGTCAAGTGACTTGTTTCAGAAACAGAACTATGGGCTTTGAAAATAAAGACGTAAATATATGATCTCTTGGCTGAATTCCAGTTTTTATAATTGCGTTTTGTCTCCTTAAAATGTTCTCCTGGGTTTCAGCTTGGTTTGGTGGTTGTCACATCCTGTTCTCAGCTGCTGACTGAACTGGCAGCGTGCGGGTGTGTTTCCACCCGGTGAGATTCACAGTGTCGGAGATGTGAGAAGTGATACCCGTGTTTGTGTGTCTGGCTGTGCCCGGCGAGGTCGTGGGGAGTTCAGAGCCCCGTCCTCCCTGTGGGGCTGCTCACTGCTGCGCTCAGGTCTGCACAGTCAGGTCTCACCTTTGTTTTCTTGATGAGTTTGTTCCCCTTGTGCCTGTACCCCTGAGCAAGGAATGTTGTAGCAGTTTTGTACCAGAGAGCTCTGACAATGTACTTTCCAAAGCTCCAGTGCCCGCTGGGGCCTCCAGAGCTCTGTACCCCCTCTAGTGTAAGCTGAGACCATTTTCTAGTCTGGAATTTACTCTGAGATCAAAATTACTCTGAGTGCTAGTGGTTGCTTGCTAGTGCCATTAGGAGGATGGAAATTGCTTCCTTTATTCGTGAGGTGCAGCTTTTATAAGTGATGAATCCACAGTGGAACGCATTTTAAAGCAAGTTGCTTTGGCAAAAGATTTCAGATTTTGCTGTATGATATCAGCATTACAAAGGGAACGATTGCTTTCTTGACATGGTTTTGTTGCTGTCAAACATGCAACAGAATTTTATTCCTGGTGAAAGGGACTCGGTGCCTAAGAGTGCTTTTTAGACTTGTAATTATGGAAATATCAAGTTGATGTTCAAAAAGTGTGCTTAAAGCAGTTACAGTATTAGATCTGTGAGTACTAATCTGGATTAGTTTCTGATCCCGCATACAGTTGCTTGTGTTCATACCTTTGCTGTGTGACCAGTGCTATGACTTTGTGCTTTTCCAGTTACTTAAAAATGGAACAAGGAAAATGCTGCATACCACTTTGAGGCTGCTGTAAATAAGTGCAAGATTAGCACATTCAGTGTCCCTGCAAATACAGATTTATTTCACAGAGTATTCCATGTAATCCCAGCCAGAGTATTATAAATCACAGCTACACATGCACAAATTATTAAATCTGAGCATTTTAGCTCTCAGTTGTTACTGTTTTGTTAAGTAGCATTAACTAAGGTTCATTTGAGAGTCAACCTGCGGATACAAAGTTTGTGAATTAGCCACTTCTGCATTAGGATGAAATGGACTTGGGAACTGTGGAATGCTCGTGAATTGAAAACCTCTCTACTGTAAACAAATGGAGGCCATTTGTAAAGTTGTGGAGCATTTTCACAGGGCATGGTCACAGAATGTGATTTTATTATTCTTTCTAAAGCATCCAGAGATTTTGCTGGCATTATTGGTGTGCAAAGGATGCCAATCTGCACTCTAGGATTAGAAATTTTGAAAATATGAAATTTACATTTGTTGGGGAAATCTTCTTTGGTCTCATTTCCGAAGAAAATATTTCCATTCTGTTTCAATAGGAAATGATAGTATTGTCTGCAGCCGGTGATAGATGCAGTTTGTATTATAATTTCATAGTTTATTGCCCATTGTAAAATTAGGTGAGATTTGGGAGCAAGATACAAAAATAAGTGAGGAGGTGAGAGAGTGGAAAGGGGAGAAATTACTTTAAGGTCTGACACTCTGTGTGTTTCCCAAATTAACTTGCCACACAATAAACTGCTCTCAGCTTCTGTGGCAAGCAGGAATGTCAGTGAGTTTTATACAGCAGTAATCTAATAATGCAAGTTGTCCAAGTTATGCCTGGGAAGTAAATGGAAGGGCAAAACATACGTAGGTGCCGCAGAGCAGCATATAAACAAAACTTACTGTTAGTGAGTTAATGAGAACAACTAGGAAAAGAGTACTATAGGAAGCACAGTAAAAATTTCAGCAGTGGGTTTTATTGTTGTTTATAGGCAGTGTTTGACTCTGGGTGGGTTGCAGCACGCGTCTTGGTTACTGACCGGCCGTCTGGGATCCAGTGACTCGTGGCTGGAGCTGGTGGTGCAGGTGCTCTGGGGTGGCAGAGCCGTGTCCCACTGGCGGCTGTTCCCTCAGGCTGGGTTGTCATGCGACTGCCTGTCTGTGCCTGCTGTACAGGTGAGAGGATGTTCTGCACAGCAAGTGTAGACAGGCAGACACATGACAACTCCGTCCAGCCAGTCCCTTGGAGCCATCACCGCTGGTGTGCAACAGTTTGTACCAATCCACTTGGGGGGGGCTTGATTGGGGGGAACACACATAAGAGAATTGAACTTTAAGGCATTAGGAGCTGTAGAACAAGAACAGAACTTGATTTTATTCAGAGAAGAAGCATTTGGGTACATGAGTTATCATCGTGCTGACACATATCAGGGATGCGATTTCAACAGACTGCTCACACTAAACGTTTGGGAAAGCAAATAGAACTGAAGCCATGGTTTATTTTATACGCAATTCATACACGGTTTTGCCTGCATATTGTACTTGCACATAGTAATTTAACCAGATGTTTTTACTCTTCATGGAAGCACAGAAATACTGAAGTTCAAGATAAAGGATATGTTTATACAGTGCATATTTTCTAGGAGCAGATAAGTACAATAATCTGGCATGTTAAAAATAAAAATCTTTCTGTATAAATGGAGGCAGCTATTTGCACATTAACCCCATTACAGGGAACATGCTGGAAGGAATACTGGTTGCATTTTATATCAGTTTTGATAATATGCAAGAGCTACACATTTATGATATTTCTTGTAGTATTTTGTTCTACATATTATTTCAATTTAGCTTTCTCTCAAAATCTGTAAGAAAATAAATTAACCTCATAAAACTTCAGTAAGTTTTTTTTTCAGTGAAATATAGACCATGCTATAGATCAAAAGCATGCAAATAACATGATTTCATATCAGATGTGCTACTTTGCTGAATTTCCTGTATACAGAATACACACAGTGACTGTAATCCAGCTTTGCAGTGACTCAGCCACATCGCTGAGTTGTTGTTTCAAAAGGTATAAAATACACTGGAAAGTTAAGAGGGGCAAAGAATAATTGCATTAATTGTCTCTACAGATTAAAGGTCTCTGGTTTATAATGGTGTTCTTGAGTCTTTGTTGCTCGCTAGTGCCACCATAGGTAACAACAAACTTGTGCTTTCAAACCCTTCTCACATATTCCATACAGAGCAGCAGCCTAACAATGTTGAATTCCAGCCTGAAAACTGCTTATAAAAGGGATGAATTTACCAACAGGCTAAAGGCAGGGATAGTGTTGAAGTTTTAACCTAGACTAATAATAAATGAATAAGTAATTATTCAGCTGTTCTGGTTCTAATAATTATTTTGCCATAAAGAAAAATATATGTTTTAGGTAATGTACAAGTTAAGTTTATCAATTATATGAATAAAATTTTCCTTGAACCTAACAAGGTGGGGAAAGGTGTCTTAAATAAATGAATAAAGCACAAAACATGGCCAGCTAGTTCAGGCTTGAAAAATTAAATCCAATACAGTAAATAATGTGCCTTTTGTAGTACGCTTAGTTAAATTGCTGTAGCTCTAAGTAAAATTTTAAGAGTATGCTTTAAGTTAACATGTCTTCCTACCCACTTGACCATTTTGAAGAAAAATAAAAGTGGCAAATTAGAAGTACTTTTAAAATAAATCTAATACACTTGATTGTGTCATAGATTTCGTCACATTTAACTGCTTCATCTAGTTTTTCAAGATCTTTAGTCTGGAAGAAAATTAGGTCTCACTTTCTATGTTATGCATCCTTCTTGAACTAGCAAGAGCTGTACAGTAAGATTCAATGGCAACCCATAATATAAAAACTGGGAAGAATAAAAGTATGAATTTTATCTAATAGGTTTTCTATTAACAACTACCAGGGATGTTGTGCTGGGAGGAAAGTCATAAGTGGAAAGTTGGTGCGGTCTTGGTAATAACTGTGCACAAGGAGAATTCATCAAAGAATCAGCAAAGTGCTTTACATCTCAAACAGAAGCAAATTTATTTTCCCTTTAGTTAATGCCTTAGGTGCTAGTAATGTCTAGAGGGTTATCTCCACTTGATTCCTTCTTAAAAACTGAAATTCCTTGAGACTGTAGTAAACTTGCTAAAAGGGCTTACCCTTTCTGTGTGCTGTGTCTGGTTGGCTCATGGAGTCAGTAAAGGGCTTGAGAACATTTTAGAATACTAGTAACAGAAAAAAAATAAAATCTCATGATTGCCAATATTATATTTACAGAAAACCTATGTTAAAGATCTGACTTTAAATATTGGTACCTTGGAAACTGAGTTGAGTATTGTATTCTCTCCAGCGGTGATCAGGGGTTTTTATTTAAGGGAAGGTTGTTATTTTTAGACACTGCTTTGCAGTGCTGCGTAAAATGCAGTACAGAAGTACAGTAGCATTATTCAGGAAAGTTTCATTCTTAACTGTGGCATTTCCTGTCTTTTTGTAGGTTTAAACCTGACCCTTAATAGTATTTCAATTAAGATTTTTTTTTTTCACTAAATAAAGTACAGTTCAGGAAGCAAAGCCTTTTACAAGTAAAAGTAAAATTACACTGTTGATTAATATTTATTATTTAAAAACCCCAACACACTAATGTTAAGAGCTTTTAATTTTCAGATCTTCTTAACAGATTTGAATTGAAAGATTATAATAATTTAACATTCCATGTTGAAGCCTGGAATTTTTATGCAGGTATTTTACTATTTTGGTTCTAATATTTTCCATATAGCATTGATACTTGGGTGGTCTGAGTGCATGGTGATGGTGCAGGAAGGGGGGAAGGAGCGTGGAGAGGGTGGCAGTGTCTTTAGCCCTCTGAAAGTACACATGCACTGAAGAGCACTGGGAATGGTAATACAGACAACAACATGCAACTTAATGACAAGGCAGAAAAATGGCAAATGACATGGCTTTTTTTTAAAGTAACTATTTTTTTTTTACATTTGGGCGGTTGTTTGAGCTATATTTATTTCTGTAATGTTGATTGATTTGCCCCTACCCTTCTTTCTTTTTATCTTGTTTTGGTTTTTTTTTTAACATTAAAGAAATAGCTAGAAAAGGTTTGAAATATTTTCTTCCTCTTCCCTATTTAATTTTGTTGAGTGCACTAAAAAAAAATGCACTCCTTTAAGATTAAAGAAAGTCCATTATATTGAAACACTCACCTATTTAAATGGTCATATTGGCTTTAATTTGATTTTCCTGGTTTTGGGCATTTTATGGTAATAATATATATAATTTAGTTCATATGATAGGCTTAAGCATTGGTATCGTTCTGGTTTTAGAGAACTCTCACCATGACTTAGTATGCATTGAGTCCTGCTAATTTTTTTAGTCATTGCAAAAAGTAATGTTTGTGGTGTTTTGGTTTTTTTTTCCTCTTGAAATATTTATATACAGCTATCTCATTTTTGTTGACATGCATATTTAAAACCTCTTGTTTTAGAACTATGGAAATCTCTATGATTATGATCAACTAGAAATTGTTTCAGCTAAAACAGCACTGTTTTAAGAACCGCAGACTCACTTAATTCACTTTGAAAATGT
Source organism: Anabacerthia variegaticeps (assembly GCA_035583185.1). Classification (NCBI taxonomy): domain Eukaryota; kingdom Metazoa; phylum Chordata; class Aves; order Passeriformes; family Furnariidae; genus Anabacerthia; species Anabacerthia variegaticeps. Next base: position 27,839,615 of record JAWWEW010000006.1, on the reverse strand, counting down.
TTTGGTTACTGAACTGAAGTCGATATACTTCCTTATTCATTCCTAACAATACAGGCTTTCTTTCCATATCTGTTGCCTCGCATACTACATTTCCCCCCCGCCTCCTTTCCAAGCCCATGCCAAGGGGGCCTCCTCGGTCTCAGCCTTACAGTCTAAAAATGTAACTTTGAGGAGTCATGGGTGTATGGGAGGGGAATCACTTCCTAAATCCAGAAAGGTCATTTAAAATAAAGATTAATGCAAATAGAGGACTAGAGATAAGAGAAACACTAGTTCCATGTGTTTTCATTGCCCTTGCTTATTTAGCAGAAGTTAACACAGGCTATCTGCAACGCTGTTTTCACGGAGAGCCTGTTTTTCCCTGGATTCTCCTATTTCCTTTCTTAATTTCCAGATCAGAATTATTTTTTAAAAAGTAGCTTGGCAAGTAAGCATTAGATAGAAATTAATATTTACAAACAATCATATTCCCCTTGAAAGCAAAGCTGAGCAAGTTTCTTAACAAGATTTGGAAACATTTTTCTGCCGCTTAAGCAACATCTAAGTCATAAAACTTTTCAGATTTGCTATGCCTTAAACAGCAATCGTACTTAGGGATTGAGAAATACTAATGCAAGTTTGAATCCGGTTCCATGGCTTTAATTTCTTCCTGTCGCTTCACATTTTCTCTTAATAGCTGCATTTAACTGTGTGTTGTGACTCCAGTTTAAAGCAGGGCGAGAATAAAAATTCCATCTACTCGCACTATGAGGGATTAAACCCCACTAATTTAATCCTTAAAATAATCTTCCACAACATAAAGGAAGCGAGGGCGAATAACTTATAAGTGTATATATACATGAAAAAAGAGATATTTTAGTCAAAAGACATAAGCTTTGCTGGGAGGCAAAGGGAAATGACCGTGCTAGTCCTTGCTTTGTAGGCTTTAGGGCAGCCAGAACAGGCACTGTCCCAGTAACGCTCCGTGACCAGCTCTCCCCAGGAGTAGCTCTATTGATTATCGAAGGAGCAATGCAAAAGGTAATCAGAACATACATATTTAAATAAAAAAAACAGTACAGCATCAAGGCTGATTAAAATACAAAATGCATTCTGCAGAACTGGCTGGTTATAATACTAATGGCTGCATATTAATGCTAATCTCTTTATAGTATAGCTATTCCAAGCTTTCCTGGCAATAATGAGCACCATATAGAGGGTATTTTTTCCTGGTTGCAGTAGTTTGTTACTAGTGTTAACTTTAGGGGAGCTGACTCTGGAGTTCGGCTGGTATCAAATTGCAGCCCAGACTTTTTGTATTATTTTGTCCGTGGGGATTTCATTCAGCCTGAGGGTTTTTTTCCCCTACCAGGACAGCTGGAAATTCACCAAAGCAAACTTCTGCATTCGTTTACAAATTCCATTTTTATCAGTGGGATTCAGGACAAAGTAACTTATCATTTTGAAGGTTAGAAGAATTATCAGCAGTTCAAAGTATACACGAGAGCGGCAACAATCAATTGGTGCTGATCACTCATATGCAGTGGCCAGCCAGGTATCGGGATGGAAAGCTGGTTTTCCCCTTTTTATTTATTTATTGATATTTTTTTTTTCCCCATCACATTCTGAACTTTAAGAGGTAATTTTTCCTGACAATCAAAGATTTCATATTCTACATGGCAGCAGCCTAGCATGGAATAGTCAGTTTTCCTCTGGTTTCCCTACCAGTTTTCATTAGCACATACAGCATAAATTACTTGCAAAGAAGTTTCAACTGCATGTGAAAATCTAAGTGCAGTTTTGCCAAAGGTGATACAATATATTTTATAAAAATTTAAAATACTATTCATGCATTCTTTTCTATTATTTTATTACTTTAAAAGGAAATAAATTTTTAAAATTGATCTTCAGATCATAGTTCACAACAAGAGCTATTCAGAATACATACTTCTAGCAAGCCTAGAAAAATAGATTATATACTCCTTAAATATTTATACTGACGGCTACAAGTAAAAAAAAATAAATTAAATTTACCTTTTTAGTTTGTGGGGAAAAAAAAAGCTTTATTTTAAATTAAAAAAAAAAAAAGAAAAAAGACATGACCGACTTTAACTCTACTCTTGTACACTTCTCTAGGTAGTATACCTCTAGGCAATATACCTCTCTCATTTCTTGCATAGGTTTTAGTGCACCATCAGAGCTCCATCTTTCTTGCAGTGATGACTGGAGGAAGGGGGGAGGGGAGTCACCTAGGTTCGCCAGGTCATAGGCCAGGTGTTCTTCCAAAGTAGGCCTTACCAGAATGTCTTCCCCGCTTTATTCTGAAGTCCTCCTTTTTCACAGTGTCCCTTAGCGTTTCTTATTCCCTAGTGTGCAAAACCTGTGAAGAAAAATACTGTATATGAGATCTGAAAGGAGCAATAAGTGTCTTCTCCTTGGCAATAGCAACTTGCGTCCCCAATAGTCCATGCCGCTGCTTTCCCTTGCCCAGTCTAACCAATGTGCAGACTACTGTACAACAGCATTGTCCTGAACAGGTAGTCTGAACACTGGGGCGACGGAGCAGGATCTCCGGACGCGTCTATTTATTTATTTTAAATCCTCTTTTAGTCTCGGGGAAAAACTGCCTTCCTGCATCACGGGTTGTGCTCGGCTCTCCCTCACACTCTGCAGCACTCACTGAAACACACTGAAGTGCTGTGATTTCCAGTCTTGACGTGGCACATTTGCAGCAGACTGGGGATCTGGCAATGAATTTAGGACCAGGAAAAGGGGGAGGGCTGGGCCTGAGAGTCCATATATGGGATGATGTCACCCTGGGGAGGTTTGGGTATGCACTGTGCCGCTGGTGAGACCGCTAGAATTGCCTGCTCTCAGACATGGGTCTGTGTATAAAATGGTACCAGATGTTTTAGTGTAATGTTAAGCAGTCATTTCATCTTCAGGCCAGATTTTTTTCTTCAACTGGGCAGGAAGTGGGCCCCAGTATGGAAAAGCTGTAAAAAGTCAAGATGTACAGTTTCAGTGCAGCCAACAGAGAGCGAGTTAATGTAGACGCAGAATTTGCTCTTTTGTGAAGGCTGAAAACCCGAATTTACAAAAAGGATTCTGCTTGGGAAGCTAATGTAATAAGCCAGTGCTTATTTTCTTTCTTTTTAATGACTCTAGTTGTGCTTTTCTATTTTGGCATTTCAGACCAAGAAAAGGGCAAATAGGTTCATTTTTTCTTGGAACTGTCAGCGGCATGCAGGCTGCCGAGACTTGAACAGTAATTAGAGTTACTTCCTGAAAGTGAAGCCCCCATGAAAAGTCTGGAGAAATGTTCTTTGTCATAGCCTCTACATGAGTAATTAGTTCCACATGTGGCCTTCCTATTTCCCTTCAGCTATTTTGGCTGGCTGGTTGAATACTTTGCTATAGCTCAAGACTTAAAGAAGCTTTAAAGTTTTCATTTCAAGCATCCACTGTGAAAATAGCTATTTCTGGTGTCATAATAAATTGCTTCTGGTAGATCAGTGCTATTAGGCCTGGCATTGTTTTTCACTGGTAACCCTGCTGGTCCCATTTTTCTTTTAATGGTGCTTGGTGGAATTATTCTGCTGAATTTTATCTTTGATGTGTACCAGATCTATTGAATTTTGCCAAGTATGACTTTACCGTAGATTTTAAGATATTCTCCCCACGGGGCACCCAGCCTTGTTCTCCTGTAAACTTTTTCTTTGTTACTCATTCTGTTGAATCTAAGTGTTGTATTTGGTTTTGTTGTGTGCTTTTTTTCCTTTCTTTCTTTTTTTTTCTTGTTTTTTTTTAAATCTGCTTTAGCCCATGGTCTAAAACAACAGCTCACAGGTCAGGTTAGCTCTTCTGAAGTCAAACCTGAAGGTGATTGTGTATAGGTCTGTGTATGCACCGTGTGGAACTGTTGCCAGTAGGGCTTTTTTCTGCTTAGAATTCTAAGGCAAATGTCAGTATTGGGAATGTATTCTGCAAGGTAGATCTCCGCCAACTTCCTGGACAGGAATATATGTATATGTGTGCTGTGAGCTCTGGTGTCCTAAATACTTCTTGCATGATTTGGTTCTTCCTGGGTGATGGCAGGTTCTGAGAGAGCTGTATCTCCCAGAGGTGTGCACAGGGCAGGTCACAGAACTCAAACTTCAGGGAGAATGAATACAATAAACTTGGACGCTGGGGAAATTTGGAGTCTCAGTCCAATGAAAAGTGACCTTCAGGCTGCTTGGTGGTGGTGGCAGGCCGGGCACTGCATGTCTGCCTCAGGTTGTGCATCCTTCACCTCTCCCATTTGGATCACAGTGGGCTAGCGTGTGTCTAGACAATGGCGGGGCTTCTTGTTTCATTAGCGAAGGGAGAGGTTTGAAGGAGCTATGGAAAGAGGTTTAGTGTGCAGTGTGCTTGGCTGTCTTAGAAACAACAGCACCACATCAGTGTGTCAGAGAAAGTGAGTCGGTGGGCAAGAGCATTTGAAGATAAAACTGTTAAAATGGAGAAAGTAGAGCACACCATGGATAAACCAGGAGGGCTTCTCGTCTGTGTATCACTGCATGCGTAGGAGCTGGCTTTTTTGTTATATTCCCACTTGGCACTTGCCTTGTGGAAGAAAAATACAATTTTGGAAAGATTGAGTAGTGATTTTTGTGAGTGGGACCCTCAGTATAGTGGGTCAGATTTTCCCCAGTGAGGAACTGTCAGAGATTGATTACAGCATGTGTCATCAGAGCAAGAAATTATGTTGTCAAGAAAAGACAGTGTTCCAGGGATCTTCTTTCCATACCAGCAGAAGAGGACGTAAGCAGAATAAAACAGACGGCAAAGCATTAATGACCCAAGCAGGCTTTAGGGGCTGAGGGAAGTGTAGTTTGGAATCTGACTGCCGAGTGCAGTCGCCTTAGTCCCGAGATGGTTAAAGAGAACCGGAATAGTTCACCACATTGTGGCCTGGAAATTCATTCCCTCTAAGTTTTGTGTCCTGGCAAAAGCAGAGCTTCAGAGGAATGGAACACAAGAGCAGGGGGGTTGGGTTGTTCTGGGTGCTCAGAGAGATGCTAAAGCAGTGTTGGGGAGAACCTCTATGCAATGCAAAGCCATTCAGACCTCTAATGCACATTTTCTTTTCTTCCTAAGGGCTGCTCAGCTAGTTACATGCATCTGAGTTAGACGTTTAGACCCAATCCCTCCTTTTCCACTTGATCTCTGTTTGGAAAGGAATAGGCCCAAAAGGCCACTGACATTTCCATTCCTTCTGATACCAAGTTCAGACTAGACATGAAGTATTTGAAATCTTCCATTAAGTAGCTCCCTATCTATACTGTGGGGTTTAAGCTGCTTCTGTTCAGCTTCTGAGGCTCTTGAGCTGTAGTTACAGCCATCGCAGCAGCAGTGTGTCAGGCTCTCATGGCTGCAGTCATCTCCACTCAGGGAGTCAGGATCAATAATAAATTGTTACCCATAGTTTATCCCAAGTGATAAACTTTTATTTTTCATGAGTTTATCATCATGCTGACTTTTCTGTCCTGCCTATGAACTCAGCCTGTTGATTAAATTATTTTCCACAAGCCTAGAATATTCTGTGATTTTTAACTTGGAGGAAACTAAGGATTTTGAGAAGTCCAGCTTCTTCATCAGTGTTTATTTGGAGGACTGGTATAAAAAAAAGAAAAAAAAAAAAAGCTATATTTCTGCTGGATTGTTTTCTTTTTCTGGCAGACTGCAGTATAGTGCCAGGCCATTCTTCATGCTGAATGGGATGGGCATCATTGAAATGGTCATGAAGTGTGTGGCTAGCATGGGAGCTGTGTGCTTCTGGTTGGCTGTAAAATAACCCAGACTGCATTTACACACTCAAGTGGCTCAACTGCTGCAAGTGCATTTTTACATTAAAAAGTTACTGGAGAAAGTGCCTGGAAAATTGTAAATTTTGTGTCTCTGCTTTGCAAAAGCTCTAGATACAATCCAGGGAACTACAGAATAGTAAGTGGGATATCTGCAGCTGATAAATGGGTTGAAAGAATAGCAGGCAATTGAACATAGTTATTTTTGAAATTCTGTAAGAGAAAGTTGTCTGCCATAACTTAACTCTAGATTTTTTTGCGCATCCAGCAGTAAAGGTTAACCCCTTTTGGCTCTCAGTAGGCTAAATAACGATTTAAAAGAACTAGAAATAGGTACTTATAGGATACAGGGAACAGTACAGATGGACTGTCATTGCCCTCATAGCAAAAATACCCTGCAAAACCAGGGTTTATTTTGTAGCTGAGTGACCAAAGTGAGGAGAGAATTAAATGCCAACGAGAGTGAACAAATGCAAATGAATAGTCTCAATTATGTCCACTTTTATCCAGAACGTAAAAAAAGAAGATAAGGATAATGCAGGGAGAGAAGAGGTCAGGCTGGAGGAAGCATCAGCATGTGAGGCAAGAGTATCTGGTGCTGCTGTAGAGAGTTTGTCAGTGTTCTGTTAATTAGCAAATATCACTTATGGTTGGACAAGGCCTAATGCAGTCTTGCAGTCCTGTTGTTTCTTGGTATTCCACTGTGACCCAACTCGTTATTTTGTAATTTTAAATCTAAAAAAAAATAGGAAATTTTGTCCTTTAACTGTTTTGTTACTTCTGGCCCATGCATGTAGGAACGATTTGTGCTTTCAAGTAGCTGCGCCTATTGTTATGAGAACACACTATGAAGTGTGGTGCTCATTTTGAGCTTGTACCGTCACCCTCATCTGTTGATTTCAGCATTCACTGGTGATGTCTGGAAAGACTGTCAGGCTGGCAGCAGTCTGTCAGTGCTAAAGAAACCCCCCTTTGGCAGGGACTGCTGTAGGAAGGTTGTATGACTGCTAAGAGCCACACTCTATGGTGCTGCACAGTTTTCTGAGCAGTCCACCCTCAGTATTGCAGTTAGTGATGTGATCTTTTATAAATTGCTTCAGTACAACTGTGTATGTGCTGGATAATGTTCTGGCCCAATGCCCCTCTGTTGTGTAGTTCCTGTAGCATATACTGGACTGGTGAAAACCATGGCCGTGAAACACTGTATTCCCTGTTCTCAGTGCTGTTCCCATCCCCTGTCCCTGACCACTTTTCAACTCTGTCCTTTCTCTCCTCTTCAGACATGTAGCTTGATATTTTAATATACTTGTCCTTTCACCGTTCTCTACTCAATCCCACTTTTCTGCTCTGCATATGTGCTTTCCCTCAGACTTTGAGTTTGTGGGAGAGAAGTGAATGGGGAGAAAGAGGAGCTGAAAGGAGTCAGTCCAGCTATTTATTCTGGGCATCTAACAGAGTTGAAATTCCTACCAACCCAGTTAAGGAGCCTGTGTTTGTTTTTGGTGGACAGGGGACAACTCAGCACCTCTCAGGTGGACACTTGTAGTGAGCCACTGCTGACTTCTGTCCTTGTAGGTGTGTTCTCTTATGCCATATTGAATATCTGAGCTGAATTTTGGATTCACTTGTTTTTGGGGAGCTTTGTATGCTCCACACAGCGGTAGAAAATGATTATAAGGACTGGCAACATTTAGATTGTGTATAGGATATTTCATTCCTAATGAAAGAAAAGAGCTGCCTTTTTGAATTGTTGTGGCCTTAATGGGAGGTATCCTCTCTGCCTGTCGTGTTTTTCTTCAGGAAAAGAACAGGATATGGAATAGCTTTGACATTTCCTTAGTCATTGCTTACTCATACACAACACACAATTAGTGGGGATGCAAAATTAGCTGAGCTAAGTTAATTTTCAGAATGGTGGTGAAGAGCATGATATGCCCTGGATTAACACTGTCCTCTTTCTTGACGGCAGTGATCTCCTCGACTGTGTTTCAGCCCTGGAGCACGTTAGTGTTAAGCTTTTGGACCCTTTATAAAACCCAGATGTGCAGCTGAATCAAGTGTTCTTTTTCCCCACTCGGGCCGAAATGATTCAGTCAGGTTACCACATGACTGGAAGATCATTGCCTCTCTCATAGAAGATGTCACTTCTACTGCAAAGTGATGGCAATATTCAGTAAAGCAAAATAATTGCCCAGGAAAGGGGGATGGCACATTTGAGTGAGTGTAGTGGCTTGTTTACTGCTTAAAGAAAGCAAAGATAGATAATGGATGAACTCGCAGTATTTTATGTTTCTTTTTCCATTGCATTCTAGAAAAAAATCTCTTTGAAAGGAGAACTGCCTGGGTGACCAAAAAAAGTATATACTTTATAGAAGTTTCTAGTTTAAAATCCTGTGTCTTGTTGGGTTTAAACTGCTGGTTTTGTCTAATTAGAATTTGGGGGTTGATTTACCCCTCAGAAATATTTTTATGAACATTCTTTCTTCTGCCCAACTGAGAGACAGTTTGTTGTTACTCTTGTGGGTTTTTTCTGGCAAAATTTTGTGTTGCAGCTATTTCTATGTTTCAGTAACATAATACACTCTGGGGGCAGATCTTGGAGATCTTTGACTTTAATGAATGCCAGTCACGTGAGAGCAAATACATGATTTATTACATGAGTATATTTTTGATAGTAATGCCTGGAGATTTTTTTTTAGTGGGGGAAGGGAAATGAAGAAAGAGAAGGACGCAGTTGAAACAAATAAGTGGCACAGTGATGTTAACTCTCACCTTGGTTCAAGCCTGTGGTTTGCAACTCCAACATTGTGAATGATCCCAAAACAAAAACATCCATCCTTTCTACGTATAACAATAATCTCAAGGGAATTGTGTTGTAGAAGCAGATCTTAAAATGAACACCAGCAATATTGCTCAGGGCCTCTAAACCAAAAGCCATTTCTTCTAGTATTTATTGTCTTTGGCAGAACTATTATCCTCTCTTTATATTAACTGCTGCGTGAAGTGTCGTCTTTGTCTTGCCAAAACTTCTGTTAGTAACATAATTTATTCATAGGTTTCTTGCTTTTGATAAAGACTTAACAATAAGGAGCCAGGTTCTTGAAAGTGAAGCAGTGAGTTCCTGTCCTGAGGCTGAATGCAGTGATCTGTCATCTGTGCTGTGCAGAGATGTAGGCTCTGAGGAGAGAGGACTGTCAAAGCTGTATCGCTCCAGCTCCCTGCAATGCTTGCAGTGTACCCCTGTGAAAGAACCATTCATTCTCTTTTAGGACCAGTTCAAAATGATGCTTTCAAAGATTAATCAGTGATATGCAAGGAGTAGTCATGTCTGTCTTTGTCTGTAGGTTACAGAGATTGTCACCTACTGGTACTATCTTACTTCAGTATGTAGCCATAAGCATTTAAATTAGAATAAGGGCCAACTTAAAAGCCTTTTGATTGCTCAAAGATTTCAGCGTGTTCTATAAGATCTGATTTCTGCAGAATTGTCATGTGAACTGGTGAATGATGATGCTCTCAGGCATAACTTATATATTTAATTTTTTAGGGAGGTTTCTTGCAAATACATGAAACAGAAGAGTTAACAGATAACAGAATGGTTATGATTTTTGTTCCATTGTCCCTCATACTTATAGTTGTTTTTTTATCAGTATCTCGAAGGAAGAGAGGATTCAAAATTGCTCATTATCACTTCATGTATCTTCCAATTAAAAGGAGCAAGAAGTTTTTATTCACCACTTGAATTTTCATAGCCAAAAGAGAGCTTGTGTCCTGCCTTCCTGGCACGATGTGTTGGTTGTTTTAAGTCAGTTAACCAAGGTATGATTTATCAGTTTAAAATCTTGATAAAACTGAGGTGCTGACAGATTTTCTTTCTTATTTATTTCACCTGACTGCTTTGGAAATAAAGTTTTAGTGCTTTGCCTTAGCTGTTGCTTTACATGTAGTGCAGGAAGATGTGTGTTTATTGTGGCTTTACTAATGTCTTCTTAGCAGCTGAGACAAGAATTCTAGAATTTCTGTATTCTAGAAACCTGTGAGCTGTTGTGTTGGTCAGGTGGATATTTCTCAGTGTTTGACAACATCCAACCACCTAAACTCACTGCAGCTACTAACCAGTAGTTTATTAAAACATAAGTTCAGGATTGTTATGTTTGTGGTGGCGTTTCCTTTTCTCCAATTACTAAGCATTTTCAAATGTTTATGTAAGTTCCAGAGAAATGAAGCAAGTTACTGAGATAGTTTGAGAGATGCAGTCATGTGAGAGTGACTATGAAGAGCTTTTTAGTAGCTGATTTGGGTCTCCTTGTGGATCATCTTAATCACAGGGGATACTTTAAAACTTTGTTGTGACAAACACCTCAGTTGATGCCTATTGGTTCACACTCTTCAGGGGTCAGAAAGTTTTTCCTACTCCCTGTTATTGTCTGAAATCATAGCAATTACTTCGCCTTTGCAGCACAGAACCCAAAAAGGACTAGTGTTCCTTCTTTGAAGTCCCTGTTACCGCCTCAATATCTTTATCTGTGGGATATTTCGTGACTCTTCTCCCCTTTCATGTTCTTGCAGTGCTCATCTGTGCTGTCATCTCTCACTGACAGGAACCTTCACTGTGTATCGATCTGTTCCTTTCATGGCACTCTCCACAGCTTCATTCCAGGCCTTCCTTTGGCTCATGGAAAGACCTTTCCTTGGATGTACAGAACTACCCCCTCTGCTGTCCAGTTGAGTACTTCATGCTAAGACGGCAAATATTTTATCCAAGTCTTTTATGTATGGCACTTAACCTCCTGAGGATCTGATCTTGACTGAAAGGTGAAACCCTCAAACCCACCAACACCCCCCCCACCCACAGCCCTCTCTGCCTTCTTCCATAAGTAGCACCCAAGATGAACTTCCCCATATCACTACTCACATTGCACATCCCTGCACTGCTTTCCTTTGTTGCTTTGCAGACTTGCATTTGGTATGTGAATATTAGTATACCCTGAAGATTGCCTAAAGTTTAGGGATGAAGTAGACAGCTATGCCGTTAATTCCCTAGTGGACCTTCTGTCATCTTTTACTCCAGCTGCAAGGTGTGTTTATGAAGTGTGTCTTTTCCTAAAGCCTTACAAAAGCATTTGCGGTTGAACACTGCACAAAAATATTTCCCTGTGTTGGGAATTGTGTGGGGAATGTAGAAAATGCAGAAGAAGCAGCAATTTTATGGGTCTTAATGTTGCTTACAATATCATTCATGAACCCTATCCATATAGAGTGAGAGCTGAAAGTGCAGTTAAAAGGGCAAATTCAAGAGAGATTCAGGAAAATGATGAGTACAGATGCCTGAGATGCCTAAGTATGCCTCTGAAAATCCCTGCAGCAAAGCAGGTTTGACAAGCCTGATGGAGCTGAGCATCTCTGTAGCTGAAAAAGTTCACGTGCCTGGTGTATGTATTAAGAAAACCCAAAAGGCTTCATAGTATACCATTATTTTCCAGTAGTTTTCTTCTCTATGCTTTGTTCTGGAATGTTTCAACAAGAGTTTTAATTGTTACTAGATGTGCTAGTCTTCAGTGTAGCTTGTGTATCCCATGGGTTCAATAATTCCAGCTTTTTGTGACCTATAATGTGTTTTATCCATATGTCAGATGAGGAGATCAGAAAACACCCTCAAGTCTTAACAACGCTCCCCATCCAGGCTGCAACCAAAGCACGTGGTGCAAGTTTAGCATTCTTGTCCAAAATTCAGCTTTCAATGACCTTAGCTAAGCCAGAGTATCAGACACCTGGGTCACGTTCTTGTGCACAGAGGAGAAAGATTTTCAGACTCTGTCTTGTAGACCAGGACTGGCTAAAAAACTCTAGGGAGATGTGCTGGGTTATCCCACAACTCCACAGATGGATCTCTATGTTTTTTGGAAGATGCAGATCACCGGACAAAGGAAATATTTGACAGTAGACTTAACAGTAAAAATTAACAAACTAAAAAGAGTTGTCCGCTATCTGAGAATCCTGTGAAAGCAAATTCAGAGTTTGGGATGTTGAAAATGTACTAAGATTGGGAAAAAAGTAATTGAAAATAACTAGATGGGACTAGGCAGTGGCAGGGTTTGTTTGTGCAAGGTTGACTTTGTTTGGAAGTGCATGTAATGCGGAGACTCTGGGTTTGGAAGGTGTTGGCCCAAGCCTTCAACACTTGCTGCTTTTTCAGCACCCTGAGGTGGCCGGCTGTCAGGGTCAGCACCCAAGGATGCTGAGATCTGAAGTGCTAGGCTGAACTGAGCTGTAGACTTTTGTGGGAATGCCAGGTCTCTTACAAGATTTTAGAGCACGTGATGCTGTACAGAGAGCTTGGCAGGTTAAGTTAAGAAAAAAAAAAAGTAATTTTATTTATCATATATTCATATATTAGATGTTTTTGTTTATTTTCTACTGACTGCTTCTTCACCCAGGTAACATTTTTCACCTTCTTATGTGCAAATATGAGGAGACACAGAATCATCAAAACTTTCTTTTCTTCTTTTAACATGTCAAAGAATTCTCAGTCCGTGAGTCTCCATGATAAAAAGACCTGTAAAACAGGTAAACTTTGTGCCCTTGATTTTTCTGAATAAGCATGTCAATGCACAGGTCCTGAGCACCTTTTAAATCAGGGCTGTGTCTGTCAGGCAAGTTGTGTTCACCCCATGCTTGTGCACATTCCCTCAGAAACAAGATATTGCCATATATAGTTTTTCAAAATTTTACTAATCATGGTCTTTGCTTCCACCTCGAACCTCTGCAAAACTTTGGTGTCTTGTCTTTAGAGGGGTCAGTGCTGTGTTGTCCTGATGAGCTAACCAAGTAGTGCTTTATGGGAACGTTTTTCTCCACACACATCCTCTCCTGCTTGGACTTTTACCTAAGGGAAGGTGTTCCAAATTTACTTCTATTTCATTTTTGCATCCCACTCCTGCCCCCCTTAAAGCCAATCTCCAAGCAATTGTTAACTCATGGAAACAAGAAACACATCTGACAAACAGCAGCTCATCATTCATTCTCCTCCAGTGACATGTCAATCCCCAGAGAGGGTCTAGGGAAAGAAGGAGCTTGCTGCTTTGTAAACCTCCCTCGGTGTCTGATAGAAACATGGCACGCTTGCTTTGGTGTTTGGATGTCACCAGGAACTGCTGAGAATGCCAGAGAAAAAAAATAGTACGGGCTCTGAGAAATAGGAGGAAAAGATGAGTTTTATGTAAACAAAGTCAGAAAACCCTTGGAAATAATTGTTTAAATCAGCTAGGAAAGTTGATGGAATGACATAGTTATGGAGGTTTTTTGGCAGAAGTAGTATTTATTGGCTGGGTTCAGTTTAGCACGGAGAATGTCAACTCAGTATAAAGTTGTTAGCGCTGGAAAACTCTGTATGTTAGGACCAGGCATAAAATGCAGCAAACTGTGTAGTGTGGTCCAAAGCTGGTGTGCCTAAAACAGCAAACCCTATGGCAGGTTCACACAGACACAGCCAACATCATTTGAGTGTGCATATTTTATAAATTCTGATTTATTACCTAGATCCAGTGGTACTTTCTAGGAATGATTTACCCTAACAAGATAGAGCACAGACGTGTTGCAGCATTTTTGTGCACAGAGAGTTGTCTCCTAACTCCTGTGCTGACAAGATTCTGCAAGTGGACTTCAGATCCGGATTTGTGGGAGGGATTTCTTCGTTGACTGTCTATGAAACATTGCATGAAGGAAAATGGAAACCATATGCAATTCACTACACAGATCTGTTTTTCATTTAAATCTTTTCCTGTATTATATTTTCTGCTAGTAGAAGAGAGAGAAACAAACTGCTAGATGAATAGTACGGAGCTTAAAATAAAAGGCAGTGTGGTTTCCTTCTTTTTTTAAAGTGAAGGAAAAAATGGGATTTGATCAGCAGTACAATTTCGCATAGGATTCTGTGTAGAAAGAAGATAATTTGTTTATAATATGTCTGAAGATCTGTTGATTTAAGTCTTAGGGGATTGAATTTGATATGATATCAACAGATCTGCAAGGCTGCTGAATTAATAGACCTGTAGCACAGGAGTGGTGCACCAGGAGCGTAGGCACCACAATGTAAGTGTTTTGCTGAACTCTGTGTGCAGAACTAAAATATGCAGTGGTTTCTAATGCTTTTCAAAAACTCCTTGACCTGATGTGGAGTTGTGGAAAATTTACCATCTCTGAAGACAGTCCAGTAGATTTACTCAAGGTCTTAGGGTTTGGATTTTTTTCCCCTAGTTTTGAACAGAAGTTCAGTTTTTAACAGTTCACTGAGACTCTTTAGCGCCGAGGCAGTCCCTTGTTTTTTGTACAGAGTCTGGGAAAAGAAGCGCTGCAGGACAGATAAAGTAGAGTAGAGTGCTTTAAAAAAGCTGAGCTTTTCCATGTATTGGTTATATTATACTTTATAAGTTCAGACTGTGAATGAAGGACATAACTGGCTTAAAAGGAAAGCTGTGAAGATCTTCTGCCTCTTGGACTTTTTGGAAGCTGCGCAAAATTGAAATCTTTAGTGGTAATTACCAGGTGCTCGGCAGTATTTGTGTGCACGTGGTAAACAGCTACATTTGTCCAGTTACTTTAAGCCATGTAACGCAGCAATGTAAACAGCATGGTAAGGAATCTTTCATTTGGTTGGGGGGGTAGTGAAAATTACCCAAAGGAGTTGAATCCCTAGATCCAGTTCTCTTAGACTGCCAAGGATAACGTTGACTGAATCTGCTTGAAAAATAGTAAGACTATGATAAAGGAGCATTGCAGGCATTCAGGAGTGCTTCTGCTCCTCCTGTCAGCTGCACAGACTAAGGAAGGCTGAAGAACCAGTTTCAGTTGCTAGATCGCTTTAAAGAGGCTTTCAGTATTTTGATATAACTGTTACGAGAACCTTAAAGTAGCTTCTGAGCAGTAGTAATGCATGGATCAAATGGCAGTACACACTTTATACGGTGAAGAGCTGCATGGAGAGGCACTGAACTCACAAAAGTAACTGGAGGGACTTCCAGAAAGCCTCAGCAGATCTCGTGCTTGTGACGCTGCTGTCATGCAGTTGGTTGTAATCTGGCTTGTTTTAATTAACAGCCAGGACCTGAAGGCACATAAAGGCATAACCCAAAAGCAAGTCAGAGAAGCCAGTGAATGTCTCTGCTGTTTTGTCAGTGTTGCACAGCTCAGATGTTCTCTCAGAGCATTCAAATCCTAAGCAGGAAACGAAATGTGATTCAGTGGAATGTAACTCTGAATTCCTGCCTTTTAAACATTAAATACAGGAAAGAATTGGCCTCTACTTAGTTATTTTCCAAAGGTGTTAATTATATACTCCTAACTCCTGTATTGGCTCTTTTTTTTTTTAAAATGCATTGAGATTCCTGTGCTATGACAGTAGCTGCAGAGTAATTTGGGTTTGGTGTAGTCAAAGCTTCATAGAAAACTGCATTGAGATGGAGGAAAAAAGAATACTTTTATTTATGTAGTAGTAAAGTGTCAAGTGGGCAGGGGATGTAATTACTGTATCCTTGTGTCTCATTGACAAGGCATATAAGATGTTACTTTGATTACTACAGAATAAATGTAAACATATTCCACTCATCAAAAATCCCAAATTAAACAAAGAATTCTAACAAAATGATGTTAATCCTTATAAAATATGTTTGCCTGGTACAGCTCATTCCCATTCCATCCTTTCTACTTGTATCTTTAAACTGTAGACACTTAAAAATACCGATCGCCTCTGTGTGCATCCAAATCTCCATGTAAAAGATATAAGTCTCTGAGTTTATGGCATTTGGATCCTGCTATAACAAAAATATTTACCGTTAACGTTTGGCTTGTGTTTGTTTCATAAAATCTTGTTTCGTTTTTGGAAGTTTTCTACTGGGTCCCCTAACTTTCGAGGGATGGGAAATACTCTGTTTTTCAGGTCGGATAACTCAAAATGCTGTCTTTGGTCTGAAGTTTTCCAGTTAGCTAGAAAGAAACATGTTATTCTGTGGAAAATTTAGCTGTTTGAATGTATTTGAATTATCTGAAATTTTATTTATATACTTTCCACCTGTTGAGAAATATTTGTGGTGTTCTTTTAGCTTTCGTTCATAATTCAAGCCCCTGTTTTGAAACTTCATATTTGGCATACTCTGAGGTATTGACAGACTGTTGCCTTGACTAGGAAAAACAATCATGGGCATTTAAAAAAAACACATTCTTGGTGGTGTCCTTCCCTTCTTTACTTTGAAGATTCACCAGGCATTTAATTACGTAAAGTCAATATGCTGCTATTTTGGAGTCTCAGTTATGTTTAAATATACTGTGCATTCAGTTCCAGGGCTGTTAGTGTTTCATTCATTCACAGAAGGGCTGATAGAAAATTTCCTGTACAAGAGGGCAAACTCATATACATCTCCATGTAATGTGACTACTTCTTTTCACGACCACAGTTTATTGTCTGTTTATTACACCATTAGCTTTCCTTTTCTAGAAACTGCACATCTCTTGCAGTTGTAGTAGAATCCTAACGTAGGACTTGAAACAAATATTTGAGTTGATCAGTGATGGGAGAGGGATAGTAACATGTAAGGGCAATATTGAATGACTCGAGAAGGAATGATGGTAACAGACTGTTGGATGTGGTGGATGACCCAACCTGCTCAGTAACTGCAATGCCACTCTCCTCCCTGCAACCACACAGTCCCTTCAAATCAACTCCTTACAGCAAGCTGGAAAAATCGATGAAGGAATCAGCTCTGGTTGCAGATGATACCCCAAAGGGAGGCCGTGGCTCTGTGTGAGATCTGTTTAAACCTCTGCTCTGGAGGCTGAGACTACGCATAGAGGTGCTTGCATATGTGCTTTCTATAATGAAGAAATCAGCAGGGTTTGGGGATTTTTGTTTGTTTGTTTGTCTTTACAAGTTGTTCATTTTCATTATAGATTTGGGGATTTAAAGACACAATGGTAATGATTCTATCCACAGGAGGAGATGCTGAGAAAGCATTAGCTTAGGAAAGATAGAAGGGAAGGAAGCTTCATAATTCACCAGTGTTGGAAACATTCTGAGGATTTAAATGTATTTGCTGATGATAACATGTTGAGAAGCAGCGGTATGATTGGAGCAAAAACTGAATCAAGATTTTTGTCATCAACTTGTATGACCTAGAGCAAATTATTTCTGCTTTGGGTTCTTTCTCTTTTCTGTAAAGCCTTCAGAAGAACATGTTACAAGGCAATACAAAGTATTTGCCTGGAGCTGCAATAATATAAAGGTAGCAGAGAATTTCTGAAGTTAGGCAAGAGACAGGAGCAAATTATGCAATGGGAGATGGTTTGTGTGTAGTTGTTTCATAGGCTCTAAGATGGAATTCTGTCCCACAAAATCTCCTGCAGTGTCCCCTTTTACGATAACTCTCAGAAGTCCTGCATTTAAACAGAGGGGGAAAGAAATGTCTTTATGTAATATATTGCCTCAGTCTTAGGAGAAAAGGTTTACAGAAAGATCATGTTTGGATACAGTCTGTCTGGAATGATATTAGTGCTTCTGGATCCTTAACAACTGTAAAATTTATCAAAGACTACTTTGGACTTCAGTGCGTCGGATTCAGTTTGGAACCTGAATGGAGTGTCCTTTGCCATGTGGCCTGAAGGCCATATTTTTCCATCTGTGTTTTTGAAAATACATCACCTGTGACATCTCAGTCTCCTGAATAGGCACTGTCACCCTTCATCAATCTCTTACTTCAGGGACTTTCCATTCCTTCTCCCAGCGATTTTCTCTCTTCCCTGTTGAATCTGCAAGCTACAGTCTCCTAATAGCTGCCCTCTAGGAGCTGTAATACTGCAGTCTTTTCTGCACTCAGTCCCTTTACTCCTGAGAACCAACCTAGTCCCACTTGAAAACTTAGCTGTTAATATGTGAGTGTTCTGCTGGAAAGCTGGTTTGTATTTTTCCTTTTGTTCTTCTGTTGTTTTGTTGCTTTGCACTAAACCAGTCATACAGAAGAAAAACTTAGTTTGTGTCCAATATGTCATAATCTGAGACCTTGCTATACCAAGTGGAGTTGAGCTTGGAAAGAACATCCTCCAGAAGAGGCACCTGTGAAAATCATGCCTGAGTTATTCACCTGATTGCAGCTGCAGTCCAATCTTGCACAGAATTTTACATATAAGTTACATTTATCTTCACTACCTATCGTAATTTCAATATTTTAAAATAATTACTAAAGATGTCTACTAGGGGCCAAGACCCTAATGTTAAATTCCTTTTACATGGGGTATGTGCATGTAATTAAAGAAAAACATTCTCTAGAGCCAGGAAGTCAGAAGTGAGGCCTTACTTTATAGTATCAGAAGGTAACATCAAGGAGAGCTGTTAAACACATACCCAATTTATGGTCTTCTGTGTGGAATCTTTTACACCATGCTCCACTCCTTAAGCTAATGAAGGTGTTGGTGATTCATTCTTTTAATGTAGCTTTGCTACTATCAATGAATATTGTTCTCATTTATTGTGTATCTGAACATACTTATTTGTCTGAGTCTATATCTTTGGTGAGATTAATCTTAACTCTTTTGCATAAGTAAATCATAACTGTGTTTCATTTGTTTACTCCAAATTGTCTTCACCAAGGTAATTTCTGACTTGTTTTGCACTGATAGTGATATTCCTGATTTGAGGCAACTAAAATTGTTCAATATGTCTTATGAAAGTGTTACTGAAGTAGCCTTGTCTTGCTAAGACTTGCTAAATCCCCAGGTTCTTATTTCTGTGGACAAAAGCTTGGACAAAAGGGAGAGTTGGAGAGGGAACAGGCTCTGTGGTAGAGTCTGTGTCATGTGGGACAGGTGGCACTACAACTCTTGGCATATGCTGTTAGATGACCATAAGAAGCCTCAGTAATATTGGCAGCCTCCCAGAAATCTTCATGTGGTGGTTGTAAGTTCAGTGATAAAAATGAAACCTAGCAATAGCAGCTAAAATACTCCAGGGGTTTGTGGTGCAAATGCAGGTGTGAGATGCTGAAAGAGCATGCAGAGGTTGAAGTAGGTGTGCTTGAAGACTTCGTTAGCTGGTTAAGAAATGAAGGCATTGGTATTTAGCTAACCCTTCAGTCTTAACTAAGTGGCTGCTTAGTAAAAAGTGCTAGTTCTGTCTTCTTTTGTGTGAAAACACAGATCACCCAAACTGGCACTTTGCGTCTATTGTACCTGAATGTGTCTACCTTGAGCTGGTTTGAGCAGGTGAAGGACATTGTCTGAACGCTCCTACGAGGCACTTAAAGCTTAGGCTTAAGAAGCTCTTTCTATATATTCACTATTTGCTGTTCAAACCAGTTTGCTAATATTGTTCCCAACGATATTTTGAATCAAACATGTTGTTCTAGTGTGCATGTGGGGAAAAATCCTGCTTTGCTGTTTTATAATTAGCTCTTGTAACTTCTGAAAATGAATGACCCTGTTTGTACCCCTCAGCACAGATGTTTTGTATTGAGGCCATCTCCAGTGCATGGTTATGTACATCAAGAGAAACCTCTACTTACTTCCATGCTGCTTTTGTAGCAAAGTCACACTTAACCGAAAAATGCTGCATTCTGGTTTCCATCTCTGTTAAGACCCATTGTAAGCCATGTTATGAAAATTCCTGAACGAGTTCCAATATTGGAGACCTGCTTACCTGTTTCCAATAGAAATGACAAACCCAATCTACTTGAAATGTTTAGTCTGTCTAGTGAAAATCTTATATTTGCAAAGGTTATCTCCTTCAGAACTTTCTACCAGCTTCTTCCAAATGTCAAACAGAAAGTTTTAGAATTCCTACGGGTGCTGGACAGCATGGAAAGCAAGCAGAGGGGAGAGATATTCAGAGAGATATCACACCTCTACTCGTAATCTTCTTAGTGATGACCAATTTATTGGGGCATTAGATTTTAATTTTACTGCCTACTAATGCTCACTGCCCTCCTGCTCACACAGCTGTGAGAGCGTAAGGCACAAACAGTAGTTTGCAAAGTTCTGTTTGCTTCAACCCAGTAAAAACTGCGCTAGTGGTCAGAGGGGGTGAGGAAGGCAGATTTACCTGAGTACCTGAAACTGCAGGATGTGTGTGACTTTTGGAGACGCCACCCTGGCTGAGCTGGAGTGGAGTTTCCCTCCATGAGCTCTCAAAGTAGAACTGATGAGACCTGATAACATGGGACCTTCCAGAACTATTCTTATGGTGTTTTTTTGAAGCGGAACCTCAGTTCACCAAGCAGTGCTTTTAGCTTCTAAAACACCTGCTTGGGTGCTATGGAGTGAAAGTATTCTACCCCTATTTATCCAGTGCCACCTGCTGAGCCAGCGACTGCAGCGTGCACCGTGTCTCTTGCAGTTGTGGTGCTGCATTGAACCAGATGATGCTCTCATAGTTTAACTTGGGTGTAAGGGCTGCTCCTGCCTTTGAAGATGTGTTTCTGGAAATTTGTAAGAGGTACCTTCTGGTTTTCTTTCACGTTGTGCTGGGTAAGGTTTGTGCCCGCTCCTGCAGCTCAGAGCTTCTGCTTAAACAGCTCCGTGATCTCCAGTAGCTTTAAAGGGAAAATGGGGCTCATTTTATGTGCTACTCTTTTCCTTGTATTTTTTTGTAAGAGCGCAATTAAAATGCTATTTACTATAGGTTGCCCTCCAACCCCCACCCCCACCCTTCTTAATTGTTTACTTGAAGCTCAGAGAGCACAGTTCATTGTTAGGAAGAAAGAGAATAATTCAGACAACTTGGTCAATCAGTCTGCAGCTTGTTTTAATTTTTACACTGCCTCTATTGTGTGGAAAATATGACTTTTATAAGCATGATAGTGCATCCATGAAATGAGAGGTTTTGAAAATGTTACATCCAGAGAATGAGAAGTTTTCAGAAATTGATTATGTACTCTTGGATGATACTGTCATTTAAGCTGTTGCAGCATTTTTAGGTGTATGCTTTACAAGTATTACAACCAGAAATCTACATGAAAGGAACAGTGTTTCCAAAGTCAAGTACTCAGAAGCTAGGAAATACTGGATTTATGGCTGTTTGTACAAATGTAATTCTGCCCTCTTGTATGTGCTTTCTGCAGAGTGAATGGGGCAGGAGTCCCAGAGAAAAACAGTGCACAATCACGTAATCAGAGACTTAATCACAATGCATACATACATGGAACAGAATGGAGGTTGTGTGTGCAGCCATAAATCTGACATTCCCTGAGTTTCAGGTACTTGATGTTGAAAGAATTTCATTTAAGTTGTAACATTGGTTGGTTTTAGGTACAGTTTCCTAACTTTGGAAGGGAAGGAAGGCTAAAAGACGTTATGCAACTGTGAAGGTTGCATGCAACTCTGGATGGAAGTTCAGGGTAAGGGGCTGAACTTCACAGCTGGTCTGATTCTCAAGTAACGCAGCACGAGCTGCTTTCAATGGGAGCACTGCAGTGCTGGCCCCAGTAATAAGCTCACTGTAACTACCCTGCCTTTTAGACCTTCACCCTTCAGCATTGCCAGAGAAATCGTTGCCAGCAGAGTTGTAGGGGTTAACAGTGGTGGCTGGCAGGACGAGAAAATTGTCTCGCTGTGGTGGCAATTAATTGCCAGATTCAGATATTGTAGGCATGAGGAATGCCAAACTCTATCTGTTTACCTTCTGAGTGAAGAAAAGTGAAGCAGAATTTCATGCGCTGGGGAAAAAATATAAAATCTCATGGCTTGAAGAGTTGTGGGGGTTTTTTTGGTGGTGGGGTTTTTTTCCCCTGCTGCGTCTTATCAAGAGAGTCCAGATCTTCAAAGATTAATCCACAAGATGGATTAACAATGGGAATGTGAGGGAGTGAAAAAAATTTAGATTACTATCATCTGCTGAATTTGAACTGGTGGTGTACCCAGATTGACTATTTCTCAGTGCATCAAGATTTTTGGAAAAGAATAGGTGGTTGTAAGAAAATTCAGTTTTTCTTCTGTAAATATCCCATCCAATCTGATGGATAATTGTTGAAAAATGTAACATCCATCTTGCACAAAACAAGCCAACCCAAAACAAGCTATAGCTGTTCAACTGTTCCTCTCAGCAGTGAACTGCTTTTGGGAAAACTCCCTGAACTGGGCACAGTTTGTCTCCCTTGCTACCCTGGCTTGCTTCTACATCACAGCCTAGAATTGCCTGTGCTGCTGGAGAACAAGTGGGGTTTGTGCATCCCACACTGTATTTGGGTTAGAAAGCTTGCAGTCAAGTGAGTGGATTCTTGGCCTTCGACCCCTTGCTTTTTAATACCTCACCTCAGTTGTGTAGCTCTCATGTGGAACTGCACTGATCAGAAGTGTAATGTGAAACTGATTTTGCAAAACAATAAATTGCAGAGAGCTCGAGGAAGCAGGTGTTTTTGGTTAGTAAATTGCACATAAAATACAAAACATCAGTAAATGGAAGCCTTGGCCCCAGGAGAGGAGAAGCAGTGTTTAGCCCCTTGCTTTCCTTATGCTGGTGATTGGTTTAAGCTCACTTGCCTTTGGCCCCAAAGGGGGCTGTTCCAGCAGCCTGGAATAGCCAGAGCACTGCAGAAGCCCAGTCACAACCTCCATGTCTGCCGTTCTGGGGATTGTAAATAGCGAGTTACGGCAGCAAGGAATCTGCGCTTCACTTGGGAATACCTCTGATACAGGGATTTCCCAAACTGCTGGATTTGCCGACTGTATAGACCCTGCTTGTGGCCAGAGTGGCATAATTCACTAGATCATCTGGACCCCAGGTTCTATGATGCTTCTGTCCTTGTAATGTATTATGATTCTCAAAGGCAAATGAAATCGCAACAAGAAAAACTAAAAATTAAAAAAAACTTAAACCAACAAAACAAGTCCCCCTCCCCAAAAAAACCCCCAAAACCTTCCTTTGCAATTTACACTGAACAGCTTTTCATGAGGTTCACACTAACTGCAGTAATAAAATGTAGTTGATATTGAATTAATCTTACCAATTTGATGCATGTGGTAAGAATGATGGTTGCTTCAATCCTTACTGTACCAAAGATGTATAAATGTAAACTGTGTTTGCTGAACTGGAGCTCTCTTTAATGTTGACTTCTAGCTGTGCTGCAGCTAAACCCATGCCCAGATCCAAGACTGCAGACGCTCACACACAATTAATCTCACAAATTTATGAATGCCAGAGCATGGAGCAAAATGAAAACAACTGGAGGAATGTATAAGGGGAATAATTGGACTGTATCCAGATGTGCATGTGTAAAACATCACTGATTGACTCCTCCCCCATATCCTGCCTGAAGAAAGGAATTTTTTCAAAAATAAACTGGGGTTATTTGAAAGAAGTTGTGGTGTCTGAATGAAATCTAATAGGCAGGGTTAGTGGTAATTAGGTAAATTCTTTGCTCCTTATTTTTTTTTGATTTTGTTTTGTTTTGAATTTTTTTAGTATCTCTGAATTTAGCAGTTTCTTTATAGTTTCAGTATTATAGCTGCAGCTTTTGCTACACCGATTTGAGCTGCAGGATAGTGGAGGAGAATCACAAGGATTGTCTAAGTGTGTGCGCTGTTCATTGAAAATTTTATGAGCAGCACTAGGTGTTTGTAAGTTGTGTATCAGGATGTTGTGGTGGTGAAGGCTGGTTAAGAGGAAAAGGGCACTTGAAAAATTATAGAGAGAGAATTTACTAAACAGAAAGGGAAAAAAAAAAGAAACGGCCCTTCCTTGTGTGGTATTTGCAGATTGGAATAGAAATGAAGGTAACAAACATGCTGTTACACAGAATTAGCCCCATGTCTGACTTTCAGGGCAAGAGCACTGTCAGTGTCTGCAGGGTCTTTGCTCAGCCCCGCTGTTTGCTGTCTGACAGGTCTGCGATTACAGCGGGGATGGGAAGAGAAGAAAAGGGAAGGGAAGGAAAAAAGTCTAGACTGGAGAAAAGTCAACTTTTGCTTTACTGCTTTGTTGATTTAAAAAAAATAAATAGATAAATCTGTCATTTCCTTATTATTTTGAAGAACTTTTCATATTCTTCCTCTTTAATAAATTGCATTGCCCACCTTTTAAACGCTTGTGTGCTTTCTCAGCACAAAGTTTTCCTAGACATTTTGTAACACTTATTTTTCTCCCCAAATTAAAATAGCAGAAACTTTGGCTGAGTTTCACAAAACACCCTCACAGGCTTGCTCTACTGTCTTATGTTTACTTTGGTTCTATACCCAAATAGGTTGAGAAAAAAGAAAGAAATAGCACTGAATCTTCTTAAAAACTGCAGTCGATACTTACTGCGGGGAAGGCTCGTAATGTTCAGATTCTTTTTCTAGTCCTTGCTCACACAGCAGTGTCCCTGAAGCCAAGGACATGAAAATAAAAAAAATTCTTTGGGGTTTGAACCACGAGACTGTAGCCACCTCCCTCCACTAAAGCCTTTATCACAGAAGCACTCTGTGCCGATTTCTTTGCACAAAATCTTGTTTTAGGTTTCAACCTTTATTTTAGCTCTGCTTAAGATGGGGTTGAAGCAATATTACAGTTTGGCTCCTGTCGAAGGGATGGGTTAGAGCTTAGGTTTTCTGTGCTTCAAGGAGTTAGGCTTCCCCCCCCCCCCGCTTCTAATGGAAAAGGACACACTATAATGTCCAGGCAGGCTCGTATTGTTGCCAGGGATGTAAAATTCTTGCACTTAAACTGAATGAGCACAGAGGCACAATACTGTTTTTATGCCAGGTATAAAATTGCCAGACACAAATCTGATTTAGCAGAATACGTGAATATGTTTTTGAACTTAGTGTCACAGTGTTTCCACTAGAATACAGTGAACAGTCTTTTTGAAAAATAGCAATAGTCCTTGAGTAAAGAGCTCCAGGGGTTCATCTGAAAATGCTTTATAGTTGGAAAGAGTCTTTAAAAAAAAAAAAAAAAAATTTAGAATTGCCACAGCTCGTCATGTTACTTCACTGAAACTGCAGCAGCTGTTGAGGTGAGATGGAGTTGCCTTGGCAACAGCACATATTGTATAACAGTACCACACCACCATCAAACCAGTGAGGTGAGAAGTAGTTTAAAAGCATTACTGAATTTTTATGATACGTCTGCTACGTTTTCAACCTTGTGGTTGGCTGAGTTTACCCAGTGTAGCCTTCCTGGAGCCCAGAAACCTCAGCTGCTGAATGCTGTTTGGTGAAGAAGAGGGAGGAGGGGGGGCGGGGAACCACTAATTTTTGTTGTTTTTTTGTTTAAATGCTGCAGTTAAGCTGTCTCTACATAACTGTTCTTGTTGATTATGCTTATGCTCGCAATGCAATTATTACTTTATGTAAACGCATTTTTCTCTCCTTTTTATGCCTTCTAGTCCAAGCATGAGTGACTTTTTTTTTACTTTTTTGAATAATGAAAGCGGGAGATATTTAGAAAAATCTATTTAAAACTTGCCCGAAAGCCCCCAGACACGAAATTGGCCTGGTTTTAGGGTTGCGTTACAAATTTAGGCATTCAAATGGTGAGGTTTCTGTCTTCTGTGATGACACAGGGTACTGTGCTTTCTTTCCAGTTTGCTTGTTTTCCAATCCTTTGTGCTTCCCACAGCTGTTTCATTTAATAAATGATCACTTCCCACCACACTGTTCACAAGAGATATGTTTGCATGCCCCTCCCTGTATATCATGGATTCAACTAAAGAACTTCAGATCTACTATTTTATAAGTCCAGTGGCCTCCAAAAGATCTTTAAGGGTTTTTTTTCCTGAATTTATTTACTAACGAAGCGAATGTCTTGGTGGAGAGGTTGGTCATGTAACTTTTTCACCTACCTTCGCCATTATTGCAGTTCATTTTGGTTAATTTTGACAAAGATTCAGATCACCTTGAGTCTTTTGTGGGTGCTGATATTTAATGACATTAATTAGAAGCCAGCCAAAAACCACAAGGTAGGTGATTTCATACTTTTAAACATAAATCTGAAAACAAAACAAAACACCCTTGAACAAAAACATGGTATGAACCTTAAGGTGAGGGGGAAAAAGCAGCAAGAGGAGCAAGTGTTGTGAAACCCCTGCAAATCACAACCACCTGGTGAGAGCAGCGAGTCCCACGTAGCTTAAAGAACTGACTTCAGTTGTAATGCTCAAAACACAAACTTGGGAGATGCCGCCCAGAGCACTAGTTAATAATTATTGTGAGGAGCTTGGAGCCAGCCCAGGCTGCACAGGGCTGTTGGATCCTCTCGTGGGTTCCTGCATACCACAGTGATTATTGAATGCTTTTCCAAGGTCCATTGTATGTTCTTGCTTGTGGGATTTGGTGCCTCTAGTGCTGAGTTGTGAAACTCCATAACAAAGTTGTGTCCCAGCAGGTATGGTCCTGTTTCTGCTCTGTTGTGTTCTCTTGATCTGTGTGAACTGGTTTGAAGTGTCCTGTACAGACCTGGGTGCAATGGCTTCTTGTGCCTGGGAGCTGATTGAGATGCAGAATATATTGTAGAAATTGTTCTTGTGGAGTTGCTACTGCTGTTCTTCAGAATCAGAGGATGTTCCCAGGTATGTCTCCTGCTCAGCTGTATTTCAGGCACCTATGCTGATAACCTCATCAGAATTCAGGACTCACTAATCTGAGTGTAGGCCCTTGGGAACAGATCTTCACTGAGTTCACAGTTGCCATGTGCAGAATGATACCCCACTGACAAAAATCACTTTAGCAGGACTTCATATGTTTTGTTCTCTCGTGTCCTTAGCACAGGTGATGCTGTATTCACTCTTCCAGTATTGGTCAGTCCAGCAGAGGATATTTGATGTTTGTAGGTTTTGAAGACAAGGAAGAAGACGCTGAAGTAATAGTGATGACGGAGGGATCTTTCCTTTCAGTAGACTTTAAGCCCTATTCATCTATCTAGCCCAAGCACTGCTCTGTTCTAGCAGATGCAGTTTGTTGTGTGGTTGCACAGCTGGGCACTTCATACTTACGTTAAGTGAGGCTGCACAGAGGCAAGTATTAAAAACCAGTTATCAGTTTGTAAATAATCCTCCTTTTCCTAACATGATATGGGTTTGCAATGTTTGAAACAGAGTCTAGCTACAACATCAGAGGAAGGCCCATGTTACTGGAAGGCTGCCAGGTGACCTTCAGGCTTTTAGTCATGGTGAGGAGGATTGTTAGCCCTTGGGGCAAGACGTGTTACAAGTGTTTTTGCAGTGCCAGTTTGGGATATTCCCTAGATGCTCCTACTATGCGAGTGGTGGTAACAGTCCTGTTACCAGTCTGAGTTCAGCAGTAGATTGGCAGTATTTGCATTTCTCAGACCTGCCCACGTTCTGCTCCCGTTGCATCACAGACTCACACATTCAAATGTATATTTTAACCAGTAATCAGAATATGACTAAGTTCTACTGCGCCATCTCTCTTGATTAACCACAAATAACAGGCTTAATAACTAGCAGTTTTTTGGCTGAAACATTTTGTTAATTGCTTATTTTAGTTGCTTCTGTGATTTAGCCTATTCAGTCCTCCAGTAGTTTTAAGTAATAGCTTCATTTTTGAAAGGTATTTTCTATTAGCTGAGGCAACCAAATTATTGTCTTGGCAGTTGGAGTACAACATATGTACCGAAGCAAAAACCATTAGGAAGGGGATCAGAAAACTGGTTAGTATGTCAGGCTGTTAGTTGTCATGAGCATTTCTGTGTTCTGCTCAGAAGGGGTTTTTTTTCTCCCTTACATCTTTGAAGGAAGTTTTATCCTGGATTGTAGAGAAAAGGCATCACTAATTCTGATCTGTTGATTACCTGCCGTTTGGGAATTGTATGGTAGCTGTGTGTGCTCCTTTGTTCCTCTTTTCCATTTGATTGGGGTTTCTCTTACTTATAGATCAGATCCTTAAAGAAATTGTATTTGAACTCATTCTGTCTCTCTTTATAATGGCAAATGAGAGAGGCTGATATTTGAACACACTTACTGTGGAAGAATTACCATAATGCTCTGTCTTGCCTTAGTGTCCTTTCTCTGCTGGTACTGAGGGACAGACCAGCATCTGTCCATGCTGTAGGCAGAATTGTTGAATCGTTTACTGAATCGTTGCTTGTATTTTGAGTTTTGCTGTCTGTCTGTCCCCATGGTTGCCATCATCACTGCAAGTAACATCCCCTCTTCTCATGGAAGTGAATGTTTCACTCCATAGCTCAGTGGATTTTGTCATGATGGCCACCTTGGCATATCTAACTGGAGGGGAATGAGAATATCCCTGAAGCCTCATGTCTCTGAAACTTAATGCAGTTTTCTGCAGGAATAGCAGTTAACACTCTGAATGCCCTCACTGAAGCTCCCATAGGTCCAAGCGGGAAAAATCAGGCAGGTAGTGAATGCACACCCCACAGCTCTGATAACGGTGGCCTGATTCCTGCCTCAGAACACCGTGTGTGCCCTGTGCTGCAGTGTGTCTATAAGAGCTTTGACTAGGCTACCTGGCTTCTGGGAATCCTGAATAAGTGACCAGGGCCCTTCTTTTCTGATTAGGAAAGGTTTCCATGGGGTAAACAAGTATTTCCAGGAAGTGTTGTCTTATGGTGCCTTAGCTGGAACACATCTATTATACTAACTGCTAGAACATGGGGCCTCAACAGGATTAGCACACTGAAACACACAGAGAAAGAAATCATTTAAGTATGAATTGATGTACCCTTGTGTTCTGTTAAAATGAAATTTGTTGATTTTCCCATTCATGGAGTCACTTAATAAGTGGGAGAGACTGGAGATGGCTTGAGCATGGTAAAAAGCGTCGGTATAAGAGATGACAATGACTCCTGTCTGAAAAGAAGGGTTGTATAAATAGAAATATTCTAGTTTAATTAACATGGGATTAATCACTGCTACAGAACTGGGTACAGTATCTCTTCTGTTATTTGTTTTTATATAACTTCTGTTCAACCCGTGGATCCTTGGCTATTGATAAAGGTCATGAAAACTGACTATAACTTTAATCGGTGTGAGTGGCTTTTATGTGATACATCATGCCTTGAGAGAGACATGTTTCTAAGCATATCTAATGTGCTATCTGTTTATCTAAATTTTTTCCTTTTTGTTTCCCACTTTTGCAATGCCCTTTTAATTTTATTGCCTGGCTAACAAGTGAGAAGTAAATTCAGGATAGAAGTTTAAATATTTTGCAAGAAAGAATAGTCTTGTAACTAAAACATAAGATGAAAAGTTAAAAGCTATGATTGGGATTCTGATTCTACTGTTTATCTTGTTGTTAAACTCACTGTAAAGCGATACTGTCAACATAAAATCAGACTTCAGTCTGCAATTTTGTTATCTGTTAAATGTAAACAAAACTTTACCATAATGAAAAAGCTAAGGGAAAAAAAACACGGGTTTTGACATCGTGTGTATTGACAGCATTTTGAAAAGTAGCAATTCCTTTCCTGAATCAGATCAGTGTGTTTGTCAAAGCAGCAAATGCCAGATGCTCAAGAGGACCTAGAGCGCTGCAGCCCCCCCAGCAAACTCCTGGGCAACATTTGGATCACTCCCTGGCTTTATGAAACTTTATTTTCCTTGCATGGGTTCCTTTTTCCTTTGCTAATGCAGCTGGGGACATCCATAGGAGAGGATTCCTGGAATCACACTGAATTTTCATCTCAAGGATGCTTGGCATCAGTGGAGGTCATAGCTTAAGTATGTGCTTTGTTTAAAGAAACTTCTGTTTATCAGCTTTCACAGAGGAAATGCAACAGTCAGTGACTTGTTAAATTTCATCTTCTGTTTATATTGGAAAAAAGAATATTCACAAACAAAGGAAATTTATGTTAAAGCTACAGAGTGGTAGCTGGGTGCTTAGAGGAACAGGTAGGACCTTACACTACTGAATACAGTATTGGTTTTGTTTGTTTTAGATTAAAACATCAAATTAATGCCTCTGATTGCTAATATAAAGTACCACGAATCTTCTCATTAAGACTTCAGTTTAATAATTAATGCTTATAGGGAGTGCAGAGATCCATTATGAAGTGCATAAAGGCAAAAAATAAATATTGACTAAGCATTTCAATGCCAGTGTTCAACAAGGGGTTAAAAATCCTGCACATTTTTGGTAATGTTAGAAGCCCTGCTGGGTGGAGTAGGCAATGGGCGTTTTACTGTAGATGGGTTTGCTAACCCTTTGCTGTGCAGCTGGAATACAGACTCGGGCAATGGCCAGCAAGAAAGTGGATTCTCGGCAAGCTGGGTTTCATGAAGCCTATTTTTAAAACCCTTTTCTGTGCAAGAGAAATTTAGTGTTTTCTGCTGCAGGAGGAGCAAGGATTTTAACCATTTTAAAATCACTAGCTTTTTCTGGTAAATACTGTAGAAAAAGCATTTCAAGAACAGCGTTAAAGAGTTAGGAAGGCTCATTAGCAACCAGTTGCCAAAATATCTGTTTCTACATACTCTACCCAAGTTAGAATAATCAAATTAAATGAAAGGTGTTTTTTGCATCTGGTTTTGAATCTGGAAATAAGTTGATACAGGCAGGGATTCGCTGGACAGTTTAATTACTGTAATCAATTTGCAGTAAACCTCATGAAAATCATATTTTCTTATTTCACTGTGAAGACGGATGCATCCTTACATAAAGAGAAGTTTGCTTCCTCCTTTGTCTCCCTGTTGACAACTATAAATTTTCAGTTAGGTTTTTGTAAAGGGTAACTACACATCAGAAATCCCGTCTGTATGAAACGCTATGGAAAGTGTAAGTATCCACAGAGGTGGTCAATAAGCTGTGCTGCTAACAACAGAAGATCTAGGAAGAAATGTCTTTTTATTATGCTTTTCAAAAATAGCCTCTGAAGATTCCACACGGGTGCTTTGTGGGAGGGCATTCCACACTGCGGGAGCAGAACGAGTGCCTTTAGGCATCTGAGGTCAAAATGTGGGCAAGGACGCCAGGCATTTATAGTTGTATTTTCTCCCTGCTTACAAAAAGAAATAAAATTACTCAACAGTTTAGGGATAGTTTATATAGCAAGCTTAATTTGGGGGTAACCAACACTTCATTGGAACAAGTTACAAGAAGCTTAGACTTCTAAGTTCTTCATTATTTCCATAATGACCTTCTTTGCTGTGTACAATGCAGAAGTTCCTATAGCTTTCATGTGAAACACGTGAAATGGTGCTTTTCTGCAAATCATTTGCCACTCAGATGATGGACTAACACCCTACTCTGCCAAATGGAAAAGATGAGGAGCTACTCCTGGGCTAGGCTGGTACCCAGCCAGGAGGGGATAAAGTAAGGCGTGGTGCTTGATTTCCCAGAGTCTTGAGCTCTTTGTTTTTGGAGCAGACCCAGATGTTGACCTCTTCAATGGAAGATGGAGGTGCCTCTGTGGATTGAATCTCCTTCTCAGCTGGACTTGCCCCGGTCTCTGGGTTTGGTCTGTACTCGCAGTTCATTCCATTCGAGTGGCTGTGTAAATAGCAGAGTAAAAGTGGGGTTTAGTTCCAAGGAGCTCTTGTCCTTTTTAAGTTGAGTTTGCTGTTTTATTCCCTCTGTGTCATTTAGATAAGAGGTTTACACGCATCTGTTGCAGAATTTTTACTCTTTTGACTTTAAGCTGTTGATTCAAAATGGAGGCACTTAAGTGAGCTGAGAGAATAGGGTGGGGACTTAACTCTGCAGTTCATACTAGTGCTTCATTTTCTTTAACTTAATTTTGTTTTCCTAATATCTAACCATAATAATTTTTACTGCTTCTTAGACTTTTTAGTGAAGAGTAATATAAAAGAAGAATTGAATGCTGGAGCTTTTTCAGCATTGCCTATTTAAGTGTTTCCCACTTAACCAAGCAGCGAGTCAGTTTTTTTCCATGGTGTCTCTGTTAGTTAAAACATCTCATTATCATTAAGTCCTATAGCATGAATCTCTATAGAGATCAATGAAAGTCCTGGTGATGATGATACACATGTTCTTTGTTCCTCGTTTGCCTTTGGGAACATTCTCTTGGCCTGTGTTCTGTGACTGTTCTGTGTTGTGCCAACCCCACACCAATACATGTGCTTTCGATATGAAAGATGACGCTTCTCCAATTATTTTCTGTCTGGCTTCCTAAACAACAACAATATAAAGATATATCAGCTTTCCAGATGAATTATTCCATCAGATCTCTGTTAGATCAATTAAGTAACAATTTTGATTCTGTATTGAAAATTTCTAACTTTTTCTGTTTGTGTGCCATTAGTAAGTCAGTCCGTAGATATTTTAGGTACCTGTGTAGCAGTTTCTTCCATAACCTTTTTCTAACTATATTAACATCTCTACAGCCAGGTCACTATTTGCTGGGGTCTTTTTACTGTGAGAGACTCTGAAATACTTTAAACTCATCCTCATTAAATTCTTCTCCACCCCAGCCCCACCTCACCTTTAGGACATGGATAGACAGGGAACAGGTGTTGTGATTCTGTAGTTAACAGCTCTTTTTGAGTGAGTCCAGAGGATGCCATGAAGATGCTCAAAGGGCTGGAGCACCTCTCCTTTGAGAATAGGCTGAGAGAGTTGGGGTTGATACCATGGAGAAGAGAAGGCTCCAGGGAGACCTTAGAGAACATTCCGGTATCTAAAAGGGGCTCCAAGAGACTGAGGAAGGACTTTGGACAAGGGCGTGGAGTGGCAGGACAAGAGGGAATGGTTTTAAACTGAAAGGGGATAGTTTTAGATTAGATATTAGCAAGAAAATCTTTCCTATGAGGATGGGGAGACCCTGGCACAGGCTGCCCAGAGAAGCTGTGGCTGCCCCATCCCCGGAAGTGTTCAAGGCCAGGTTGGACGGGGTTTGGAGCAACCTGGTGTAGTGGATGGTGTCCCTGCCCATGGCAAGGGGCTTAGGATGAGATGAGCTTTAACTCCCTTCCGAGCCAAACTCTTCTGTGATACGATATTTTTCTTTTGAAGAAGTGCTGTTTTGGGGGGATGAAGAGGAGAGCATGTGTGAAGGCAGTGAGGATTTTCTTAAACTGCAGAGTAAGTCAAGCACTTGCAGCCTAATTTAAATTAATTAGAAATGTGTGCTTATGAAACTTAGCACCTGACATGAGTCAACTTTTGTGCTAAATGATCCAAATAATGAAATAATGAAGATCTTTCTGGCTATGTTGTTTAAGATGAGGGAATTTAGAATCCAATGGTAATTAAAGTGTAATTATTTTAGATTAAGGGGCATATGCCTGTTACTATATATAAAATTTTTTTCCGTATCAGTGAGGAAATAAAAATTCCATGATGTGTTTCTCTTAAAGATGGTTTTGTGTCCTAGTGTTCTGGAAGGCTCTGGGATTTTCTTTTTGCCGGCAGTGTTCCCATCTTCTCTTACCTGTGAGGAGGACGTAGTGCCTGCTTCGTAAGAGTGCAACATGTGCTTTCAGTCTCTTTACAAACAGCGACCTTCTCTGCCAGAAGTACCCAGAAACAGTCAGTGGGCTTTGTCCACATACAATCTGTGGCCAGAGCTGTCTTTCCATTTCTCTGGTTCCTAACTTGAAAAACACTTCTCGCACCAAACGTCTTTAGCAGGAGATGGGGGAGGAGAAGGGGGAAACGGAAGTGAGTGCAAGAAAAGCAAGGGGACTTGGGGTTCACCTGTGAAGGCTCCGTGCAGCTGCCAAATGAATTTGATTTTAAGCTCTAGTTTTGTGTTCTTAGACTAAACTGTGTTTTCCCCCTGTCTGAAGTAGGTTCTCCCCCTCCCCATTTCTAAAGTGCAATTTCAGGGCAGATTGAAATGTATTTGAGCTATTCTGGTTCCAAATGTGAATTTCTTTTAACTGTAAATTTTCCAGGGCTGTAACACTTCTTTTTGGGAGAATTTTTTTCCCTTTTTGAGTAATGGCAATTAGTTCTGTAATGTATTTTATTTAAATATACATACATTTAGCCTTGTCTATTGCCATGTACTTTTTCTCTGGGTATTACTGGTAATTATATCGTTTGGTAATGTATTAGTATAAAACCCTCATTATTTCAAGCTATGTCAGTATAATGTATTATTAGACATTTAAAACAAATCCAAACTGCTAGACAATCTAGTTTTTGTAACCTTGGGAATGTCCTCAAAGGAGTGTAGAGTGTTATTTCAGCAAAATAAATTAATTGAGACAGTAATTAAAATATACATTTAACTTGAATAATGTGAATGCAAAAAATGGATTACGGAAAATTGAATTGCTGAATACGATGTTTCAATAGCTCTTGGGCAGAAGTAGAATACTTTTAATGAAGGCTTTATTTCAGTATTTTATTTCAATACTTTTGAGGCTTTTGGAGGGCAGAGAGGAGCTAGCTGAAATGTTTTCTTTGGTTTATATTGTATTTTTAAAATTGTGTTGCATGGACAACTTTGCAATAAACTGTCCTCCCCGCTTTGATCTCTGAGTGTCCTGAGAAAAAAAATGAGCAGAAAAACTGTTTGTCTAAAATGTTCTTTATTACTTTAGAGCACGTTAAAAGTTGATCTCTGATAATAGAATTAACTGTGTGTGAAATGAGTTCGTTGAGAGCTAATAAGATGGTTTCTACCAGTAAGGCTTAGTTGTATGAATTCTGTTTTCGGACTCAATCCTAGAACGAATTTATTTGTGAAAAATTACACACTTGGGAGTTTGCTAGTTTGTTTCAGTATTATAGGTTCTCTGCTGAAATTCGAGTTTGTACGTATATTTTTAAGGTAGTTGTCTTGTTTTCACTTGGATTTTTGTTGGCACATGGAAAGCATCTCAGTGTGTCAGTGTTGGAAGGCAGTTGTAATACATTCTTTCAGCAGCAGTTCCTTGTTGGTTGCAGTATCTGTAAAAGCTAACGACATTAAGGAGTAATGGAGTATATCTTTCAAAGCACAAGTAACGAGTAATAGGAGTGTTTTGACATAGTGTTTAAAGAAAAAAAAAAAAAGTCATGGAATTTGGTTTCCTGCCCAGAACTTTGACTGACTGTCTGGGAATTCAGTGCTGTATGTCAATGTTATGTAGAATTAGTGTATGTACTTTGGAGTGACTCTTTACAAACATAATAGTGTCCTACAAATTTAGGGCCAGCGAATTGATAGCCTCCAATATTTTGAGTCAGCATTGATGAAGAGTTGCATCGTTGAGGAAGTGCTGTGTTTCCAAGTAGATATTTCATTTTCTTCCAGAGGAGCAGCAGTGTTCATCTTTCCTGTCTGTAGTGCAACTGTATACTATAAAATGTCAACATTTTTGCAGGTGTTTCAACTTTCAGAGTTCAGTACACCTTTTTCATTGTCTTCTGTATTTGCAGTAATGTCATTACCTCTTGCATTACCATCATTTGTTTAGAGTTCTTTAACTCCTGGAGACTTTTTAAGCCATTGCACAATTCATAGGCTCTTTGAAACAGCTGAGGTTAAGCATCTGTAGAGAGTGCTGCTGGAGCAAAAAATTGCGTCTTGTTTTTGAATCTTTGAAAACCTTATTTTCATAATATCACTTAACCACCAATAGCTATCCAAGCTGCACACTGCACATTTTTAGAGCATGATGAAGACAGTTCTTGCATCTATTTTGATCATTGGTTAGAGGTTTTTTTCCTTAGGAGGGAGCTCCTTCCCTAATTGCGCTCTTGGGGAGTCCAACTGACAGTATCTTAACAAAGATGATTAAGTAAATGCAGGTGTTTGTCATCTTCACACAACTCCTAGTCTGCACAATGGTGTATTCAATCTGTATTTTCCTCCCTAAGCAAACAGCATGGAATGAAAGAGGGTGTTAGGTATGAATCAGAGGAATACTTGATTGCAGGAATCCAGACATGGGAGAACTGAAATTCTTTAAAGATGATGTTATTTTATACAGAGGAGAAATGACATATTTCTAAATGTCATTGCAAGAAAAGACAAGGTTTTGCATTAGTCTGGATTGGAAAAGATATGGAGAAAAGTAGGAAAACAATTAAAAATATCTTTGATTTTTTTAGTAAGGTTGTTATTTTGTGATAGAGAATATATCTGCAAGATTCTTCATTTGGCAGATGCTGAAGACCTCATCCTCCGTGCAGAAGCAAGGGAAATGCCTCCTTCTCCCAGGTGCTGATACTCCTGAGAGATGAGATGTGCTCATTGCTCACAGCGATGATGAAGGAGTCTCTGGTTGACTGAAAGTTTGTTGCTGCTTTGCTAAAAATTAATCTGTCAGCCAGAAGCATCACAGATGTTGTTTTCTGACTTGAGCAGCCCACTGGCCCCCATGCCCCTCACAGTGGCAGTCCGGCTTTGTTCCCAGGTCTGGGTTGTGACAGCGCACGATCTGCCTCTCAGCAGAAGCCTCTGGCTGTCACCTCCAGTGGGGGGAAACTGACTGAAGATGTGCTGTGAGTTTGTGCTTGCAGAGTGTTTAATTTGCCTCTTTCTTAGCCATGTGCTCTGCCCTAGCTGGCTACACGCATGGCTTTGGATGATCTGTTGGCATGGTCTGCTCTGGGCCTGCAGGGGAACTGCTGGTGGTGCCAAGGATTGACAGTCTCTAAGGCTGTGGTGTTATGGGTGTTGTCCTGTCGCTGTGGTTCAGCAAGGGCACAAAGGTGAGCTTGTTTGGAGCTCACAGAGGTGGTCTGTCAAAAAATTAATCAAGTTCTGCCATCATGCAAAAGGGCAACGGTAACACCTCAACAGTCCGTGGTTATTTCTCTCTATCCTTCCAGAGGTGCTGCTCTCAGCTTCCCCAACCTGTGGTACCTCCTGCTGACATCTGCCTGAGTTCACCACCTGCTGTGGTATTTAAAGGGAGCACATGGCCAAGGCAGTAGAGTTTGTCCCTCTGTTTCAGGTGTGTGCTGTAGGTTTGACATCCTTTCCCTCAGGGTGATGCTGGAACAGGACCTCTGTTTTCTGTATTCTACTGCAGGTGAATGGCTGAGCAGCACATCACAATGATTAGCAACGTGGCTGGTGTCTCTCATGGTACACAAAACAATGTACTGTTGTTAGCAAAGAGCTGCTTGGGGGCAAGCAACACTTGGACACTTTAATATACAGCACCTGCAGATACCATAACTGGCATACTCCTAGTAGCAGGAGCTTGCAGTCCCTTTTTTAATGACAGTAGCTTTGCTGCAACAAGTCCACAGAAGGGCAGCAAAGCTGGAGAAGGGTCTGGAGCATAAGTCTGGTGAGGAACAGCTGGGGAGGCTCAACCTGGAGAAAAGAAGGATATGGGGTGACCTTATTTCTCTCTACAACTCCCTGACAGGAGGGTGTAGCCAGGTGGGGATTGGTCTCTTCTTCCAGGTAGCAAGTAACAGGACAAGAGGAAATGGCCTCAAGTTGCACCATGGGAAATTCAGATTGGATGAGAGGGAGAATTTCTTTTTTTCCTGGATGCTCTACTAACCTTTTTTTCCACATTCCCATGCCTGTCAGGTTCCTTTTTCTGAGCTGAGTTTTTGTTCAGGGTTTGCTGTGATGAAGTCTGCAATCCCCCCTCATGTTTCAGTATCTACTGGGACAGGTGATGTACGTTCAGAAGCACCTTCTGTCTTTAGTTACAGAACAGAGACAACTTAAGGTCAGTTTGAGGATCAGCTTTGGTTGTGAGCTTCAGGAGTGTTTGTATTGGACATTTTCATGGAAACAGTCTTCCTGAGGAATATTTCTAGGGAGATTTCAATCTAATAGATACTAATTTCCAAGCACAGAGGGTTGCGGATTTTCCTAAACTTGGCTTTAATTATTTTAGGATATCTTTTGTCAAATTCTGAGACACATCTCAAAACCTTCCCTTGAAGATTTGACAGCGTTATGTCACTTAACATTTGAAGGTAATGGTCTTGATATAAAGTAGAAATAGTGCTTAGTGATTATGATGTATTCAGTTTTCTTTGTTGTTTTAATACAGGAACATCTCCAGGGCTAGCTACTTTACAAAAACAACCAGAAATGTTGTTATGATAGAGTAAGCAGGTGGTTTTCTCACTTTTGTTCATGTAATTCAACAGTTTTTCCTTGATGAAATTAAGAAGCCAGAGTATATTTATACGTATTATGAAAAGCAAGGAAGGAGGTAGCTTCAGACAGTTGTCTCAGAAGTTAATGTTTTCCATGAGCCAAGTATCTTGGCTTGATTTAAAAAAAAGAAAAGAAATGAGAAAAAAGAAAGAAAAAAAAAATCTGAAGTGTACCCTTCCAAAAATGCTACTATAAAAAAAAATAAAAGGAGGGGTGCTGGGGGAGAAGTCTTGACACCAGAAGCTCTGTCACAGCAGAGTTTCTCTTGGATGTCTGGAAAAAGTCTTTTACTTCTGGGATGCTTTCCAAAATATTTTCAGTGACCATTGCCACAGGCGTGAACTTCTTAATGCATTTTGCAGTAATCTCCACCACAGTGAAATTGATTACTGTCTGAAAGCTTTTAATGATAACAAGCAAGTAGGGCAGTATAAAAGCCATGAGCTAATTTGCCTGTGTGCATTATGTTGCATCTTCAGGAGTCTTGCAGACGCAGATGTGTCGCCTCAGGAAAATCCTGCTTAATATTTTGTCCAAAATTATGTAATTGCGAATTTGTCATTTTAATTTTAGTAAAAAGGATTACTTTTCCTCACACACAAAGGATGTGGCCTCTCTCCAGATACTTCAGTTGGTACCAGAGGACGGTGTCTGGTGGCTTCCTGAGTTTTAGCTTTTCTAGGATTCACTTTATAGAGACTGAAATACATACGAAAACCAGAAGCGTTTTAAGAGATGCCTTTACAGCAGAAAACAAGGGTGCTGTACCAAAGGTGCACCTTCTTCCTGTACCTGACAGGGAATTTCAGGAAGCTTATAAATGTGAAGTTCTCTTGCTATGTACAGCTTAAGGGAATCCAGGAAGCTGAAAATACAGTTCAGCTTACTGGGGTTTTCCATCTTATCTTAGTATTCCTAATGTAAGAGATCATTAGAACTGGAGAAGTTCATCCACTCAGACCATCATGGTCTCAAGACTGAACCCTGAGCTGCATGTCCATCTGAAGAGAATAGATTTTAAGAATTCTCTTTTTTTCTGTAAATAAAAAAATCCCACCACTAAAACTTATGTGTGTTTACATATGTAAAAATATTTTTATACACACACACATACGTATAATAAGCAAAACTGTAAACTTGCAGAATGAAAAGCCAGATCTCGAAGCCACTGGTGTGTCGTTGTCCCTCTGTGCCCTCTGCCAGCACAGACATCCTGCACCAGAGCCCTTCATCTTCTGCTATCGCTCCCACAAACCTCTGAGGTTGTTGGATCATCTGCAGTGGGTGAAGAGTGAAAAACAAAAATTTGAGCACCAGGGGAGAAAAACAAGCTGTCCTCAGCAGGCTTCATTGCAAGGGATAAAAAGGTCAAAAGATACTTCCCCCCCACCACCACCTTCACATCAGCCACTAGATGCATCCAGCAGAATTTTTCCAGACTGTCACTGGTTCATCAGTCGGGGCTTTCTCTCAATTTTAAATGCCAGCACCACTTCAGTTCAGAGGAATTGCTGGCTTCTTTCCCAGACAAGATTTCCCAAATTCAAAATGACCTTTCAAGATCCTAACTAATAGGAGCTAAACAGAGATTTCCTCTTCATCAGGCCCTTTCTCACATTGATCCTTTTACTGACAGCACAGACCAGTGAAAGACCAGCCCCTCACTTGTGATAATAAACACCTCTTTTGGAGAGGGGCAATCTTAAATCACATTGAATTTTTTATATATTCCAGAAACTATTACCCTTCTGTTTGATGCACTGATTTTGTAAAGGCATGGGGAGTACCAGTGAATTACTGTGTTTCTTCTATTATTTTTTATTTAATGCAGCCATTCAGGCTCTGCACTAATGCAATGGGATGCCTACTCAGCCACCCCTCATTACTGAGGGAAATGAGAGGTGGACAATGGAAAAGATGTTTATCTGGGTACCATAACATGGGCACCTCTGTGCAGGCGGCATCCCCAGGGGGCTGGCTTGGTGCAGCAGGTTTGATAGCTCCCTCTCAAGGGCCAGCTTCATCACTCAGCAGAACACTCCGCAAGGATTCTGTGCCCGTCCTCTCCGCCAGGCAAGGACAAGGAAGAGTTTGGGGCTGTCCAGCTCGGAGGAGGTGGGCTGTGGGGTTTTGCTCTGGTGTGTGCTGCAGGAATGCAAGCAGCAACTTCAGCTCCCTGGAAACCTTCAGTTAAAGTTGGAAACCTGCACTGCAAAATAGTGATGTACAGCCAGCCTGTATTGGTGTCTGCGTGGGAAGGCTTTAAATGTAGCAGGATAGTAAACTCCTTTCAAGAAAGACACCAGTGATCATTTCTTGAAAGGAGGGAGTATTTCAAATATGGAGTTGTGCACTCTTGTGGTTCTGGTTCTGATGATGTTTGGGCAGAAGGAAAGTGCAGAAACAAATGTAATACTGGTTCTTATAGGAGAAAAACACTGTGGGAATTGAATGACACTGTAAAATGAATGATAAGACCAGACTAAGGGCTGATTTAATATGAGCATCAGGTTTAGTCCCATAGTTGCAGTCAGAAGAAACAGCAGAGATATAACAAGCCTCTTACATTTTTTTAATAATGTGTTGTGGGAAAAGATACTAAAAGATTGGGGAAAAATTGCAAGTGCCAGAAGTATGCATCATTACTTAGAAAAGATAGTGCAAATGCAAAATATCAAAAGTAATAACTAAAACCTGAAATAGCTTGATTCTATCATCACATCTATCTTTTTTTAGCTCCAGTTACAGCTTTGATTTGTAAGAAACTCATTATTTCAATCATGGCAAAAGATAAAGACTTTCAAGACTGAAGGAATATAAGGTTTGGTATTTGTGTTCTGTGCCTTGTGCTCTGTTCTTACAGTCTGGCTTATTATCCTGAACCATTGTCACATTTTTGTCTTGAGATTTTCAGTTTGGAGTTGATGGTAGAAGACTAGAGGGAGAGGTGCATAGATGGAAGATACGTGTTCTTCTCATCTGCAACATACTAAGCATTCTTTTGCTGTACTTTTCATAAAAACATTAGAATATTTATGTATGCATTGTTTTTACGTTAAAGCAACTCCTTCTTCATTTTATGGACACGTTAGAATTATGTTTTCCGCAGCTGTACCAAGGAGCATGTTCAGGCCTGAATCCCACACTGCTAAGTTGTCTGTAATAAAATAACTTTGTTTTTCTGCAAAATTTTGCAGTGTTTTGTGAGGATCTCATGCTTCATTTTTCAGTGTGTGCTTTAAAGCCAAGTGTGGTAAAGCAGAGATCATTGTGAAGATGCTGCGTGGCTTTCTCAACTGAGGGAGAAATATAAACTGAAATAGAAGCACAGTCAAATTCTCTTGGGTATATTTAAAGTTAGAATATGGTTAACTCTTGGCTATTGATTTAAAGGTATTGATATATAATGTTGGTATGAGGCATCTTAATAGTTTGCTCTTTCATCAGAGCAGGCTATTTCCAGTGCCAGTGAGAGCTCCTGGGTGTAAACAAGCCTGAGCCTTTCCTTTTCGGGAGTAAACAGGCATAGACGACCAGCATTTCCTTATGCTTCCTATTATTTTTCTTCTTTCTTTAATAGAGATCACTCTGGCTTGGCAGGTTCAAAAGACACTGCTTCTTTTGTCTCTCTAAAATGTGGGTACTGCTCTGGCCGCATACAACAGTACAGTACTGTAAAACATCTTTGGGGATTTTCTGTCTCTGCTGCCTTACCTGCTTTGCCAAAGAGTTGCTTGGCTTTGGTGTTCCACCTACACATTGAGTGCCCTGATTGCAGGATACCTTAATGATGCCCTGCCATCAGTAGGTGCTGGTAGAAACAAGGGCGAGCATGATGCCTGTGAGTCAGTTGAGTATTAGCCCCAAATTATTAATGTGCAAACAGATACTCTTTTGCCTCAGTAATACCTAATACTTGCTAATGCCTCAGACTAATGGCAGGGCATTTTGTGGGTACTCTGTTTGCTATCAGTGTGCAGTAAATACTCTTGGGATTTGTACTTTCAGTATAAAAGGTGCAGAGAATGAATCCTGCTGTAAACTAGTCTTTGTGCCAACTATTCCAGGGTGGCCTGCTCCTCCAGCTGGGAGCTTGGTTTCTTTGGACTTGCGGTCCCCACATCTGCACAGCCAGGTTTTGCTTGGTTGGTGCCATGACCCTCTGTTTGGAAGCTGGTATTCTAAAAGCATTGGAAGTGGTGAGCAAACCAGCCCAATTCTCCTTGATGTGACTGAACGTGTGATTAGGCCAACCCTTGGTCTCAGACCTGCCCTTCAGGATCTGAGTGTCGTGTATTTGAATTGTTCTGCATGAACTTTTCTGCTGTTTCTTGGGGAGTAGAGTCTGTCCTGCAGCTGCTGCTGCACTGTAGCCATCCTGAAGTGATAAATAAAAATGAGAATCACCTCTCATAACTGGAAGAAGCTGAAGTAATTTAACAATCTCCTTTCTCTGAAGCAAAGGAATTCTCTTCCCCTTATCATCCAGTTAGCTGACCTTGTGTCCAATGTCTCTTCTGCTGTTCTGACTGAGCTTAAAAGTTCCAAAAGCAGAGAAAGCTTTTTGAAGCGGCTTCTGCCCCTGGCTGAAAATGCAACAGAGTTCATTAGCCTGGAAGTGCTGGCTGAGACCCTGCTGGGGGAAGGGGAGCTGCTGTTGTATTTTTTGTATCCCTTGTGCCATTTTGGACTTGAGCAGTATTTATTTTTAGTACATTTAAACACTGCAGAAGGAAGGGGCAGTTGTAATATGGCATATTTACATCATGCTGTCAGTTCCTGGCAGCTTACTTGCCTGTCGGAGAACAGAACTAGTCCATTAAGGATGTGAGTGCTCCTTAGGCCCAGGAGTGGTGAAACATCGTCTCCGGGGTGGGAAGGCCTCCCCAGGCCAGCAGGTTCGTTTGTTTTCCTAAGGTGGAGTATAGGGAATTTTTTTCATGTCACAGGAACAGGAATGGGCCATGCTGCCTCCCACTTTTTCCTTCTTCTCCTCTGCTCTGGAAAAAGAGAGGCAAAGTCTCTACATGAGATCAGCGTGTGCTGGTTTTTCCCCTCGTGTCACGCTTA
Organism: Anabacerthia variegaticeps; assembly: GCA_035583185.1. Lineage (NCBI taxonomy): Eukaryota > Metazoa > Chordata > Aves > Passeriformes > Furnariidae > Anabacerthia > Anabacerthia variegaticeps. The sequence continues at coordinate 27,796,757 of JAWWEW010000006.1, read as the reverse complement.
AGTTCTCTGCCCCATTATAAAAATAAAAATCTATAAATAAAAAAGAACAAATGCTGAGGGGGACAAACTGGACCCACAGTTATGTGCATGTAGTCACTCGTAGAAGAGTGCCTAGCCCCATTCCTCCCAGGCTTCCTGCATTCCCTGTTTCCTACCCTGCAGCCTCTCAGGAGGGCAAACATGCACAGATAGCCCTGGCTGGAGCTTTTGTGTGCTACCGTAACACAGTATTGATTGAGCTTAGGCTGAAATGTTGAATTTGCTCGTTCCCCATTTATGTATATTTTCTCCCACTTTGAGGGGGGGAGAAAATTGCAATGAGTTTTGCTGCCATGCTTTAATGTCACAGTAATGCCTTTCTCCTGGAATTAAGCAGTATTTAGCCCTGCTCTTTCATATGTGACATGCTGTCTCTGTTTGCCTCAAGCACAGGCACCCTATGATTTCCCTTTCTTGGAAACTGCCCTGGCTCAGCATGTGGGTAGGAGGCCATGTAAATAAATACCAACCACTTCTTAGCCTGCAGTAGGCATTTCCTCTTTCCTGGTGGCTGCAGAAGAAACACTTTCTCACAGTTTGGCATCAAACATTTATATAACTTTCCTGCTTGTGGAATTTTTGTTTAGACAATCAGATTCTTGGTATAGTTTTTTCATCGGTTTCTATTTTTATTCATCTGTGTTTGCTTGGTTTGTCAGTAAACAATGTCTGTCAGAACAAACACTTCATCAGAAGCGTCTTAAATTTTTAGTAATTGAATATTAAATCATTAAAAGCATATTCTGTAATATAATACTGAAAGATAATTTTTAAAGAACAAAAATTAAGCTTACCTAATTTTTTTTCTTAGGTATGATAGAATAAATCTGCCCAAATGGAATATTTCTGCCCCAATATTTTTTTCACAATCTGTCTTAACTTTGTATTCTATTTCAAAAATTTTTCTTACACTGTCATGCAATCAAGGTTTCAACTAAAAATACTTGCTTTTAGTACTAAGTTTATTGTGTTCTCCTGAATTTATATACTAGAAGATTTTTCCAGTGTGTGTCACTTTGTCATGTTAGCAAGGCTAACACGTTACCTTTTAAATGCTTTCAGCACTATTTAGGAAATAAGTTTATAATAACAAAACAGATCATATCAGTAAAAAATCAGTATTAGAAGACAGTGTACTTCTAATTTTCATACGTAAATATCTCACCTGTGAGTTCTTTATTTAGTGTAATTTACTATTATTTATTTTTTGTTGGTAAATTATGAATTTACTTTGCTTCGTTTTATTTATCTCTGTGGTAATACTCACTGAATGGATGATAATGCACTGTCCCTTCAGGGACAGCCCCAGAGCTTCAGAGGGTGTATATTCCCTGGATTCAGAATATGGATATAAACTGTGAGAAATAGCTGTAGACTGGCACAGAACTAGACTCCTTCATGGCAGTTGTTAGATGAGAGAGTGAAGAATATACATCTGTATGATCTTTTGTGGGTAATCATTTCTAGGGTGGCTAAGCCAGACACAGTCTGAAAATGCATCAGATACTTTTTTGTGTAATACACTGAATTGGATAACTTTTGGATTCAGAAAACAAGGCAGTAGAAACCATGCTTTTCCAGAAGGCTTTTGAAATACGCTTTTTCCTCTACTGAGGCCTGGTGTGAGGCTGTCTAGGAAAGTGAGCTGTTATTGGATATGTCACTGTATTTTTATAGTTTCACTCTTAGGGCCTTTCTCATCCAGTTTAGTTTTGCAATCTGCTGAAGCTTAGCCAAGTTGAATTGCATCTGCCCTCCCAGAACACACAGCTTAGTGAGGCCTTCTTCCAGTTCTGTGCACTGGAAGTGACTCTGGTGTATTTCTTTGGGGAAACTTGCACTGAGAACAATGAATCCTACTTTGGTTTGTCCCTCTGTCCTGTTTCATGGCAGACAATACACTGTTACCCCATACGTATTTCTTATTTGAGCCAACCCTCAAAAGTGAATGGATGTCCCAGTCCAGAATACTCCAGCAAGGGCAATGGGGCTGGACATGACAGCTGGCTCTGCTGCTGGCTGGGCAGAGCCAAGTCAGCCTTGATTCAAAGTGGCAGATAAGGGACTGTAAAGGAATCCCAACCCCTCCAACTTTGGTGATTTATTGAAATTCTGTAAAGTCATCAGGTAGCCAATTTCATGAGAACCCCGTTTAGTATCCACAGCACAAATTCCAGGGCATAAAGCCTCTCCCCACCCCATTGCTGCCGTGGGAATGGCACCAGCCCAATGGTACCTTAGTGGCTTTTGAGAGTTGTTAGACTGTACCCTTGTCTGCAGTGTCATTGTGAGGTGTGAGACCAGAATGAGGGTACTGGAGATGCAAATGTCACCCCTCTGGTCTTTGGATCACTTCTGTTTAGCATCAGATGTGTTTACAAAGCAAACTGGAAGAGTTTGCTTTCATTTATCCATCAGTGCAAGGACTTCAAGGAAGTTTAACAATGGAAATAGCTAATAATCTAAGGGCTTTTTTTTGTTCTTACATCATAAATTACCTCAGGAGTGTTACTAGTCCTAATTGGGAGCGACAGGAAGGAAGAAAGTTAGAACAGGAGAAATTACAATGATTGTGCTGTAAATGAAGGTTGTGATGAAACTGCAAGAGGAGTTGGCTACAGGAAGAGTGAGTAGATCATTCCTATTTGGAGAAATAAACTGGTTAGATTAGGGTCTGATTTTGTTTGGAGATGGTACATATAAAACCTCGATAATGGTATGATGTTGATTGATTTGTATGGGGTTTGTGTTTTTCACTGGAGGAATGAAAATTTACTTGTTGGCTCATCAAATGCCACCCTAAACTACTAATAAAAGTAATTCAAGGTAGAGATCAGTTTTATGTTACCGATTACTCCAGTTGCTCGGTAGGTGTGGTAAAAGAGTTCTGGATTGATCAGACACCTACACATCAGTTAAGTCTGACCTTTTCCTTTTTAGAATTTGGAGGGATAAAGAATAATTAATGTAGATGCTTATGTGTTTGAGGTGGAATTTTTTAATTAAGAAATGTTTTAAAAGATTCAGTGAAAAACAGCACTGAAATTAAGGTTTCATTTCTCTTGCAGGTATGTCTGTGAAAGATAAGCAGACATTTGAATTTTGGGTATTTCCTAATGATAACAAATGTATCAAGGTCATTACCAACTAAACAGAGCTTGCTGAGACCAGGCTTTTTTGAGACTTCTCAAATAATGTTGTTTTAATCTTTCTTTTTTCTTTCCTAGGAAAAAGAGAAGAAATATATGCTTCCTTTGGACAACTTGAAAGTGCGAGATGTTGAAAAGAGCTTCATGTCCAGCAAACATATCTTTGCATTGTTTAATACAGAGCAGAGGTAAGAAAAAGTGCTGTTCTGCAGATCCTTCTATAAAACTGTTGTGTAGCTGAGCATTTTAATCCCTGCAAGTGCAGTTCTGGTATTTCCAGCATGCTGAATACAAGGACCTTGATATTCTTGATTTATCTGCTTCTTTGCTGTTGCATAACCATGGGATGAAACATTAGTGTTCTCCGAGCCACTCGTGGGGGAAACAGCTCCATGATTAGTCATCTAGTTCTTCCATATGGCTGAATAATCATCTCCTGATCGTATTTTTGTTTTATTTGGCACTCACCTAGGCTTACCAAAACATTCATGACTTGTGTACCTTGTGACCAGATTCAACTGGTGTAAATCATAAAAGCATCATTGCTTTTCACTTTCTCCAGTGGAAAATCTTGCCTGTCTTTAATCTTGGGAGTCATTTTGATTATTTGTTTGTGCTCAAACATTGCTGAATGGAGTGAATGAGATTCCTCCAGGTCCCCAATTAACAGAATCTTTGCTTTGTAGTTGCTGCCTCACACTTTTGCTTTCAGACTCTGTTCTCTGATTTAAGTGGTGTGGCTGCTCTGTGGGAGCCTGCTCCTCATGCACAGCCAGTTCAGATTACTGTGCACAAATAAGGCAGGGAAATGTAACAAAAGACATACAAGTGACCTGTACCTTTTTTTTACTGAAGAGGAGAGTTGCACGTGTAGCTGTCTCAGTGGAATTGCATTTTAGCAGATAAGGGTCAATTTCTCTAAGTTCTTTTTCAGGAAAACAGGTAAAATGAATTGCAGGGGATAGCTGGATAGATGCCTTTGTTTTCCTCTTCTCCCGTGCTAAGTCCTTTACACCTGCTTGTCCCTCACATCACCAAAGCTTGGCATCACCTTCAGATGCTCAAGATGATGAGGGCTGGGTGTCCCTGCAGAGCCAGCTGTTGTTGCTCCTGAACTGGCCAGAAATAGTGGCCAGAACTTTCAGAAGCAAGGGATGCCCCTCCCTCCTGCAAAGCAAAAGCAAAGCACGGGATTTCTGGGCTGTTAGGTTTCTGCTGGCCCCAGAAACGTGAGGATGCAACACGAGTCTCACTCTGAACTACCCATGGAGGCTTTGCCTGGGTCTGCTGACACCTCAGCCAGCCTGGGTGGGGACATGGTCTGCAGGAGATGCCCTTTGAAAGTATGTCACGCACGTACTAGCTGGGAATAAGATTTCAAACACTTGACCAGTTGCATTTCTGGAGCACAGAGAAAGGCTTTGAAAAACTTGTTCTGTTTTTAAAATCATACGTGATCTTCAGATGCTGGAAACGAATATAATTCTGGTGATTCTGCTGTATATATGTGTGAATCATCCTGAAGCTGCACATACATCAGTCAAGGAAGGGTAACTGTCCTGGTGGCCTGATACCAGCTGTACATATCAAGTTTCTTCCATGAGAAATTTCTTAATTTTGGCTCATTTTCTCTGCTTTGGTTTGACTAATGGGTTTGAATATTGCCATCATCTTAAATATTAATCACTGAACTGGTGTGAAAATCCAAGAGAAGCATGTGTTTCCATTGGCAAGTTTGGGATTTATTTGGGTGTTGCATAGCTGGACATGCACATTTTCACTTGATCTTTATGCACACTGGACAGCAAGGATTTCAAAATCGGATGTCTAAAATGTTTGCCATGTCTGTAATAGCCCTGCCCCTTTAGGCTCTGAGTAGACCCTGCAGCCTCTGCAAGCTGCTCTGAAAGCATCCTTTTATCTGCAAGGACATGTTAAAGCATGACAGCACAGCAATAAGATGACAAAATACCTTTGCCTTAGGAGAGGCAGTTCATGGAGAGACAGTATTCCAGCTTTAAAGGAGGCAGAAGTTGGTTTTGAAGAAATATTTATTGAATTCTAATTACAACAGCAATTTTGCTCTTACTTTAAACCAGCTGATTTTTTGATATTTCTAAAAATCTGCCTTCTGGCACAAATTGGTCAAAACAAGATTAGTATCACTTTCCACTGTCTCCTAAATTCATAGATGTGTCAGCAGAAGCAGGAATATTGGTTCTTGAGTAGAGTGATCTGGCTGGGGATTCTGTCTCCTCTCCCAGATTCTTAGGGAAAATGAAACAGGGAATCGGTAAAGATATGTTGAAATAAGGAGTCTTGTTGTTGTTTTACTTTATGGTAACCCACTGATTCCTGGTTTCTGATGGGGGGTGAGGGGGAGTGGTGTGAATTTGGTTTGCTTTTCAAAATTCATCTAAAAAACTAAGTTAATTTCTGGGATTTTTGTTTTCTTTTGGGTTTTGGTGTTTTGTTTTGTTTTTTTTTTTGTTTGGTTGGGGTTTTTTTGTTTTGGTTTGGTTTTTTGTTGGGGGTGGTGGAGTGGCTGTTTTTTTTTTTAATTACAAAAATCCGTAGCAACTGAGAAAGAAATCAACTTTCTTTCAAAGTTTGCCCACCGAGGGTTCTGGTTACAGAGCCATTTTGTTATTAAAGATGTAGATCATTAAAGAACAAAGGCGAAATCATCTGTTCCAGCCTCCGTGATAGCATGGAGATTATTCTGTATCTCTTTTCCTCTCCCCCCTCCATAATCTGCAGCATTTTTTTTTCCTTGACTATGCAAACTTTCTTAATGTTCAATTAAGTTATTTTAATTTTCAAGCAAAATCCCTTTAGAAGAATTTGAATACGGTTGTTCTCTTTTTCATTCCCAGCCCCTCACTGCATAGGTATTTGCTCCAGCCATATGTTTCTGATACTGTACATTTCAATAGTTTCCTGGATTATGCACTGCATTTTTTCCATTTATGAAAACCTTTCCAGCTCTGAAATATAGTTACCAGGAAAATACTCATTTCACTGCATAGAAGGAAAAACCATCTTGAGTTAGCTGAGACTTGGGGATAGATGCAGAAGGAAACTTAACAGTATCTGTCATTTTGATTTAGTGCAGAAGTCAACAGTTCTCTGACAGGAATCAAATGTGACTCAGTAATGTAGGGTAAATGGAGACTGTGACGATTGATTTCACAGTGAAGGTAAATTCTCATGAAATGAACATAATTGTGTGTTTATGAAAAGGCTGTGTTGTGAAATCATTACATTATTTTCCTGTTACTTTCTAATTAAACCTTAAAAAAAAAAAGGTGAGGGGGGAAAAAGGAAAACTCTTGGCCTGAAATAGATTCAGTATTGCTTAAAGAACAGGGAGGTTAGGTTTGGTTTTCAACAAAATATGTTTAAAGTTTTTGAGCAGGCCATCTACTTAATTTATAGACACTATGGAAGACCTTTGCAGATGGACTCCTCTAGTTTACTTACCTTAGAAGTGCTAGATATGAAAACAAAGTAGAGTGAGTGCCCTGTGACTCTGGAATCATTTTTGGCCATGTCCATCTCCCTGAGTCTGCCTTTAAGCAACTGGAGCTGAGCTGAGGGGTCAAGCAATATGTGCCTAAACCTAAACATGTCAAGCGAGTACTACTTTGTGTTAACCATCTTTTCTCCTACACAGTAAACTGCTGGCAAGCTTTTTTTAGACTGGAAAAGAGATCAAATATATTAAAAGGATTTGAAAATAATTATACTGTAAGAAAAAAGGTTTGCAGTACTGCTGTAGAACATAATGTGAAGTTGTGTAGATGTAGGCACTGATGGACTTTGTTAGGCAGAACTAAAAATGGAGAAGGGAGGGATTTTGTCAGTGTCTCTGCTCCCATTCAGTGCATTAACCTGTGAAGTCCTCAGTGATGAGTGTGTAAGACCCTTGTGCAGAGTTCAGGAACAAACAAAACAAATTCTGCCCATCCCAGAAAATTTGCTTTCCTTATAGGATTTCATTCCAAATGCTTTGTCTATTCCCCACATATTCCCTGTAAAAATTATTTGCTGATTGGTGCCTTTTCTGTTACCCGAGTACTGTAACCCGGAACAAGAGCTGTAGTCTTAAGTGTGCCTCTCTTTAAGATCTATGCAACAGTTCCATCTCTCCCTAATTAAGAAGGGCAAGCAGTCATTAATTCTCATGATCTCGCCCTGCTGACTACAGGATCCACATGGCACTATTTTTCTAGATTCTCTGTTGTTCCAGAGTAATCCCTTGCTTTTGCAGTAGAGTAGTTGCACTTTTATGCTGATTTATCGGTTAATAAATTGTCTTACTGTATTACAACTCCATCTAAATACTATTCCCCTTTTAAGTAAAGGAAAGACGATGAGTGAAAAAAGAAGAAACTGTCTTTGTTTGCTACATATGCTACAAGCTTCCTTTCCACCTCTTCTCCAGCTGTGGAGGAGTGAATTCTTTTTCTTTTGTGGAAGAAGAGATTCTACTAGAAAAAGATTCAGGGGGATATAAATGGTAGTTGGTTGAAAATGAGTTGGTGAATTTTCAAGCCTTTCCTCCCAATACTGGGAGTAGCAACCCTACAATGAAGAGTCACCTGGTGGAGAGTCCCTGATCAGTAGTCTTTGTTCCTCTTCAGTCTCATTCCTTCCCTTGGAGCCAGAGAAGCAGAACTCTTCCTTGCAGAGGAAGTTCTCCCTGTCATTCACTTTCCTGCCCAGCCAGGATCCAGATGTAACCCAGCAAAAGTGTTGCTTTCCTCACCTTTGGTGGGGGATGTGAGGGGCAAATGCAAAGCACAGAGCTGTTCCTTTCTGCCCTCACAAGAGTGGGTTCCTGAGAGCAAAATGCCCCTCAGTAATCACGAAGCAGTGGGACAGAACCTCCCATCCCTGCTCCGGACCAGCCTGTCTGGGGCAGGCTTGGTGTAGAAACAGATCCTTGATGTGACAAACTGATGAATGTCCAGAGGAGAGCCATCAAAAGGCAGTTCTGAGGGCACACAATAGGACTGAAAATAGAACTGCCAGATGATAAATTTTAGCCTCTGACTCTGAGTACACTCTGTCTGTCTGGAATCATATTGCACAAGACACTGTGCTGTCCAGTAGGGCCCAGGAAAGTACCCTGTGTCTGCTGAGAGAAAGGTATCACAGTGTTTTGGGTGTGTGTGGGTGGCTGAGCGTTGCTCTAGAAGAGGATGGAGCACAAGTTGTGCCTGGAACTGTAAATGCACTAGAGCTTTAAATACTGAATGTCCTGTTGTGGGCAGTAACTGGTTAACTGTTATCCATATATAAGGGAAATTGGGCAAAAGCCAAAATAAAGGCAACTAGTGAAAGGAGACCGGGTCAGAGGAGGTGTTGGATAGAAGCCAGGCTAAAGGAGAAAGCCTAAAATGAGATGTATGTTTAGTTACTGTTTTTGAATTACTCAGAAAGCTAAGCCCCAGGAAGAGCTGCACTGTAAGCTATTCAGAGCCCTCTCTGTTCGAAATGGAAGAAAGAGAATCTGTTTAATTAAAAAGCCCCACAAATTTAATCCAGCAAAAAGCTGCTAACGTTTCTAAACAAACTTCTAAGCTGCTGGAGAGTACAATATTTAAGAACAGGAAAAATATACAAACCCAAGGAATAGCTAGCTTTTGTCCCCCAAGTCTATTCCATTAAAAAAGAAAAAAAAAAGAAAAAGAAGAAGAAAAAATAAAAAGGTTGAGGTTTTTTTTTCTGGAATATTTATTTTTTTCATTAATGACAAGTGTTCTTTGCATGACAAATAAAGGAAAGTGTGGTGGATGGGTGGTGCAGGTATTGAGGTTTAAAACTGATGTTACTGAGCAAAAAGGGGTTCCTGAGGAAAGGAAACTGCAGTGCTAAACCCATCTCTTAACTATGGAAGTTACACTAGACTTGGAGAAAATTCCCTGAGAGATTATGTGGGATCTGAACCGTCAGTGGTGCCAGCAGACACGGGTGTTGTAAGGTGGGCTAAGCCATGGATGGGAAACCTGACTCAGCACAGCTTCACCCTCCCTGCTGACAGTGACCCAGCAAGGTGTGGGTCCCACTGCCCGGTCCGGAGCAGGGCAGCGCTGCAGCAGGAGCTGAGCTCGCTCTGGGGGTGATGAGGGGCTCACAGCTGTGGGCAGCTTTTGTGTCTGTGTGGCCTCAAGGCAGGTTCCAAAATATGCTTCCATCTCTCGCCACAAAAGGCATCAAACCTTCTTCTCCAGGGAGAACGTGGAATATGGAATATTTTAGTGCCAGTCACTGTTACTACTGTGGATTTTGGCCTATGTGATGTTAGTTTTGGCTGCATTTCTATTCTAGGTTACATATAGGACTCAGGATACTTCATTACCAAGGCTTGTCTGTATACTGATCAGCATATCTTCTGTTCATTTTCACCTTGAAATTGTGTGGGTTGTGTGTTTTGCATGTGTGAACTTGTAAAAACCCTTATATTTTAGGGAGAGCACTCACATGAGTTAGGTGGTAAAATCCTTAAGTGTTAATTTCATGACGTTGTCTCAGAGATTGTCTCTTTGGCTTTTCTGGATATTAAGGGAAAAAATCTTCAGAGACATGTGTAATTAATTTTAATTAGCATTCACATTGGAGTGATCTGAAATGGTACACCTTGATAGAAAATGTTAGTCATTGCTGTTAACTCAGAGCAGATGGCCATTTTTGTTTCTTCAAAATATATGATTTGCAGAGCTTCTGGTAGCACTTTTCTATTTGAAAAATAGTGTCTATATTCAAACCAGCCATTGTGTAATTACAGGTGTCTAAAATGGCAGACTAAGACTAACGTTGAATAAGCAGAGTGTCAAAGTGGAGTTGCAGGTTGAATAAATAGAGAACATACAGTTTCATCCAAGATTATCTTTCCTGATAGTTGGAGTATCTGGATTCTGTTATTTTCTCCCTTTTTAATTTTAGGTGACTATTTATGAAACCCATATTCTGTATGATTTCAATTTCAATCAAGTAAGAAATACCTAAGAATTGAATCTTCTGTGTTTTTCATGGAATAAAACTGAGCCAATTTGCATTTGGTTCTGGATTTCTAATGTTCGTTTCAATTCTGCTTCCATTCTAATAAGAAGACCAGATGTTCACAAAAAATTATTTGAGATAAGCACAGCTTTTTGAAATCCGTGTAAAAGAATATATTCCTTTATCTTTCGTGTCAGTGTGACTGCGGAAGTTAAATGTGAGTTTGTGTTCTTTGGAGTATTAAAGTAGTTTATAGGCCCAATTATAAAAACTTTCACTAATACCCTTGCTCTGTAATGGCTGTCCTGCCTCCTCCTGTACTGGCAGGCATTTTTCAATTAATCTTGGTTTGTATTTTCTCTATATAAAAAGCAATTTCATGCATACACAGTATATATCTTTGTACTGAAATGTTCCAGATCCAACACAATCTAAAAGCTGTCCATGCATATGTTTAATATGTGGTTATGAATTAATATATATGCACACATGTCAACTGAGTTTGTAATGTGCCTAAAGTAATTGCCCTTAACATCTTTCCAGGTTTGTTGGAGATAAATATTTAACCTTATCTTAGTAGTAAGAAATTACAAAGGATACAATACATCTTGGTGTCTGGCAGTGGCGTGTGCTCAGAGAGAAGCAGTTCTGGTGTGCAGCCTCTGTAGAGGGAAACCCACTAGAACTGCCGCCACTGCAGCAACTAGAAAATGATTTTCAGTTGTGTGTTGCTCCTCACTGGTCCTGGATTGTGTAGTTCTGCTGGTTTAGAGGCAATCAAGTCTTCTCTGTGCAGTGCTGACAGCCCAGGCTTCAGGGCTGGGGGAACAGAAATCTCAGTGACTCGTTGCTGGGCTGTCTTCAGACTTACCTGGAATTTCTCTGTTCCCTCTTGTACACTTTCAAATACCTTATTGCAGTGCTGTTAGGATTCTTTTGTCATGAGAGGAGTTAAAGAAATACCTATGGGCAACATAAAGGTCCTTTCTGCAAGGCTCTGAGATGTGTGGGGGAAAGGAATCCAGTCTGCTGGAAACCAAGGTAATAACAAAGTGAAGAAGTTGTAGGGTAAGCAGAGCTACAGCGGGACTTTGGATTAATTGGCTTGGCGTAGGGAAGGGAAGGCATGGCCTGAGCGTGGAACCATTCCGGAACTGGAAATGATGCTTTGAGTCCAATTGTCTGTTTATCTCCATAAGCAATTATGTTGTATTTTTTCTGGAATGCAGTTCCACGTTGAGGTTTATTTATCTAGACTAGAATAAAATCTGCAGATAACAAATGGTAAGCTTTGGTATTTTTCACTGTGGAAAAATGCAATATTATGTTGGTTTCCAGTAGTGCTACTACAGATATATTTTCATGTATTATACATGATATTAAATTACAATGGAGAGACTACAGGAGGAAGTAGAGTAGGTAGATGTGGTATATCCATATAACTTTGCACAGTTTCCCCATTTCTGCGTTCATGTTTAAAAAAATGTCAAATATGCAATGGAAATGTTACACGCAAATGGTACTTCTAGGCATGTTCCCATTTATTGTATCTGTTTTGTTTCTGCAGTCCCTTAGATATCAACAGGATTTGTATTGTTGAGAGCTCATCTTTTTAGTTCCTGGTATCCTGTGTTCTGTCATTCTCTTTGATGTGTAACATCCCATTTAGCTGCTATAGAGATGACAGTGAGAATATGACTTCACAGTCTACTCCATTCCATATGGAGTAGGTAGGTGAGGATTGAGTAGTAACTGTTTCTGTGCTGATATATTCAGCAATTTTAAGAAGTGGAAGAGAGAAGAAAACAGAAAATCTAAATTGTTTTCAAGAACGTTTTTGCAGCTTTCCATGAGATGCCAGTGGATTCCTAATGAGTAAAACATGTTAATGTGTTTTTGTAAGATTCCACTGGTAACAGAAAAAGGACACACTTTTTTCAGAAGTTACGTTGGCTTTTTTTTTTTTCATTTGCAAAGTTCTTGTGCCTATCAGCCTTTCTGGAAGACAGAAGGGCAGAGGAAAGCAAAGCAGAGGGAATCTAGTAGCAAGGAAGCTAGTTAGGGAGGCAAGCATCCCTTACCTGCCCTGGTGTAAGATTCCTGTGAGTTCTGGCTCAGTTCCTCTCATGTCTTTGGCAGTGGAGTAGAATTAGCTCCACTAAAATGGTGGGGCTCTTGGGTAGCACATGGAAAAGGCCTTGCAGAGCTGGAGACATCAGCTGCTTGGCCATGAGGTGTCCCCAGACCTAGGAAGAGTCTTGAAACAGAGGCAGGAATGCAGGACTGTCAGCTCCCATGTGTTCCAAGTGGTTGGCTAAAATCCCTGCTCGCACAGCTACGCTTGTTGTAGCAAGTCACAAAATGCCAAAAAGTGTAATATATGACATGACAGTCCTGAAAAAATGTTTTCACAAGCTGCTGTCATGTTGTTTTGCTCTTGCAGATAAGTGTTTTTGGAACTTCCCTATCACGATGTTTTATAGCCTTTATGTGCTCTATTGTTATTTTTAGTCATCTTTTCTGAGAGTACCCTTTTACCATTTCAGCCTCCTTTTTTTTCAAAGTTATAGCTGCTTCATTAACTTAGCCAAGAAGCTTATCTCACTACAAGCTTCTCCTAACAATAAATTAAAGCATTTTCTTCTCTGGCAATTTCATTATGCTGCTCTCTTGTTTGTTTGCTTTTGGTTTGGGTTCTTTCTGTTTTGTTTTGTTATTGAGTTCTTTGTTTTGTTCAGTAAATGTTGACTTGAAGTTCTACAATATTGCAAATTGAATAAAATGTGGCTGCTTTGTCATCAGTTTAAGGTAATGACATCTGAGGAGGTGACCTGGGCTGTTGTTTGCATTAAGGCAGGATTAGTGCTTTTGGAGTCAGGGAAGACAAAGGATTAATTTTAAATTTCTTAATCAAGTAAAAAACCTGTAGAGCTTTCAGACATTCATAGTGCCAGTGTTTTTGCCTAAACTGTGGGGTCTGACCCTTTAGTGGGTCTCTGTGACCCTATGGGCTGTTTTCTCTGGGAAGGAAGTGCAGGTGTGCCGCTCTGACCAGCACTGAAACTGCTCCGGTGGCATCTGCAGTCTGTGTTCTTGGAGGGAATAGCACAAGGCTGGTGCTGACTGCTCACATTCAGCCATTGAAATTGGTGAGAATTACCCACCAATACGAGGGAATCTGAGTATGGGCTTTATTCTTTGCAGTTGTGAAAGCAATCTATAAGCCTGCTAAAAATACCCGATTTCCCTCTCCTTGGAGGTGGGTGTGCTCTGGCTGCCGTCCTATGCTTTCATGGCTGATAATTTAATGATTAGGTGTCATGGCTCCCTCACGCTCAGGTTCAATTACATTTTTTTGTACCTGTTTCCTGACACTACCCCTAAATAGCAAGGCTATGAGCTGCCTGGTGACATTGTTGGTAAGGGAGAAGCACTTCTGTGAGTGGGAATTGCATCAACTCTGTTGCGTTCCAGCAGTGTGATGGTGAAATCCCACCAGTCCCTGACTGCTAAAGAGATTTGTCTAGGCAGTGACAATAATGGCTTTATCTCCTGGTTCTGCAGTGTATTCAGTGTCCTTCCCCCTCAAAATATGTGGCAGAAATGACCTCTCGAGTTGCATAATGAAACCAAAGGACCCCTTGTCATTGCTGCTTCTGAGAGGGAAGTGACCTCCATCAACGCCCTCCTCCAGAGCTTGCTAAGGGAGGAACGCAGTCTGGTTGCAATGGAAGATTGACTCTTGTGCAACTGCTAGGATCTAGCAAAATGTGGTTTCCTAACCTTTGTCAGCTAAGCTTGTGGCCTTTCCTGAAAAGGCTGTTGGCTGACAAATTTATAGTGATCTGGTCTGTGTGTCGATTTTGAATTCAGAAACTAGTGGCTGAACCATAAGGGGAAAATCTGTTCTGTTTATTGATGTATTTACAAATGCCACCTTCCTATATATATATTTTTCTTCCTTTCTCTTTTCTTCCATTAAGTGATTCCTTGTATTTATCTCATTACGTGAATTATCTACAAGAGGTATTATTTAAACCTGTCTGAATTTTGTTGCTGTGATGACAGACATCAGAGGTTTCTTTTGTTTGTTTAAAATATCTGATTATCATTGCTTCCCCCCCCTTTTACTAATGATGTCTAAAAGCTAAAAAGGGTATATAATGCACTCAAAGGACTTAACATGGGAACAAGTTGTATCAGTAATTATTTTGGTATTTATTGGTTACAGCAACAGTCTGTCACAAGCTGTGCAGTTATTTTGGCATGTCTTATCTGTTTGTCCTCTGCATCACAACAGCCTTTTTTCCCTAAAAATGCTCTGTTTTGGCAAAAGCAAGACAATTGATTTTAAGCAGCTTCACGGTGCTTTTAGATGATTATTATTTCCAGAGCTGTGCTGTTGCATTCTAAGATATTTTAAAGTACTCCGTGTAATTATTAAACAAGCACCTGTTCCATAAACTCTGTTGTCCAAAACAATTACCAAGTAATTTCTGATCCCAAAGGATTTTTAATTTAAAATGCTGTGTGCATGATACAGAGTAGTAAAATGCTAGTTTTACAATGTGGTGCTCTTTGTTCTAGGAATGTTTACAAGGATTACCGTTTCCTTGAGCTAGCCTGTGACTCCCAAGAGGAGGTGGATAGCTGGAAGGCATCTCTGCTACGAGCCGGTGTCTATCCTGATAAATCCTCAGTAAGTTAAACAGCTCACTAGTTTGCCAGTAGCTGCTCTGTTTGAGTCAGAAAAAACAATTGTATCATCTGGGAAAACACAGTGTCTGCAGATATCTCGAGAAAGGGCAGTCTTTTCATTGTACTAGTCTGTGGTAATTGTGAAATATTCATAATGAAATATTTTAAGATCAATTTGTGCGTCAAACCTCAATGTAGGAAAAAAAAAAGCAACCACAAACCAAACCTTCCAACATGTTTTTCATTGGATCTGTGTAGTAAAAGTGTTGAGCAATTTGGGGTTTCCTGAGCTTCATTGTTTCTGTTAATGTTTTCTAGAGGTAAAGATGTGCTTTGAAGAGTTTATTCCCCCAAGCTCTGCACTGCAGAACTGACAGAAGCATTCCAGGCAATCATGTATATTTATTTTACTGATTCACTGCATGTTTTTTGTGTATGAAGCACATGCTAAACCTTTCCAAAGGCAGTTTTGCGCAGCTAATCATCATGTGAGGCAAAGTGACCAGGATACAGTAAAAAAACCTCAATTAATTCACCAGAAATGACAGAAAATTGGGAAACAGAGTATGTCCAGCTACCATTTCGTGTTTCTTGGATCTGGATTTCTTGGTATTTTCATGAAGTGAAGGTTTGAGGAGATGTATCCAGAGGGAAGGCTGATGAGCAAAAAAATCCTGTCACTTGAGCTTTTGAAGTTTCTCTGTGGCACAGTTCACCTTTCTGCAGTGAGTCTGCTGGTCTGCTGGATTCCTTCAGTGGAAGGTCTCTTCTGAGGAATGATGCTTTGGTTCTGACGGGATTTATTCTTCCTGATTGTTTTCCATGGTTCCTTGTGCCCAGGGTGTTGTGCTGTCTTCTCTCTTCATCTTTGTCTTCCTCATATTTCCTTTATAATTATGACTTCCAGTACAATCCTGTCTGCATCTCCTCCTGCTGCTGTTTAAGTGAAAAAGCCTCAGCTTCCTCTCTTCATACCAAGTTTCAAGGCTACCATCAAAAGATAAATAGAAAATCCTTGAAGTGTTGGATTGTGCAATTATTATAGAAATAAACAGTGATGATGATAATGATGATAGATTTTTTTAAAGAGTAGTGAAAATACTCATTTAGCAGGGGACCTACCAGGTATCTGAGACCTTTAAAAAAATAAAGTTGGTGACTTTTCAGCATGTTGCCTGTTCCAGTAGATTGGTTCCTACCTAAGACAATCAAAAGTCATTTTTCAAGGATTGGTTATGAGAAGTTACCTAATGAATTACTAGGCACAAAATACTGTATTGTTTTGGGTTTTTCTTACTCAGGTTTTAATGATGATGTCAAAAAAGCCTGTTACTGCCTCTGGTTGAATCCTATATTCTGTGATGCTTTTATCATAATTTGTATATCTGTTACTTTATCCTTAAACAAGACAGACTAGTTGGATTTCTAGACTTCTGTCTTCCTGTCTCTCCCTTCCCCCTAAAAAATACTTGGTATTCAAAATATGTTTACAAAGAATTCTTGGTTTTGTTTAAAGTTGGTGTGTCAAAGGAGTCTTAGATGCAAGATGAGAGACTTCCTTGAAAGACAGAAGTAGAAGGGAGTCAAAATAAAGATCTCCTTTGAGCTGGAATTATCTATACATTATAAAAGGAGTGAATATTATTGTTCCGAACTCCTGTAGTTTGAAATTCACCCAGCAGTCTATCAAGCTGTTCTGAAAAGATGCTCAGTGCTACTCTGGTCTTCCAAAATTTTATGTGTACAGGAGGACTAGAGGTCCAGTTGCCGACTGTGAGTCTGCTCTTAGGGTTTTGAATTTTGCGGAGCAGAATCTACAAGGCCCCAGGTACCTTAGAAGCTCCAGTGGAACCTAAATAAAAATGAATGGTGTTTCATTAAAATCCCATGCATGCTTCTCAGTTTCACACCCTCCTCTGACAATACAAAACAGTTTTAAAGACACCCTCCCCATTTATTATTCTCCTTCAAAGTGTTTTGAAGTAAGAGAGACTGCCAGCAGCTTTTTACTTCAGTGCTGCCCCCCAGCTTTGTGAACCTGGAGTTAAAAAGGCAAAGAGGTGCCCAAGCCCCTGCCCAACCCAACCTTCTCGCCCACTGTGCTATGTGAGGCACAGCTGGCAGCTTTGAATATCCAAGGCTTTGGCACCAGCAGTAGAAAAATTGCTGCTTAGAAATGAGAGAGAGGTGGGTCTTGCTGTGAAGCTGGAGCACTGCAGCATGGGCTGGCTGCTCCCTGGAGCTGCTGGAGTGTTCACAGCCAGGGACAGGAAAGTGGAGCTGGGGCTCTCGGTGGCAGCTCTGCTGCTCACCTGCAAGGACCTGCTGTAAAACCCACAGCCACTGCCCCTGGCTGGGTTCCTTCTGCAGGGGCAGCAAAAGTGGCAATTTGTCACTGAAGTAGAGAGATTTGTTCTGAATTCTCACCAAGGGCAAATCTCTCAACTACAATATTAATTTTTCTCTTTTTTTTTTTAGTAGTGCTACACTTATTGCAGTGGTAATGGGGCTTAGTACTCGCTGCCACTAATATGGAGTCTCTGCTGCTAATTTAATCCTGTAAGATAAACCCAAGGTTATAGATTTATAATTTTTCTTTTTGCCTAAACAAATCTCATTAATATATTAAAGGCCATATATCACCCCTTTGCTCCTTTTGCTTGCTTAATTTTGCCTGCCTTCCCTGGCCCCTGCACATGGGGATGCACTCTCACGTTCATATATTCACTCTCTGGTTCACTGTCCCTGCTCACCCCTCAGGGTTGCTCCGTGAGCCCCTGAATTCTTTTGCAGTTTGCCAAGTCACCTCCTTCCCGCAAGCAATTTGCTTTTGTCAGGACGTGGGCTTTGACAGCCACCCAGATAGCAATGAATCAGTGTTTTTATTTTTCCAACCCATATGCAAGTCAGCTTTCTTGATATAAATCACACTGTGGCCAATTCACTTTGAAACGGGATATCCATTTACCAGCTGACTTTACTGCTGGCTTTCTGAACTGATGCATCCAAACCCCTCCTTCTTTTCTTTTTCTTTTTTTTTTTTTTTAAAAAAAAAAAAGACTACAACTTTGTGACTAACCTTTCCAGACTGTATTTCTCGACTGTAGGCTGGTGTTTATTTTGGCTGGCTTCCCACTGTATAATATACACTGTTCATGCCAGCTCATGGCAAAACTCACAATTAAACTAAAATAATAGCACAGATGTTTGTCATAACTTGCTCTGCACACTCTACCTTGCTCGCGCCATCCATTCCTCTTTCCCCTCTCCCATAATGGCATCTCCTCCTTATTTTTATTACTAATCTAAAAGTTCAATATTTGCTTTTCAGAAAGCTTTGGATCATGAAACTTTCCATTCATTGGCAAGTTGCAGGGAGTGGCTGTCATGCAGGGCTCAGCAGACATGTTTAGTGGGTTGCTTTGCGCACTGGAAGCTCAGTATTACCAACACACGAAAATCCCTCTGGCTTCCATCCCATCCCTAGATCACTTCAGGCCTCATTTTCTTCTTCCTTGTATTAGTGTCTCCCGACTTCCCAGGAGCTGCTTCTGATTGACACTGAAGGAGGCAAAAGTGGAATCAGAATGTTTGTGTAGAGAGGAAAACAGCTTTGCCGAACATTTTAAATCCCTTGTGAGTGTCCTGGTGTTCCCCTGAAAACTCTCTAACTCCAGGACTCAGTGAATGTTCCCTGAGTCAGTTCCTCACTTTGTTTTACCCATTTCCAGAACTGTACAAGTTAGGCTGAATGCATGTAAGATAAATGTATCTAATATTTCTTTTTTTCCCCTCTTTCCTCCTTGCTGCATCCTACAAAGGGGAGCACCAAAGTAAGTTGTGTGTCCTTTTACAAACTCCTTTTGTATCCTGTCTCAAGGGTTTTGTCATGAAAATCGGTTTGTCTTTTGGTTCACACAGCTATTACCTGCATGCTCTTAACAGCAAACTGCTATGAAAAATGTGGGTGCAAAAGTGTTTTCTAGAAAACCTATTACTGGCTCTTTGTTTTAATTTTGGGGAAGGAAAAGTGTTAAGTGTTGCTGAGTGTTGTTTTTTAAGGGGGTTCAGTAAGAAAGATACTATAAAAGTATTGGGCCCAAAGATTATGAAGGTATAGTAATAAGGACCTTCTGAGGAAAGGTTACTACGGTCTGATGAAACTCATTACAGCTGGATTTTTTGACCATACATCAAAGCTTGTATTAATGGGCAGTTATAAAAACCCAGCACTAAAGTCTTAAATAACAGATCTGCTGGCGTTGTTGGCTAAGCTGAACTAGATCAGTGTACTGGCTTTGAAGGTGCCTTAAAATGGATGGAGGAGGGTGGGGTCAACATTTGACTTGGCTTCTAGACCCTTGATGTGTTCCAGCTGGACAGCAGCAGAAGGGTGTGGGGTGTGGAGAGGGAGAGCTGAAATATGCATGGTAGGGTTTTTTTTGAAAGTAAGCAGCACATAAAAAGACAGTTTTGCTGATGTTGATCTGATAAACGAGTAATCATGCAGTTCCCAGGGTTAGTACTTCTTTTTGCCATTTTTACTGAGCTTAAGAATGGAAATTGCACATCTCACACTTTGGAATAAGATACAGAGAGAGTTTGTCATACCTCGGAAAGGAGTTATTCAGCTTTTGTGCCTTTTCCCCCCCTCTCTTTCCTGTTTTGGTATATTAACCCTTAGGAAGATGAATCTGGAGCATCAAAAGATGCTTCACAGCAAATGTTGAAAGTAGCCTTTGAAATATTGCCTATAGCATCTCATTGTGAGCTGGAAGCATTTCTGGGCTATTTGGGAAAAACCCAGGTGGGTTTTAAACTTTATGAAGGTTGAGGATTTCTGTCTGCTTTTAATTTTTGTATTTTTAACTAGTTTTTGACCACATCTGTCTCCAAAGTGGCTGGGCTCAGAAGCACCAAAAATCTTCTGTTTTGTTGGCTTGCCTGAGAAAAAGGGCTCTTAGTGTTGGGTGGGGAGGGGTTAAGAGAATTGGTGTATTGATGGCATGGAGAGAGGGACTTTACATAGGAGGTGGTGTGAAATGTAAATGTTAACTGTGTACACTAAAATGTCAAGGTAGTGTTTATAATGTTTCTTTACAGCATGCTGACTTAAGGCTTTGCTGCTGCAGTGGATGCTGGTCTGATCTCAGAGGAGGGAGGTTGGACTGTAGATGCTCTGTCAAGGGAAATGGGAAGAGGTGGGACACTGGAGGCCTCTGGGGCTGGCAGACACCAACTCTGCAGGTCAGGAGTTGCATGGACCAGCCCTGTTCTCCAGAGCCCTGAGCTGTGGGACACCCCAGGGAGGTCAGGACCAGTAGCACCTGACAGAATTAGTTGCTTGAATAAGGCAGGATACCTATAGGCAGGTATAGGAGAAACCTGTGAGATGTGAGGATTGGGGAGCTCTTGGCTCTCCTTTCACTCTGAGCAAAAGGCAGTGCTTGCTGTAGGTTCAGAGATATTCTCCCCCTGGCCTGGGCTGTCAGCCAGAAGATAACTCCAAAAGAAATCTCCAGGAAACCATCCTGATCCTTCTCTTTGACCCAGTTCCTTGTAAGGATTCTTGTATCTTCATCTGTGTCCCCCCCATTCCCCCTTTCTCTTTCACAGGGGTCATTCATGCTGGAGTCTGGAGGTTACATTATCCCACCTAGACAGATAGAACTAACCTGCAGCTGCCTGCAGAGACTCAAATCCCACAATCTTCTTGGGATTTCTGTACCTCGTGGTGTGGAAAATGACATGGGCGAACCTGAGAGGTGGCCAGATTGTTTTTGAGAAGGGGCCAGGGGAAGAGAGGAGTGGCAGACTGAGGTTGATGATGGTTTCTCACAGCTTCTTATGCAACTTTATGCTGTAAAGCTGCATAATCCCTCCAGACTGTCCTGCTATAGATTTCCTGGGTTGCCACCAGAGCTGTAACCCTCCTCCAAGTGCTGCCCAGTGTAGCATTCATACTGTGCCTCCTGTCCTGTGCACAGATGTCAAGATCCTGTACTCACCCATCCCTTCAGGCTGAGGCTGCTTTTATACCTCTGCCTTTAGCTCTGCACTCTTAGATTTACAAAAGTAAAAATAAACACTGGAGTAATGAGTCCCTAAGAAAAAGGGTAGGAAGGGAAGTGAAGAGGGTTTATAATCGTCAGCAGACTACTAATCATTTTTATTTTTACTTTTTATTGTTGCACAATCATTACCGTAAGTGAGATTTCTCACATGGTTAAAGATAAATATATCTTCAAAAGCTTTGTTGGATCAAATCTGTAAAAGGGTCGTGTAGAATGAGGTAATGGAGACCTACCTCGTTCAGCAAGCACATGTTGGCAAGCACATCTTACTAATATTAACACTGAACTCCACAGCCTTGTGCAGGGGAGGAGTGCAGAACTGCCCAGAGTTGTGCAGGGTGCTGTAGCTTCAGTCCAGGTACTGAGGACAGAGGAGCGGAGAGCTTGTCTTAAGCCACCGCTGTGGATTTGCTGCTTCCCCTGTGCATCTTCTTCACCCTCATTTAAAAAAGAAATCATAAGTCCCCTCAAAACAGCCCTTCAGATGCTGCAATTTGAAAAGAGCATCAAACCTGTACCATTCTCACAAACTCCAGTGTGCTTCTAACCTTCTTAGGTTGAAAGATTAGACAGATGCTGTGTCCTTAGGAAATTTTGATTCCAACTCCCTCAGCACTCAAGCAATGAAACAGCGGCAACAAAAAAACCAAAACCCCAAAGTGCCACTTTTTAATATAAGAAGTCACCTTTCCTTTGTCTTTATTAAGTCTTGAGTTAGTGAATCATTTCTGCTTGATTTGAAGGATCAAACACATAAAGCTCAGACTTGAGTAACTTCAATTTGAAAAATAAAAATCTCGTGAAATTACTTTTTACTGATAAAGTGACTACAAATTTCTTGTCTTTTAATTATTTGGCATTGCTGTGCTTGCTGATCCCCTTTACAGAATGTGTAGAACTGAAGTATGTACATCCTGTACTCACATCTCAGTGGAGTTGTCACAGTGCAGACAACACTGCACATTAAAACGTTCACTGAATGTAAAGTCAGTGTAATTTAGTTTGAATTTTCTCTTAGGAAAAACAGAATCCCCTTTTGAAAGAGAAGGAAAATACTCTTCCTGTCAGGTCATTTTGCCTGTTATTCCTTAAAATACTTCTTGGTGACATATTAATTGCTTAGATTGAAGCTTTCTTTTTCTTTCTTTTTTTTCTTTTTTTTTTAAGGGGGCTTAGTTTTACTGAACCCAGATTCCAGATCAGCTACTTCATTAAGGAGTCCAGATGTCCTACTGTCTCTTGAGACAGTCCTGGGAAATGGGAATGTGGTGAAGTCAGGATACTCCTACCTACATATAGGGCAACAGTGCTCTCAGTGCATGCATTTCATGCTTTGCTATTGTCATGTCAATGCAGGTGTAGTGCCAGAAGCCATGAGTGTCTTGCATTGGAATACAGCTCTGACACTTTCTTTCCCAAACTGAGCCCTATTTCTGAAGGGGCGTCAGTTATCTCCCAGACACAAACTGTGACTCAGCCAGTTACTGGCTGTGATGATGCTCTGCCAGTGCCCCAGCCAGATTCAAACTGGAAGTGAGTGGTTCTGCTCTGGGATTGCTCAAGTCTGTGTTCGGGATAAGTTCCCAAACTAGGAAAAACAGACTAGTTTGGCTTTGTTGAAAAGCAAACTGCTGATATGTCAGAGGGCAAAACAGTGTAGACAGAAGTGTAAACTCTGCATTTACTGGGCTTACTTTTTTTAACTAGTATATTTTAGAAAAGGAAGGCTTTGAATTCTAGGAAAAGAAGAATCCACTTCAGTTATGACTAAAATTGGCTTCAGGCCAACTAGGTTTAAAAATAACCTTTAAATGAAGTTTTAATTTTTTTTTTTTTTTTTTTTTTTTTTTTTTTTGTGGAAAAATGCCATAATTTTATAGACAGTGTTTCAGTCATTGCTTTGAACAGATGAGTTGAATTTTACAAGGAAGTCACAGCGTAAAGGAGCAGCCCAAGGGGGTGAGTGTGTGTGCACACGTGGTGGGTCAAAAGCACTCCAAAACAGAGAGGAAAGGAAATGGCAGGCTGTTTTTCACTCCCTTTCTCACTGCCTCACTGTTGCAAGGATGTGAAAACATGTTTCACATGAAGACCGTCTTCTTGTTCTCCTAAATATTTAGTGGTTCAAACAAAAACTAGATGAAAACTCCGTTCCCCAAATGTTCCTCAAGAAACAGAGCAGCCCTGGTTCACGTTCTTATAAGAGTAAAATAACTGCTGGCACGAGAGAGTTAAAAATGTACAGGGAAAAAGAGATTCACAGGATTGCATCAATTGCCCTGACTGTAACAAGATGCAGGCTGACGGGCTGAATGATTTCAAAAGCAGTCCTGGCGAGGCTGGTAACTACTGATCGGGGTCGGGGGTTCAATAGCTGTCACAGGGTTTTACATTTCTGCTCTTAAACGGGGCTGCTGACATTAAGCAAACTCCAGGAAATTTAGAAATGAGCAAACATTTTTTTATTTCTGTTATATATTCACGGTGGGCTCTTTACTGTGCCTTTGGCAAGGCATCTGCATATTGAAAATATTTTTGAATTCTTCATTCTTTATGGCGCAGCAACTTTTTGCACCACTTCCACTCTGATGAGGGATTTTGTTGGAGCTCTACAGAAAGGTGAAAGCTCTCTGGTTGTGAAGTTTCAGATCACGGAGCGTGAGTATCAGCCCCATTCTGGACATTCAGTGAGATTTGCCCTGGGGCAGGTGCAGGGAAGGTGTCCAACTCTAAGGATGCTTTCCCAGCCCTGGTCAACGAGCACTGAGAGCTGGCTGGTGGAGAGGAAGGTGCTTCTGGGCTGTGCTGCACAAACCTCTGTCACAAAGGTCCTTTGGACTCCAAGCAGCTGGAGTTCCTGTGTCTGCAGGTCTCAGAATAGTTGCAGTCAGGAGGGTCTAGTTGCCCATTTAGCATAACAGTAATGGGGTCACCCACGAGGGGGACTGAACAGAGAGGGAAACACACACACACACAAGTAGCACAAGACTTTGGGACAATCCTACAATATCTCCCTTGACTTCCAAGTCAGTAATTGCACAAAAGCCTACTGCTGAACAGTAATTAGGAGTAAATAAATATTTGAAACAGGAGTTTTTTCTGCCAAAAATGTCACCAGGCTCACCCTTCCATGGCATTTACAGTGTAACAGGAAATGTAGTCATTGGACATGAGGGTGGAGGGCAGCTGGTGAACAGCCAGATACTCCTTTTTTCTCATTTAGAAGGGAAAACAAGACGATCAGGAGAAACTGAATGTTGTTTTCCCTGACTCTGTTTTAAACTAAAATGAAGAGTCTAGTCTGACACATAGTTCATCCTGGATTTCTTTAACTTTTCCTACCTATCTTTTTTTTTGTGGAGATAGGTTTCTACTTACTTTCCATATGCCAAGTCAGAATCAAGTCTCATGTTACATGTGTGAAACCCTCGACTCTGGAGCTGCATTCTCCACTTTTGTAACTCTCCCTCCATGATGTCGTGTGCTCCTGTTCTGTGGTCACTCCTCAGCTCCTTTCCCACCTGTTTCCCAGCCCCATTGTGGCCGTTGATTGACTGATGTCTTCCCTGTCCTCTGCTCGCTGTATAACACTTGATACATTGAGTGTGTGCCAGTTTTGGAGAGTGGTGATTTGCCACTGGGAAGAGCTGGCTGTGGATAAGTTGTGTCTCAGTGCAGTTCTTCAGGGACTTTCATACCCTTGTTCCTAAAACCCCTGTTCCTGCAGCTGAGAAACAAGTAGTCTCACTCTGTTTCCTTTCTTTGAAACTCAGCCTCTGCTGCTCCTTCATAATCAAGTTATTAGTAATTCAGAGAGAGAATTATGTGCCATTGTATGTGCTACCAAGTTAAAATAACACGTCAGATTATTTGGGTAGGTATCAGCTTAGTGGTGGGTAGGTACGAAATTTCCATGAGCTGTAACTCAAAGTGTCAGGCCCTATCAGACCCTTTAATAGCAGGTGTTCAAACTTTTTGGTCACATTGTTGACCAGTATTATCTTGACCTGTTCAGCAACTGGGGTTTCTAAGCTGGGTGGCAGCATACCTAAGGGTATTTAGGGAAATCAACTTAAAAAATTAACTCAGAGCATGGAAGATAAAGTCCTTGAAAAACATTAGTCTTATGCAGCGTAATTTGGTGTTCAGTTGTGGCTTGGTTTAATACTGCTTGATTTGCAGATATTTTTCCAGTGGGAGCAGGAGCCTGTCCGGTCACATGCCAGTTGTCTCTACCTGTGTTTTGCTGGCACTGTGTAAAAGTATGTAGTTGTTCACAAGCACGGTCTGGAAACAACTGCTGTACCATAGTCCTAAATTATAGTTATTAAAGGTTATCTGGCTGATTCAGATAACAGATTCGCAGAAGTACTGTGAGCATGATGTCCTTGGCTCTGCTGTGAGGGCAGTGACAAAATGGCAGAGGCCACCCTTTTACCCAGTTTTGCAGCTGCATACAGGCAGGCATCCTCAAAAAGCTCAGCCTCTCCTTCACATCACCTGCAGCCCAAGATGTGACTGCAAACATGCAAAAGACGGGAAGTGTTCATGGCAGCCCTGTGCACCAAGGAGCTCCATGGGCAGAGCTCCTTGCTGAAGGCTTTGACCGAGTCAATGCTCCAACTCTGTGAACAAGGACACCAGCAGGTAGCCTCAAATGTGTTGGGGCCTGGAGCTGTGGGACTGTAAATTTATATCTGTGCCAGTGTATGTCTCTGTATGGACGTACAATTAACCAGTATCTTATGTAAAGGTAAATTCTTACCCTCATTTGTAGGATTTTACTTCTAGAGCAGTGGCTCAAGGTTTACATGTTAAAGCTCAGGCTAACAGTGAGAGCATTGTCTGTAGTCCTTTACACCATCTGTGTTGCCCTTGATGTAATGAAAATCAAGGCGCTTGGTTTAGGAAGCTTAGCCTTTGCCTGTCTTTAAGTTTGAAAACACCAACTCTCTCTCTGTGCTCTTTGTTATACCTTGCTCTGCAGGAAATACCTCTTTACCTGATGGGTGAATGTGTGTGCTCAGAAATGGTTTAATTGCAGCCAGTCTAGGTCATGGAAAGGCTGGAAGATGGGCATGGAGAACTCAATGGCATCAGCTTCTAGAGCGTTTCACCTGTTGTGAGTGGGTGCCCTTAGTGTTGTATGTTTTTAGGGGACTGTTTAGTTTTTTCTGTGCTTTCTCCAGTCTGACCTGTGTTCTGCTGAAATAAAGTTCTCTTTTTCTAGAAGCAGTGGTAGCATTGTCTGACTGGGGCTGTGATTTCTGCCCCATGTCCTATTTCTTTTGCTTAGTTCCATCGTCTGTGTACAGTTTCTTTTGTAAGCCACAGCATGATGCCATTCCAACAGCTGGCTTTAATATTGGGAACAGATAGTATTTGTCTAGAAGCTGCAGTTGAGGACCAGGATCCCATTTTACAAACCGAGAGTAAGAACATCGTTCCTTGCAGTCGAAGAATGACTAGAGAGAATCAATGGATAATTACAGGACAGTGTCCTGTGTGTTTTGTTAAAGGTTTGTCAGTAGCCATTGAGTACCTCTAGAAACAGAGGGGTCTGGAGCAAGCTACCTGTTTGTCACTGGTCTGACCAGCAGAAGACATTTGTTCTTTAAAAATACCTCACTCCAACATCTTTTAAGGACAAGGGTGATTAATCCTCCTGCTCTAATTATCTCCCGGACTCTTCTCAATTCCTTTCTGTAATTTGACACTAATTCATTTGTGTCCATCCTTACCTGGTGGAACCACCTCAGCTTAGAGCACGATTGAAAATTGCTCCAGTGGGTGTGTTGGGTCAGTTCACTGATTTTGTTCAAGTGATTTAAATCAGAAATCCTTGTGAACTGTCCTAGGTGTAAGCATGCATATGAATTTCCCCATCTTTTTCTTTCAAAGGCTTGTACCCAAGAACACGTGTGTGTTTTTGAAGAACCCTGGTTGGTGTCTTTGCTCAGGGATGCTTGATGGGTTTCCTTCAGTGTACACGATTATCAACATTTTGTCATCAAAATTCAGATCTTTTCTGATGAGTACCCACTGGAGAATTGCATTTTTAGGAATCTGTGTCTAGAATAATCTGTGATTATTCCTTCCAAGTCTGGTTCTCTTGGCTGTAGACTACTTGACTTTCCCTTCACTGACAGTGGGTCCCTGGAAGTGCCAGATTCTCAGATAATTGTCTTTGGGCAATGTGGCATTAAAGAAAGGGAACTCAAATTTACCATGGAGTGCTTAAATACACATCTCTTCTCTGGTGAGGCTCTCACTGTGACCAGTTCCTCTTTTGTGCACTCCTGGGTTTTCAGGCAAAATCTTCCTGCCTGTGCTCTTTCTAGTTGAATCTTCTATTTCAGATATTGGAATGGTTTACTTGACCTAACAAATGCTCCTTTTTAAAAGTGATTACTTGTATCTTATTTGCAGCTGCAATTTTCTGTGAGGAGCTCATGCTTTACTGAGTTTAAAGTCTCTTGCTGGAAAATATGCTTAGAAACACACAACATGCTTCCAAAATTATGTGTTAATTAAAAAAAAAAAAAAGGAAAGAAAAGAAAAATAAAGGGAAAAAAACCTCCTCCTAGACTTGGACAGAGTACTCTTTCTTGCCCAGCCTGCTGTGTGTCTGATAACATATTCCAGAGAGGCTGTGCATGCAGCACCTTTTCATTCAGTGTCTTGGGGTATAGCATGGCAGGATATTTGAGTCTGTAACATTTAGTTTTAAAAGGTGCTGAATACATTGAAATCCAGGCATTTATCTATCTTGAGAGTGCACCTGCGTGTAGGCAACAGAGGAGCACTTTCTAGTGCTCTAACAAAAAACATGATTTTCCCACTTCTCCCCAGTTTGCATTAGACATGTCACATAAGAGCTGGAATACGAGGCAGACTTTGCAAGCAGCCGCAGCAGTTCTTACTGGTTTTTTGGTTTCCCCAAAAGATCCGTGCTCAGTAGGTTGTTCTGCTGCCAAAGGCTTTATCATGTGGGCTGAGTATTGTAACAGAACAGACAACACCATCTTCATGTGTTTTTAGACATGTTATTTACTGGGGTTTCCCTGAAGAAGGCTTGGGGATTCTTTCCTTATGAGTCACTAACGAAATGATTGTTTTTATATAAACTTTCCTTCAGCTGGTTAGAGTTGGAATGCAGTGTCTTGTGTTCCTTCTGGGGTCTGACTTTTCTCTTAATTTCTTTTAATAGTCATTCCTGCAGCCAGCAGGATGGTTTGAACCTCATGGCCTTCCCCCGCACTCTCTCTGAGTTCCATAGCCTTGAAAATCGCTGGTCTGGCCAGCAGAAGTGCTGGTGGCAATCACTGTGTGTAATTCCACTGCTCAGCTTTCTACCTTGTGGTGCTTTTTCAGCTCTGACCTTACTTGCGGCTCAGGGAGAATGTGCTCTTGACATCAGGCAAACTGGAGTTTGCATGTTATGTGCTGAAATTAGTGTTTTGAAAAGGGTTGATAGTTGACTTCAGTGGCATAAAGGTTAAAAGCTGTAAAGTTCTGTGTTTCCATAATGGAAATCACTAAAGCTGGAGAGACACATCCTTCTCTTACATGCCCCTGAATCCCTTCCTGCCCTCTCTTGGTGGCTGCAGCAGAGTGGTGCAGAGTCACTTTTAATTACCTTCTCCCATGGCTTTTGATTTCCAGCCCAACTGATGGCGCCAGGGGCTGAAGCACAGGGACATCTCCAGGCAAGTCCTGCCTGTGTCAGCCGCCTCGCCAGGCAGATGCTGCACTTCCTTGTGGGTTTTTTTTTATTGCATTTTAAATTTTTGAGCCTTAGACAGGAGCTGTGTTAAAATCCAGTAACTCTGTAATGTGCTTGTACATGAGAAATTCTGGGCTGCGGACACCAACTTCTGTTCCACTCCCTGACCTCACTTCAGATTTTTATAGTCTTCATGTACATGCATGTAATTACATGTGTGTTTGACCTCACAGGTAACATATTCTGTATTTACAGATGTGTTAAGATGCCTGGCATTATTTTAAGCCAATAAGTATGCAGAGTTCTTTGAGTGTTTTTCATAACCCAAGATTGGATTTCTTTATTTTTACAGGAACAGGAATGGTTTAGCTGGAATGAAAATGTTCATTCCACTGCATCATTAGCTACAGGCAATCTTCAGTTGAAGCCTAGCCCATTTTTCATGCTAAAACTCTAGTAGTTTGACCATTAATCAACATGTAGGATGAATTTCTGGGGCTAAGAGAGCTTGTCTGCATGCCTGTAATTTAATATGAAGTCTTTTTTGTTTTTTCTTATGAAAGGAAGGTAGTCAGAAAATAAATTATGTTTAAAGAGTTCACCTCTCTCTCACCCCCTTCTACCATTCCCCTTCTGATAAACACCCCAAAAGTTTTCATTAGATGGATATGGAATTTTAGCTGGAGTAGCAGATCCTCAAGTGTGTCATTTGATCCTCCAATAATTCTAAAGCAACCTTCTGTTAGATGAAACTAGTCCCTGATGTGGTGACTGTGTCAAGTGTCCTTTATACTGATAGTCCAGTTCGACTTTCTTTTATGACTTTATCTGAGACCCTAAAATTAACATTTAAAGTTTTTCCTTCCCTTCTCCATTACATGGAAGCTGTAACCAGCAGCCTGCGGGAACATCAAGATCTGTAGTCAACTATTACCTGCCTTTTCAGCTGCCTGCTTTTCTCACACGAGGTGAAAATTCAGAGCACTGATCATCCAATTTGGAGATAGCAATGGGAAAATCATACTTGGAAAGGCAGGAACTGTTTCCTTGCACGGCTTCTCACCTCTAGTCTGAGCAGGCTCCCTAAATCACTCTGCATAGACCTGTGGAACATACAGTGCTTCTCCAGCCACATGAAGGAAGTGGTCCAACAAGAGTCTCCAAGCCCAGTGGCTTAAGAGAAGTCTTCTCCAAAGGCCACATTCCTCTTTTCCCAGGCCCACTAAGCAGCAGAAGCAGCTTTGAATTAATCAGTGAGTGCATGGGAGTTTTAGGAGATCACTCCCCAAATATCTTTGCTCTTTCCTCCCAGATAAACTCCCCAGCTTAATGTGAGAGCTGATGCAGAGCCCCTTCCAGCTCAGAGGCAGGGGAGTATGGTTTGGAACACAGACAAGGATCTTGTGGGGGAGGAAGGAAGAGAGCCATATAGTTCATATAAGATTCAGAGTTATTTCAGTGTAACTGTCTGGGGCTCTCAAAGGCTGCACTGATCTACCCTGTGGAGGCTGACAAGCAGTTTCAGTGCGATGGCGATAAAATCTTGTTCTCAACATGCAGTTTCATTTGACTCTTAAAGAAATGGTGCAGCAGCCATGGAAACAAGGGAAGTGTCAAGTGTAATATCTCACTGGAAGGCCTGTAGCCTTCTCCATCAGTGACCCAGACAAGATCACACTGGTGCTGTTCAAAACAGTGTTCCCACTGTTGGATCTGCACTGCTCCTAAGGGAGATTACCAAGGCCTGTGCTCTTTTCATGGCCACATCATGCCATGCCTAGTGAGATGTCTTTGGGCTTTCTTTCCCCTTGTTATCACTGACTTGATGAGCTCCCAGTCCAGCACAGC
Source organism: Anabacerthia variegaticeps (assembly GCA_035583185.1). NCBI lineage: Eukaryota > Metazoa > Chordata > Aves > Passeriformes > Furnariidae > Anabacerthia > Anabacerthia variegaticeps. Next base: position 27,766,215 of record JAWWEW010000006.1, on the reverse strand, counting down.
AACTGTCATTAGTCTGTCAGCACACAGCTGTTATTTTATCCTGTTTCTGCTTTTCCAATCCTTGAAGTTATCCGTCTCTTCCAGAACAATATTCATTCTCCATTTGTGTTGACACTACCTCACAATTTTGTCTTATGGGCAGAATCAAATTTAACTGGCAAGTTTATGCTATTTTATTTCAGTCAGACTGATCCATTCGACACTTTGATGATTAAATCCTTCAAGGCTGCTAGTTCTTCTTTCCAGATTATAATTAATTTATCTGTTCAAGAATTGTTTTACTGCATCATTCTTTCATTAATACTCATCTTTACAAATTTGTTTTCCAGGCTCCTAAGGGTATCACTTGGCTGAACCAAGTATCTGTCAGATTTCCCTTAGGCAGAAAAAGCAGTTTGGCACGCTCTGCCATCTTTCTTTCCTCTCTTTTCTTTCTTTATTTTTTTAATTTTGTTTAAAGTCTTTCTTTAGAAGCATGTTCAAAAGCCTTGCTTGCAGCCATGGGTCGATTGACAAGCCTGTACTTGCATCTACTTTCTTTCCATTTTGTTGAGTGTGGGCACTGCACTCGTTGTTCCACAGGAGCTACCATGCTGGTACCTTCATGCTGTGCTTCTGCACCCACTGCATGGGCAGGAGCAGGAGCTGATGGCTGGATATCCGTGATATTTTTAGAAGATTCTGCAAAGTGTTATTTTTTTTTTCTTTTTGATGGTAGTGATTTATTCCTTCACTGCCTCCCTTCACATCTCCTGCCCTGGTTAGGAAACAATGCTGATACGGTAGGGTTTGTTTCACCTGAGACGGTGCAAGAGCTTTTGTCCCTGAAAGCTTGATGGCCAAAATACTTTGCTCTGAGGAACCCGGTGGAAACCGTCTTGTCAAATAGCTTCAGGGCTGGTGACTCAGGTTTTCCCCTGCTCTGGTCTGGGTGACAGGAAACTGTCCATAAGAGTCATGAGGAGCTGAAAGCTGTAATTCACACTGACACAGTATTGTCTCCTTTGATATTATCAGTAAATTGCACCCCTTAATACAGCCTGTGATTCCAGACCAGGGTCTTTACTCCATGCCTCCTTTGCTGCTCCCTGGCCACTGACTGGTTTTTGTTTTCAGATCTTTTCATTTTTATGCTGGTTCAGTTCCCATTCCTCTTCCATCTCTCCTTAAACACACAGTCATGTTCCCTTGGGCGGATTGATTTGTTAGTGCACGTCTCACATCATCCTTCACTTTCTTCAGCAGTGGTCCTTCATGGTTCATGTGAACCTTGGATCACATCCCTGTAGATTTTCTTGCCACTAACCCATACCCCTGCACTCATACGTGGTGTTTGTGTGTGGGTGTAAAGGAGTACATGCACTTGTGGGCATCTGAATTTAAGTTGTGCTAGCTGATGCTGAGGTACATGTCTCATGCTAGGCAGCATTAGGCACAAATAAGAATTGTTTAATGTGGAATACGTAATTATCCATTGAGAAATCTGCACCCTCTCAGATGCCTTGTCAACACTTCATGTCTCAAAATGTGCAGTATCCAACAAGCTGTGGTGTTAACCTTTGCTAGGCCATGCTGAACATGTGAAAAATCAGTCCGGTTTTGTGTTTGCATGGGATCTTTGTTTGCAGTGATTAATGGTCCACTAACAGTGTCCAGTGCAAGTTCAGTGCAATGTACAAAGTGTCTTTGATGCCAGACATTCTACAGTGCTGTGCAGAAACTAAAGCTAATAGTTGTAAGCCTGAGAGGATTGGAATGTTTTCAATTTACTTTTAAACAAATGACTTTATTGTGCCATTCTCACATGGGAGTAAATTCCACAGCCTTAGTGCCACATTAGACAAAACTTTTTTACCTGCTGGTTTCTGTTTATACTTGGAGAAAAGAAATTAACCTCAGTTAGGAGTTGGGGGAAACAGGACAAGGCTATTAAACTCGGTGGGAATTTTGGCAGGGGCTTTGCTGGGAGCAGAGTGGGATGCAGTACAGGATGTAGCTGAAGGATGATTTGTGGTGCAGAGCGGAGTTCAGGAGTTCTTTGTGCCTGAAAATCAAACTTGTGAAGGACACCTGTAGGAAAAGCATAAAACTGGTTTTGCCCCTCCTGAAGTTTAAGGAAGTGGTTGTTGTAGTCTGAGTAAATGCCAGTGGATACTGGGAAGAAGATTCCTAGTGACTGGTTGGAGATGGGTTGGGCCCAGTTCCTGAAAGGAGCAATTCTCAAGTAAGTAATGGGTGCCTGTATCTGTACAGGAATGACAGATAGGAGAGAAAGTGTCCCTGAACTCACCATTTTGCTCTTATAGTGGTAAAGATTTTCAGACTGAGACAGGGAAGTTTCGAAAGAATGATACTTTAATGCCTATAGAGTGATCTAGTACCATGGATTTGTAAAAATATAAAATACACGCGAAGTGCCTAAGTGGGAACATGGATCCGTTCAGCGTTGCTCCAAGGGGGAGACCTCTCATGCTAATAAGTGCCTTGTGATCTTCTGGTAGATATAATGCACAACCCATTCCAGGGTCTCCTTTTGATCGAAACAGGAGTGTACATTAATTATTAACAGAACCGAGAACACTGGGGTTTTTTTTAACTGCTCACTTGGCCTTTTTTTATACTAAATCTTAGTTTTACAAGGCTTTTGTTTTGTGCTTATTACATGGTTTTATGGCTTTATAAATCCATAAGCAATCAAGAAAAGGATTTGAGTTTTGTTTTGACTAGTTTTTGCTTTTACTTTGGCCATCTACAATTCATTAGTATTTTACATTACACGTCACTGCATGGAAATCCAAATGGAAAAAACGTACAAGTTTAAGTGATGCTCAGGTAAATGCAATTGCAAAAATCGGACAAATAAATCCCCTCAACTGAAAATATCTCTAAAGCCTTTTGTCTTCCTCTGATATTTCTAACTCCTGTCTAGACTTTTCCAACATAGCAGCTCCTCTCTGCACAGTGACTTCCCATAAGACCTTACCTCAGTTAGAAAATTAACAACAGAAATGCTGCAAATCAGTTTGCAGTGTCCTCAGAGCCCTAAAGCCTTTGCTGCCTCTGGCTTGGCCTCTAGAGAATGATACACCTAAAGGTAATGTAGACTGTAGAGAACAACAGGGAAAAGGATGTGAGAGCTCTTTCCACTCTGACTTTTAAGGCAGGGAAACTGTCCCCTTGGTTTCTTCTCAATTGATGGCTTTTTTCCTATTTAAAATAAAAAGGTGTGTTTTGATCATTACTGAAAAGAAACCAGCATGTGTATAGCAGGTGACAGCTTTTTACACAGCCAAATGCTGCCATGAGTCAAACCTGACATCAGGAGCAGGACTCAGCAATGCTGGGAAGCTTGCAGGGGCAAAAGCAGGGCCCGCCCTTCCCTGGTGATGCCTGTATGTGGTTTATTTCCATGAGCAGAACAATGATTTGGTTACAAATCTGGATTTTCTAAAGACTTGAAGATGTGTTTCAGGAGTTGTTGTGGAGCTTCTCTCCCTGTGATGGGGAACAGACGGTGTAGGGAGAGGACAGGATCCCTTTTGTTTAAACCAGGCTCAGTGTTCATGGGCAGCAGGTCCCCATCCTGTCCCAGCAGCAGGTGCCCAGCTGCCCTCTTCAGATGGAAACACGACTGTGGGGAGGGAATATCACCAGGGCCTGTGGCTGGATTAGCTTTCCAGACTGGGCAGAGTAAGGAGCAATTATGTGCTTTTGCCTAAAGACTCCTCAAACTCTCTGTAACGCGCTCGCTTCCTGCCCATCTGGAAAGGCCTCTCACTTGCAAAACGTCTTGGGAAAAGAGAGGAGGAGGGAACATGCTGGAATGGAAGTGTCTCATCCCCTTTGTCTCCCAAATGCCTGTCTACAGTAGGCATATAACCTGTGCGTAAAGGGGGCTCCCTGGGGGGCCTCAGTTTGGCAGGCAGATTGGTAGGGAGCTCTGAAGCCAGAACGTGTGTCAAATGAAATACTTGAATCTTGCCACGGAGGTCTTAATAATCCATGAGTGGATCATTATTAATATGGCCATAAGGCTATAAATTCAGGGATTTTGACCTCAAAGTCTTTGAGTGTGTTTAAAAATAGCTCACCCATCCTCATTTTATCACTTCATATACTCTGACACAATTTTGGACCCTGCCTCCATCCCATCTAGCAGGGGAACACTATAATTAAGAATCAGTTTTGAAAGGCTGTTCTCTCTTAGCTTAAGGCAGAATAAGGCTTTATGTATTTTGCAGGAGATTATAAACAATTCATCCGCTAAAATTAGCAGTAAAAAGGGAGCCCCAGCTCTTTCCTGCCCTGTGGTTTGTACCACAAAGACTTAGTGTTTTTAAATCATGACAGAGCTCTCTAAAAACCTTGAAAGCATATTATGTATGTGTCACTTTGGCTCAGTTAGGAATAGTCTCACCTCCAAGCCAGAAGGCCATGGGTTCAAATTCCATGCCCGCCCTTGGATTTAGCTGTCTCACAGTAATTGTATTGCAGAAAACATTTTTAAAGAGAATCATAGGGGAAGAAGAGTGAAACTCTTGTGTCTGTAACGGCTCTGTGAGACATTCGGTCATTGGGACGATGTGTTAAACCACGGCTCTTACTGCCCAGCTTCACTCAGCAGGCATAGACCCTGGAACAGGAGATGGGCAGCCCTAATGGTGTGGCAGTTTTTATTCTGCTGAACAAAAGCAGTTCCAGTCCTTGGGAGTGTGTCTGTGAGCTACTGCTCCCTGCTCCTGCCTTGTGTTGTTGTCCTGCTGCCGCAGGGACAGGGTGTACATTGATATGCAAGAGCTGCAAAATGAAAGATGTCAAGTGTGTCTTGACTTCTCCTTTTGCTGCTGATCCGTAACAGAATGGGGGAAAAAACAATCCTTTTGAACTGAAAATGTCATAGGTCATTTAAAACGTTAAATTGCAGAAATAACCAACTGAAGTGCGAGGTTGGGGTTGTTGCAGCAACAATAAAGCCAGGTCATCTTGACTGCAGAGGTAAACTCCACAGTGTCTGTCTGGATCTCAGGTTGCAGTCCTAATCACTCATGTCCTTTACCTTCCTCATAGAGAGGAGGTCGGAGTGACTTGAGCTTTAAACTTTATAGCTTCATTGTGGTTTATGCCGATGAGAATGCGGTCTTATAACATGAAGTGTTTATGTTTGTTGCTTACAGACGTGTATTAACTTACCAGAATCTCATTGTCTCTTAAATAAAATTTATTTTAGAGAGGAAAAAAAAAATCTTTCATCTTCTACTGGTTTCATAGAATATGTGGAAGGGGTTTGGCATATTTATACAAAATGGAAACCACGTCATAAATGTTGTGTGCAGCATAACATAGCTCACAACTCATTTCTTACTCTGAAAATAATTACCCAATAGTTTTCAATTTCTCTTCTTGTGGCATGAATCCAAAATGCTCCTGTATGGATGATTTTCTTTTGTTTAGAAATATTTGTTATACTTCAGTAAAGTGCCTGGTGTTTGCAAACTCCTCCTCTGATTTGTTCTGAGGCTTTTATTGCTGCAGGAATGTTGCAGGTCACATTTTGCTTGCAAAGTTAAAGAGGATCTTAAATGGGGAGCATGAAAGTGGTGACCATTGATCGCTGGGGTAGGAGTTACTGCCAGAATTTGTAGACCACTGTGACTCTGCCTGACAGAGGGCTTATGGCAAACCCATTAATGTGTATGAGAGCTTTGAATCTTTGGACCTGAATTATCAAATGAATGTTTTGATGAGAACTCTGGCTGAGATATGTTTTGCATATGTCTAATATCTGGGGAAAGCCGATTTAAGAGCATCAGATGCTGGTAGTACTTGTATGTCCATTAGCTAAATTATGTTACATATATTCCTGTTATTAATTTTTTTTCAGATAAGCAATTACTGTGGGTGCTACAGAAACTATGAGAATTTGGGCAAGAGATGGGGGAGATAATCTATCTTGTCCTGGCAGGAATGCTGGCCCCTTCAATCACATCTGAGATGCAGGATGGGGTGGTTCCTGCAAGGCTGCAGTTGGTAGTGGTCTGTCAAAATTCGGGGTAAAAGGTGGATGAGGGGAGTATCCACAAGACAAATTTCTGTGCTAGGATGGGGTCCGTGCTGGGAGCAAAAGATTGAGAATGCTTCCCATAGAGCCTGGCTGAGCAGTGCTGACTGAATGGGAGGCAAAGGGAACGGAAATGGTGCCGCTCCAGAGCACAGTGATCCAACTGTGTGAAATCAGTGTGGGTGCTATTAAAATGCCATCTTCCTCTCCCTTCCCCTTTCCTTCCTCCCTCCCTCCCCCTCTGCTGTCAGCCTGGCCGAGGAAAAGTCAAATAACGTACGACTGTGTTCCTTGGCATCACAACTGCAATTTCCCTTTAGGGGCTTCAAACTTGAGAATGGGAGGTTTTAAATCTTGCTGATTCGTGCTATTCCAGTGAGCGTATGTGTGAGGAGAAAGAACAATGCCAGTTTGAAAGAGAAATCACACGTGAGAAATCTTTGCTGCTAAATCAGGTGTTGCAGGGGCCAGTGGAAAAATCAGACACTAAGAAAAGTAGGAAATTACTTTGTTTAGAGTTGGGAAGGTTAATGAGAATGAATTAAAAAGTGTTCTCTGTGTATTCCGCCCCTAAGGATTTGAGTAAAGTTAGAGGGATTTATTTACTGATTATCCAGACTATACAACTGGCAGTAAGATTAAGTGAGGAATTTTGGAACATGCTGACATTTCTTATTTGCATCATTTACTATGGAGATCATTTGTCGGTCCTGCACTGAGTTTGTGGTGAACCAGGGCTTAGTCTGGCCCAGCAGAGACAGATCTGGTAGTTCTCATGGCTCGAGGGATGTGGGGGTGAAAACAGTGTGACGTCCTCTTTTGTGTCTCAGAGAGGAAACATCAAGTTTGTCTAGGTGCTTATCAGAGGGGAATTTCAGAATATTTTCCTAGACACCATTAATTATGGAAAAGAGCGGAGTTATAGGAGACACATTGCATTAGATCAAGTAGAAATAAAAGACAAGGTTGTAATTTATAGAGCCCGTGCACTGGATGCTGTACAGAGCTCCCCCACTGCAAGGCCCCTCCAAGCCCGGCCCTACTGGCGTGCACAGGGATCTGCACGCTGCCTCCTCCTCCTCCTCTGGTCGCAGCCCTGCAGCCAGGCTGGTGAGTGCTGAGGGGTTACCATCTCAGCTGGAGGAAATGAAGGGGGACCAGGGAACAGGAGTTCAATACAGGATCTGGGAAAAACAGAATTGTGATTTTAATTTGTTATTCTGGGTGCCTACCTCTAAAACGATCGCATTTGGTGAAAAACTTGGAATTCTTATACGCACAGACACATAAAGTCATAAACTGGGCTTTAAACATATAATCTTGGGCCATGTATTTCACCCATGCACTGAGCATTAACTTGCCCCATTTTTATCTCATAAATAAGACAATTCCTTGTTCCTAAAGGAATCCTTCAGCTGAGTCTTGTGCACTGTTTCTGCAATAAGGAAAATTTTTTGGTTACCCATTCTTGCACAGTTGCTGCCAAGTAAAAATCCTCAGTAGTGATCAGTACCACCTGCATTTCTTCTGAGAATGGTTTTGATAAGGAGGTAAATAACAGAGATAAGAAGCAAGGTGCTATTTTAGTCTTTGTGGTGACTCTAAATATTTCTCAGATCAGAATCATGGCTGACTGATTTTCTTGTTTTCTGTTTTCATCTTCTTTTTGTAGAAGCTCCAAGACTTTTATTTGTTTTCGTTCTTAGGGGACTGCATACCACAGCCAGTAGCTTTAATCCTTTAATCCTCAGATGTCCGGCTGATGCCTCCACCCATTGATTACCTCCTTTCACAGCAAATGATCATGTTCCCCTCGCAGTTCATGTCCACTGCTGGACCAGGCTGCTGTCTCTGGAAATGTGTTTAGTGCACTTGGTAACAAATACACAGTAAATGTCAGCCTGAACATCATCTGGGCTAATCGTCGCACTTCGAGTCTTCATCATCACAACTTGAATTCCAGGGTAACTCACTACTGTTTGCAACTTCCCAAAATCCACTGACCACCTTATGCACTGAAATAATAGCAAATATCATGCCAGGAGTATTTCACATCCTAGATTTTTTTTTTCCTAATGTGCTCTTATAAATATGGGGCACTTCATGTGTTGTTATGACAAGGAAATTCTTTGAAAAGTTTGCAAATTCCAAAGTAGTATTTGTTTTATAAACAAAGGTGCTGTTTTCCTTATGCCAGCCTCTTTCTGCTTTTGCTTGTCCAGCAGTCTGTTCTGAAAGGCATGAAGCAGCTGTTGGCCCCGAATCAAAACTTGCAGTGCAGGGAGGGTTATGTAAAAGTCCTTTGTGTGAGAGATGTACATGGCAGCAAATGGTGAAACTGGAGTGCAGACTCTTTCAGGGGAGAGGGCTAGTCACAATAAGGGGGTTTTTTTACTTGATTTTTGCATGGAACAAAAAATGTAGAAGATACTGTGAATTTTTAAATTTTTTTTTGCATTTTCAGAAATCGCTTTTTTTCTGTTACAGTGTTGTGGGTTTATAATTTCATGCTGCTTTGCACCCACTTTCCCCCACTGGATGGAAGGCCTGTAAGAGGTTGCCTTGTTCTTTCCCTCAAGGCAGGATCTCTGTACCCAGGCCATTTGTGAGGGATGTTGGTCTAACCTTTGGGGGAATTTTGCCACTCTCCTAGTCCATCTGTTTCTGTGCTTCGCTGTTCTGACCATATAACACTTTCTAAATATTTATTTGACATCTTTTCATATCTGCAAAATCACTCATCTCTACTCGTCCACAAGTGGTTTCTTTTGAACTCATCAGTCCCAATTGATCTTAACTTTTCCTTTCCAGAGCCCTAAACATCATCTTCAGTGATGTCTTCTGAACACTCTCAAAGTGTGCCATGAATTTCTGGTAGTGTGATAACCGGTACCGGATGCACAATTCTTTTACTGATTTCATAACAGCAAGGCATTGTTGACTAATACTCTGTTTATATTGCACTGTGGACACAGTTCCTTTTCTGCTGAACTGCTCCTTAAGTGGCCATTCTCATGCTGTATGTTTATAACTGGTTTAGTCCTGCCCAAGTCAAATACTTTCTATTCACAATGTATTCATCTGGATTTTTAAACTGTTTCTCTAGGTCATTGTGAACTCTGCTCCTGTCATCTAACTAGTTCACATTCCTTTCCAGTTTCTTCTCATCTGTGAGTGTAATAAGCACAGGCTATAACCCACCATCCTGAGCTTTAAGGCTTTCATAAGCATATTATAAAAAACACAGCCTATATGAAAGTTTCCTTTCATAGATTTTTCCAATTTGACAGCTTTTCTATGGAAATGAGTATCCAACCAGTAACTGCAGGGAGAGCACACTTCCATCAATGAAAATGTCACTTGAGATTGTGTCAAAAAGCTTTAGTAAAGTCTGAAATACGTGGTGTATCATGTTAATAACCTTACCCGTAAGATCTGAATCCCTGCTCTAAAAGGAGATTGATTTGACATGATTAGTTGTCAACCTGTTAAAAACAGCAAGATGAAAGTAACTCCAGATTGTTAGTTCTGGTAATACATCATTCCTTTCAGTCTCATAGCTCCAAATCAGCTTCTTGATTGAAGAAGGCAGGAAGAGAGCCTGACGTAGATTCTGACTGTTTGGGATGGCTAAAGCCATGGAAGTACCTGGGGAGCAGTATGGGATTCAGCAGGAGGATTTAGCTAATGGTGTGTACTATGCAATGACTGTAACCACAGAGAAGAATCTGAGGAGATGATTGTTTAAGCTAATCCAGAGAGTTAAATACTTGGGAATCAAATGGAGCTAGGGCATATCATTCTTCTCAGGGGTTATGAAGTGAGAGAGATCGTGTGTGTGAGGGAAAGCCAGATCATAACCTCTGCTTAGAGGAGCTCAAGGCTGTTAATGAAAGCCTAGCAGCTGAAAGGAGCAGCCTGTGGGTGGCTCAGCAAAGAGAACAGCAGTACAAAGTCAGAAGATGCTGAAAGCATGGAAGAGAGTGGCAAAGTCACCCTCTGTGAGGGAAAAGGACAACTTCCAAGCTACCCGGGAAGTGTTCTTTTTCTGCTGCTTGCTTTGTTGTAAATACACAAAAGTATTGTATTGTCATTTACTTGTGGTTCCTTCCAGTAAGAAAACCTCACTGTGTGAAGCCATCATGTGGTTTCAGCAGTCCTCTGGCAAAAGGCACGCTATGTACAGCTGAGAGGATTTTAGCTGAATTATATATACACAGCATCGAACTGCAATGGAGAGAGAATCAATTGGAAAGAGTTAGGAAAAAACGGGGGTTTAAGACAACTGCAGCGTGCTGAGTGTTGGTGCATTACAGAAAAATATTACTGGAGCAGGAATAGATGAAATAGGTTCTATATTCAGCAACTGTGAATTAAAACATAAATAAAATCTGGAGGGAATGATAAATTTTCAGGTGGTGTTTGTTGTTATGAACTTGCATCTGTAAATGAAAGACCTGAAAGCAGCTTTTAAATGAGCGATTTCTTACTGAAGCCATGGCTGTATTTCCTGGTGTACAGAGAATCGCTTTGCTGCTGCTCTGGCTTTTCCCCTGGAGTCAGTCACCTTCCAGTGTGCTTCCTCTCGGTCATTCCTAATAGAATGCCTGCTTGATTACAGAAAATTGGCTGATACACTTCTCTAATGAAAATGCTCCTTCTTGGAACTGACATCAGGAATGTTATACAAGACATTCTTAAATATGCTGGCAGCTGCCCTGAATGTAATGAAATCATGGAAATTAGAAGTATTGCGCTCTCTGTGTGGCCAGCTCAGGACTGTTTTCACTATGTTACCCAGTTTTGCTGTGAATTTTAAAAGGAATCACTTTTCACTATGTTTTCTCAGGACGTTCTTCAACATGCTTTTAATTTCTACAGTCAGGAAAATTATCCTGATATTTTAAGGTACTACTCCTTTGTTTTGAAGTGCACACAATTCCTCATGCCCGCGTCCCTTTGTGCTGCACTAAATCATTCCTCTTGCAGCAGAGTTTACACTCTTCAGAAGATTGAAAACTTCTCTGGTAGAAATGCATGTGTAGGGTGAAATCCTATTCCCACTGCAGCCAGCAGTAAAATTCCCACAAGCTTAAGTGGTTTGGGTTTCACATGCAGCTTTTAGTCCTCTCTTGTACGACACATTAGTTAATCCTTAACACATTCTTAGCACAGAAGGTGTGTAAAGGGGCAGAGTAGCAGTGATGTGTCCTTTGGGTTTCAGTAGCACCCTTCCATGCAGGGAGCACAGAGCAGCTCTGGAAAGACAGGTGAGACCCACAGCAGTGTGCAAGGAATGGATATTATTTTGAGTCTTCTAAAGTGCAGAGCAGAAGGGAAGGATCTTCTCTCTGTGGGTATGTGTAATAAATGGAAGCACCATCCTGGCTCCCAAGTTACTTTCCCTTTGTCTGTAGTGTTTTCACTTGTTGCTTCATCAGATATTTCAGATATTACGTGTTTTCATCAGATATTCTGAATTTGAGTTTTCCAAGATGAATTCATTTTCTTTACCTGTTTTTTAGTGCTCTAGCTTTTTCTGTAGTTTCTTTGTAGGGGGCTTGCAAATGCCTCTAAAGTTATTGCAGATGTGTTTGTTTGAAGTAATAATATTCCATCCCTGTCAACAATTAATAGCAGTGTTAAGCAAGAGTCAACTGACTGAAAACTTAGCCCAGATTCATATGCTGTCACTTAACACTTGCTGTTGGAACCAGCAAGTTCTGGCTCGAGGATGAGGAGCACTGAACACACTGGGGCTGCCCTGGCTGTTGGGAAATGAGGCACAAAAAACCTGTTTCCACCTTCTTCGTTCTCCTCCCTGTTCAGCTGCAGTCAGAGAGATGTGGGCTTTGCTGATGGGGTCTGGTGGGGGTTTATTCTTTGCAGCAGACTTGTAGGAACCTTTCCAGAACCGAGGGGTGTCTTGTAAACCTGGAGTCACTGTGGTGCTGGGTAAGGAAACAGCTCTTGTGAAAGAATGGTCTGGAGATGGAACAGGGCATCTCTCTATCCCTTGTGATGCCCAGCTTTTATATAAAATAATCCATTATTTTATGGATGCTGCTGTTGGCACCACACAGAGGCAGCTGACCAAAGAAAGCTTGTAGGTGTCCTGTAGGGCACAGAAATCTGTTGGGAGCAGATTTCCATCTGCATGATGCGATGCAAACAAGATGGTTTCTGTCATGAAAAGCCTTCAGTTGAGACATCAATTCATTAGGAATACTATGGCCAGAAACTTTCATAATAAATTACTGTAAACTCATGAAAGATTGATCTTTTTTGATTTCAGAGAAAATAAATCAACAGTATGAAGTCAGCTCTGTTACAGTTTCAAATAAGAGACTATTACCCTTTGCCTTACAGATCAGAGACAAATTACTATTTTTACTTTAGGTTCTCTTGATGAGGATAATGATAAACATCTGTCACTTTGCTGCTTAGCCAGCTACGAATCTTATTGCAATCTGTAATTTAAACAGTGAAAAGAAATGAAAGAAATAATACATGAACAAACTGCACTTTATATAGACAGCAAAGAAGGAAAGAAAGAGAATAGAAGTCAAATTCAGGGAAACTGGGAAGGGGCCATTTTTTATTTGCTTGGCTAAAATCTGCAGATATATGACAGATGTATGATTTTCCATTTATTAGTATTTCACAGGGAAAATTACCATTAATTTCTCTTCAGACACAGAGACTAAGGAAAATACTCAATCTGCACGCTGTGACTTTTTGGCATATGCAGTTTATTAACAAAATTATTAAGGTTTATTAAGTATGTGTCTACTGGTGTCACAGCACTGAAAACCCTACTTTCGTCAAGAGTTCTTTCAGTGTCCTCCCCAGTCCCAAGATCTTTAGGGAGTACTGCTAGTTATTTTTAAAGGTTAGCTGCTCTTTCAGTGATTCACCTGTCCTTTGGAAACTTCATTTGCAAACACTTGGTTTTGTTTCTAAATGGTTCATTGGATCTTATTTCTTAACAAAACTATAACTTAACAAATCACAAAGTCACCATTTCCTTTAGACTAGACTGAGCAAGACGTAGTTTCTAAGGAGTAAATACGAAGTGCTCAGTGAGCAGAAGCAGACCCTGCATGAGGAGGTGAAACTAAAACTCCCTTTTTGGACCAGAAAGAAGGCATTTCAAGGAGGGAGAAGCCTCTCAGGTGACGTAGAGCATATCTAGCTCTAGTGGCCTTTCACTGGTGGGTTAGATACTGATTTCGATTGCTCCAGGAATCTAAAGCACCAGTGATGTGCAGATTTCAGCTAAATGCTTTATTGTAACTGGAGCTGTGCTGGCAGGGCTCTGGTTATTCATGACCAGTTCTCCTTACTGGGTTATGCACTTTTTGCAAGTACTTTCTCTTTCTTTGTGTTCTTCCTATTCAGAGCCAGGTTGGATGGCACATTGAGCAACCTGCACTAGTGGAAGGTGTCTTTGCCCGTGGCAGGGGGTTGGAATGAGATGACTTTAAGGTCCCTTCCAACCCAAACCATTCTGGGATTCTATGATTTTATGCTTCCAGGTATCCACAGAACAGATTTAGATTTTATAGTTCAAGGTAATAAGGCTCTGGCGGTGGCTTTCAAGGCGAAGTATTATATGTCAGAGGTTGGGGAGTATTGTTCTTTGTACTTTCTGGGTAGAAATTCCAGGTTTTTGGCATCTTTGAGCCTCAGAAAGCAGTTTGATTTTCACCAAAAGGCTACTATTCTTTTTTTAGGTTTTCTTATATTTATACAGGCCAGACCAAAGCAAAATACAGGCCTTTTAGCTTCCAGTTAAAGTTCCTGGTATTTTCTTTAATTAGTTCAGCTGTTTACATACAAAGAAGTGTTTTTCTGTCCAATGAAAAAGAGACCTCTAATATATAATCCAGCCTATGTTATGCTGAGCCTTGAGCAGTGGAACCAATGATGCTTTTGCTGTTGTCCTTCATAAATCCTTTGTTTATATAGGTGCTATTCACATCTAACAGGTTTGAGGCTGAACTGTGGAATTTGTCACAAATGAGTCAGCCTTAAGCAACAAGGGTGGGTTTTACCCATAGGAGGGTAAAAGTCAAAATCTAGATTTATGGTGCTGCTTTCTTCCATGGGTCAAGCTGGCTGAATCTGAATGAGAAAAGATTTGATAGTAAGTATTCCAGTAAGTGATCTGAGATAATTTCTTGGTGTCATTTAGTACCATACGTCACTTGAAAATGTTCTTTAATATAAAATTACAAATTTGTTTGGAAATATATAATGTACTTAGTGAAAAAAGTCTCATATGGCATTAACTTTAAAGGTCCAAATTTCATGATGCTGAACACTACAGGCCAGTACTTCATATTTTAACCTCTGGGTCATCTTTGTATGAGCTATGTTGCTGGAACACTGCAGTTTAAGTCCAGGTTTTTTTCCCCAATGTATTTCTAGTTTACTGCAGTCTGAAAGACTTGACTTTTCTTTTTTATTTTTCTGCTGTATAGACTGAAAATGAGGAGAATGGCCAAGCAGACAATTTTTCAATGGACCCCCAGCTGGAGAGACAGGTGGAGACAATTCGAAACCTTGTGGACTCCTACATGTCTATTATTAACAAATGTATCCGAGATTTGATACCGAAAACAATCATGCATCTTATGATCAATAATGTAAGTAGCAGCCAGAGTTCTAAATTATTTCAATGTGTCTTCAAATCTCTTACTCTCAAGTACACCTCTTGGATACAGCAGCAACAGTGTGTACTAAGAGAACAAGCTTCCATAAATATCACTCTTAGATAAAATATTCCAATATTCCATAGCACTGGGAAGTTCTGCAGCCTTCTGTAGCTGGCATGCTGCCTTGAGTGCTTACCCCAAAACACTAAAGACTGAATTAACTTACATCTTGATCAGAATGGAAGTTATTATTTAAAACTAAAGGTGAGTTTGGGGTTGGTTGGTTTGTTTGTTTGTTGTTGGTTTGGGTTTTTGGTTTCTTTGTGTGTCTTGCTTTTGCTGTAACAGGAAGAGCGAGAAGGTACAGGAAAACTGGGAGCTCCATCTAGGCACTCTGTGAGAGCTACAAAACATAGTTGTGCTTCCTTGATTTTCAATGTGCAGCCCTTTGTCATGGGTTCATAAAGCAGTTCTTATTTTATTTGGGTTTCTTTATATTTTCAGGATACTGTTTTCAAGGAATAAATTTAGAAGCCTTGGACAGTGTTGTTTAGATAAGCAGATGTGGTTGGTTGATTTATTGTGTGTGTCTTTCTTAGATCTGAAGATTATTTACTTAAAGAAATGGCTTTGAGATACTGTTGTTTTTCCACTGCAGTAGGATCTCAGACTTTGTGTCATGGAGAGTTCTGAATGGACCTTGTTGAAAACCAAGCTCAATATTAGTGCCACCTCTGCCATATAAATTACTAATGGGGAACACTGTTTCTGTGAGGTCATCAAACCAATCAGTCTTTACAAATACAATATGCTGTGAGGCAAATGTGGTTAGAAGGTAGCATTTGCTTTTGACTCAGAGCCACCTCCATCCTTCTTCTGATGGATTTCATTAGGCTTGTGGAATTTGTGTTGCATTTAAGAGTTAGGTGGTTGGACAGAAAATTTCAGCGGCATTTTCTGGCACATACAATAGGAGGAGAATTTTTGCATGAAGGCAAGAGATATTTCGTTCACTTCTTTAGGTTTAGGGGAGTAAGGCTGCGAGTCTAGTCATGGGTGAGTTTTTACAAAAAACATGGGAATAATGGAACTGCCTTTTTCTCCCAAAATCAGCCATGCCTTTGACTTTCTGAGGTTAGTGTGTTCTCACTGCGCTTTCCACATCACCACTGGCAGCTTGTTGCTTTGACTTAGCCCATCTCCAGTGCCTTCTGAAAGGGCTGGACTTCAGCTCTCATTTCATAAACAGCAGAGCTCAGTGAGCAGTTCCTTTTGAAAGCTTACATTAAATTTTCTGCCACTCACCTCCTCATATGGAACCATTTAAGGGTCTCTGAAGTGTGTGCATTACTCAGAAGTAGATTACTATAAGGTTTTGTACTTTCAATCTCATCAGCTGTTAGTGACATTGATAAAGCCTGCCAGGCTGGCTGGCCATGGCACGCAGGAAGAACATACTTAAAACATCAGCTACCTTTCAGTTGACCTCATCTGGGCTTCCTAGTGAGCTAAGGCCTGTACCTCCATCCTACGATTTAAATTTGTGGCAAAGAATCAAAACATTTTAAAGGACTGTGAAGAGTGAGACTAGAAGCATTAATGAACTTGTTTCTGTACAGCATAGGCGGTAAAATACCATATTAAAAATAGCTAAAATATAAATTTTAAAAAATCAGGGCTATTAGAAAGAAATTGTTGAATTAAGACTGCTGAGCCATGCCAGAAAGTTGTGGAAAGACCTGGAAAGCTGTGGAGTTGTGATGGAAGGTGGGTCCTGTTAAGTTGTGTTTGTGTGTGTTCCTTGGAGTCTTCAGAAGTCCAACCCATCCACCAAGAGTTAAGTGCAAATACCCTCCTTCCTCCTTAATGAGCATATTCTGTATTTTCTGCTGCTCCATCATGTTGCCTCCAAAACTGTGGAAACAAATTGATCCCGAGGAGTTTGTTTCCATGACAATTGTAACCTCCCAAACGTTCCTAGAACTTCCTTTCCATTTTGTGGGCCTGTAAACAAGCACTTATAATTCAAGGGAAGTATCAGATTCAAACTCAGTGTACAGAAAATAATTAGATGTTTTCCCTGAGCATATTTTGAGGTCTAAGCCTAGACTATTGTATTCCAAAGGCATCGCTTATTCTTCCCTTGGGGTGGATATTGATTACCTTAAAAGAAAATACATTTACCACACAGAACTGCATTGAGTTACCATTAGCAATTCAAACACGCCCAAGCAAAATAGACATTTCCAATTTGTATTTCATGGTGCCCAGGTATCCGTGGCACCCTCTCTGAGGGGTGGTCTCACAGGAGTCACTGTGTATTTCATAAGCAGTGCTGATAGTGCTCTCAGCTGAGGAGAAAAAACTCCCAAGTGTCTGTTACCACCCAACTGAAGGTTAAGGAATGGGTTGTGTTTGCTTTTGGGGCAGTGGTGTGTGTTGCAGTGTTTCCCCTGATGAAGTTACAAGCCCACCTTACCCCGCTTCAGAATGACAGAGCAGGTTTTGGGGCACTGGCTTTTTGGATGCTTCCTATGGTTCACCTTGGAGTGCAGGCCTGATGTCTGTGAAGAAAACTGTTTTAAAACATTCCTGTGAGTCTGTTTTCCAGAAAGGAGCAAAGGTGTGAGTAAAGCATCACTTTCCCTTCCATTTCCAAGCTAGAAAATGTAGCTATTGTGGAAGATCTTCCTCTGTCTAGTAGAGCACATCCGATTGCAGAGGGCAGGAGGCTGATCCAAGAACCGTCCTTAACACAGCAGTCTTCCCTTTCCAGAAATTTCAGGGAGTTACTTGAGTCCCCTGCTAGTGGCAGACAGGGACCTCTCATAATAATTGTCACAGCCTGATTTTTTTTCAGATACTTGTGGTTTAACAATGCTTTTACAATCAGCTCTGGCCTTAATCTAATTTTAGGACTTCTTCTTTTTTTGAAGTGATGCCATTAAAATGCTCATTTCATCGAGCAGAATGTGATGCCATTTAACTATGATATCTGTTTTTAATGTGGAGTTTTTGGCAATCATGAGGAAAGTAGTGTACTCTGGCTCTTGATCAGTACCATCTACTGGAAAACAGCATGAAACTCATGGAAAATTTTTGCAGGCTTTGCTAAGAATTTGTGCATCTCCTGTCATACGTGAATGGGGAATGACAGCCAAGCCCAGGCAATATGGTTTTGTTTCCCTGTGAGGTCTCTTCTGGCTGCCCTCTCATTGCTGGGTGACCAGAAAGGATCCCTTGCCTGCACAGCCTGACTGCTCTCACTGACCTTGTCTGAACACAAACAGTGCCTTAGTCTCGCTGTCAGGATTCAAATCAGCATGGCTAAACTAGCACAAGCCCATGTGCAAACGGAGCTCAGGTTTATGTAATCAGAATCCTGGGAATGTATTATCGTCAGTATCTCCAGCTCAGAAAAGCTTTACAGAGCAAAGCACCAGATGAGAAATAGATCAGAACAGCAGCAAAAGTCTCAAACACAAGGATTTAGTAGGTCAGCAGTTGGTCTATTTACCACAGTCTTATTTAATCAGAGTACCTCTAGCTTTTTATGTCTGTTAATGTGGCCCAGGTTTCCATAACCAGGGCAGGCATAGCAGGAAATCAATATAGTAAATTAGATTACTTGGAGACTTCTCCCTTCAATTTGAGTGTGTGTGGATGAGATATTCAGAATCTGACAGAGTTGTTGGAAATGAAAGACAGTGTCTACAGTAGGGTAAATTGTTGCTAAGAAAATAAATGACACAGATGTTATAAAGCCTAAAAATCCTAATTCCATGGGGAATCTGTATCTGATGGTGCTGCTATTTACCTCTCAGTCAGCCATTTAGAGTTGGACCAAAATGCCAGCTGACTCCTGGGAGCTGTTGGGAAGCCTGTTTGAAATGGAATGTAAACATAGGTGTCACCTTAGAGATGTAGAACAGTGTTAACTCCAACCATGTCTAGTGTTTCATAGACAGACCCGAAAAAAGGCCCCGGTGCACTGTGGAGTGACTGCACAAAGCCATCTTATTGTCAGGTGTGAACTGCTGTCTCAGAATGTGGCTTTGTAGTTGCCCTAAGGCCATCTGTGTGCAGGCAGCTGCTGAGAGGTCTAGTCCATCCTTTGCCAGCTGCCGTGCCCAGCTGCATATGCCAGCCTTTCTTTGGGACACAGTTAGCCTTCAGGCTGCTGCACCGTCAGCTCAGCCCGAGCTCTGCATCTTTCAGACCCTGATGTGACCTAACAAAAACTGCAGGACCAGTAGAATTGTTGTAAAGTAGTAGGAGAAACTGATTAAATTGAGGTATGTCTGTCTTCACTGTATTTCTTCGGTGTTGCATTTTCCACCGAGATTTTGTTTGTTTATTTCTTTGGTGGTTTGGGTTCTTTTTGTTTGTTTTTGGCTGATGGAATAGGTAAAAGAATTTATCAACGCAGAGCTCCTGGCTCACTTGTATTCCTCTGAGGACCAAAACACTCTGATGGAGGAGTCGGCGGAGCAGGCGCAGCGCCGGGATGAGACACTCCGTATGTACCAAGCACTGAAGGAAGCCTTGGCAATCATTGGGGATATCAGCACTAGCACTGTCTCAACCCCGGCTCCCCCTCCTGTAGATGACTCGTGGCTTCAGCAGGCCCGCAGGTGAGGAGCCTCCAATCTGTCTTGCCATGAAATTCAGGACAGGCAGACGGTAGTCAGCATCACCAGCTCACTCCCTGCCTGACTTTTTGGGAAGATGCTCCTCCAGGTCTCTAATGACATCTGTGAGGGAAATCAAAACGTTTTCCCCCATTACATATTCTGTGAATATGTATGTGACACCAGACAGGATATTTGCCTTGTAGAAGACCATTCAATGGATGTATAGCTTGCCTGGTGCTTCAAATAGCAACAGCTTCTGTCACCCCAGTTGTGCATCCACAAGGCCTCTTCTTGGAAACCTGTATAATAATTCAGCGTCTCAGGGTCCATGTCCTAGAAAATCCACTTAACAAAATATTATTAGAACTTGAATAATAAAATCCATTACATTTACACCTTTGCTCAAATGTTGTCGGTGGGAAGGGCGTGAGACCTAATTATATGCGATGCTCTGACACTGACAGCAAAGGAAAATGTCAAGAAAAAACAGTTGCCACAGGCATAAAAAAGGTTCTAACTTCTATTTAAAGTAAAATAAAATACAACAAACAAAACCCAAAACACAACCCCCCACCTTACTGAACTGTTAAAATCTCTGTTTCACTAGGTCACCTCCTCCAAGTCCTTCAACTCCACGGAGACCTACATTAAACAATCCCCCAACCAGACCTTTATCTGGCCGAGGACCTGCTCCTGCAATCCCATCTCCAGGCCCTCAGTCGGGGGCTCCTCCAGTCCCGTTCCGCCCAGGACCACTGCCTCCATTCCCTAGCGGTGGAGAAGCCCATGGAGGACCTCCCCAGGTTCCCTCTCGGCCGACCCGGGCTCCTCCCAGCGTGCCAAGGTAAGATGTGTGATCTTCCTGGTGGTGGCATGGTTCTCTCCCCCTGGCAGAACAGACTCTGCACTGGGTTGCAAAGTTGAGTGCTGTTGTTGAAGGAGTCTTGCAGCAAAGCAGAACTGGGCATTCCCTGCAGAGAGCCAGAGGTGTTCTGAGCAACCAACTTTTAGGACAAATATGACTTTTTGAAAAGATAGGAAGATTTTTTCATTTTTAAAATAAATCCAGTCAGTCAGTTGGAAGACACTGCTTTCCTTACATTCAGAGCTCCAGTTCTAGTTGTGTTGTACCCACGCCGGGGTCCCGAGACAGAGAGGTCACCTGCCCCTCCACCAGAAGAGGGGCAGGGCTGCAGCTCCTCACTTCTGCCATTCCGAATCCTCACCACAGCAAGTAATGGCTCCTCCAGAAGAGAACAGGAGCAATCCTTGTAGAACCAGTGGAACACACTGGTAGGAGTCTGCTTCTTGTCCCACAAGGCCAGTAATTTACAGCCAGATGAAAACAGTCCATAGTGTAGATCATATGGTACAAGACAATTAGTTAAGGAATAGAATTTTCTGCAGCACATTGTTTCCTTTTCTTCCCAGGGCTTTGCATTTATCAAAACTTTTTAAAGTAGCTTTGCATATTTTATAATTTTCTGTGGCATTACCTGCTTTTTTATATGTTAGATGAATAAAATGTCCTTAATGTTTATTTTCACAATGATGTAATACACATAATCACTCACATCTTTATACATATATATGAGAAACCCTCTGATTTTGAGGGCTTCGTTAACTTTTATGAGGGGTATGGTCAGATTAGGCAATGTTGGAACAAAGGCGTTTCTCCATTTTTGATAAATTAACTGTTACATTGAAAGTAGTCACGGTTTAAAAAAAAAAGAAAAACCAGTTAAATAGAAACAAAAATAAAATGTGCACATTTTCAATTTTAAAAATGGTAATTGGGAAGAGAACCTTTGGAGAAAAACTTATTTTAAATAGGTGAGATCTGTTGTAGTTGTCAGTAACTTAAATTTGAGGCTTAATGTTTCAAATATAATTACCCTCTATAATAGAAAGAATAAATAAATGAGGTATATCAAAGGAATGAGGTATTTTTTATGTATTTGCTATGAAAGTGGCATTGTTGCATCAATGCCCAAGCACAAAACACACTCTTTCATCTTAATGGATATCCATTAAGTAGGGACCGTTGGGAAGAAGCCTGGAATTGGCTTTCTGAACTTGGTACTGGAAGGGAAGAAGCCCAAGGATCATCCCCTGGGCTGGGCTGGAGGGCCCTGGTGTTTGCTCTGTGCCATCAGAGGGTGCAGAGATGCAGAGAGGGGGTCCAGTTGTGCTGACGGAGAGAACCATGGCTCCTCTCCCCTCGCCTTGCCTACCAGCATGTCTCCTTCATTTTGCATGGACACTGCTTTCCTGAGGTGGCTTGCCAAGAGCATGTCTGATGGTCATCTTTTTCGTGCCAAAGTGATAGGTGGGATGGAGACCAGAAAGGAATTTTCTAGCGCACAAAAGACATGTGGGTAAGCAACCTGGGAACGCCTCAGTTCGGGACTGCCACTAGTGGGATGGAAAGCACTGGTGGATAAAGGAGGTCAGTGATTTTAAAATGCTGTAGCTGGATACATAATTGAATGTGCAACTGCCTGACATTTTTGTGGAAAAAATATCTGCAATACACATCGTCTGGGCTGGATCTTAGTTCTCTTTTTTAGAGCCGTGAAAGCCTTGGACAAAAAAATCCCAGCTGCTGAAGAATGAAGGAAGGGTTTGCCTTTCTGCTGAAACTTCAGGTTTCTCCTGCTGACTAAACTGCAAGGGAGGAAATCCCGGGGAAGGAGCTGCAGGGGAAATCACCTGAGGGGGACAGTGTGGCCAAGCTCCTGTGCCTATTAAATGTTCCTTTGGAGCCCTGGAATTTCAGCTACGCTTGGTCTGGTTTTAATAACAGCCTTTGCAGGATCATAGGAAATTGACTCAGAAAATGGGTCTGAGATATTAAAAGGGGGGAAAAAAGAGTTTTGAGGAAGAATTCTTGTAGAAACTTGTGCTTTTTCTGTGACTCATATTTGAACTGGGGCTCTGTGCTCTGGCTGCTCCACCACCATTTTCTGCAGTGATTCCTTGAAGTGTCAGGATCTCTCCTATCTAAGGAAATAGTTTAGCTTCCTGAGAAGAAAGTAGTATTTTTATAGTTTATCTTGCTTTCCAGAGGAGCTTTTTCTTGCAGCCCTGTCACTGTCACGTGAAGCTGAAAATCCTGACATGCTGAGGAAATACAAGGTTTCCATTTTCTCCTGTTCTCCCTTAAGATAACAGATCATTTTCAGGGGTAAGACTTGGACTGTCCTTTTCCAACAAGCAGCTTAGCACACATTTGGTGTGGAAAATTTGGCACCTTACAGTGAGATACAGCTCCTGTCTTTAAAAACATAATTTTTGTCTTCATTAGTTGAATGGTAATATTCAACGTATAATCAAAGGAATTGTGGAGAAATAGTGAGCTCTCAGCATTTTCTCACTGGTCCTTCCTTAATGTACAGGGAAAGGGAAAGAGTTAGGGGAGCAGGAAAGAATTTTCTACTTGCTTTTCTCTGATTCTAAAGCTGGTTTGGGTTATGTGCTCTGAGTATTTCTGTAAGGAAACAGAAACTATTTGCATGATACATGCCTCTTTTAATTAATCCCACTTGAGGTGGGTGGATCTCTCCCAGCAAAGCCTGTGAGTAAAGGCCCCTGGCTTTAAGGGCTCGATGCCAAAGCATATATGATTTGTGAAATATTCCCCACTGCCAGAATTTAGATTATTCCCCCTCTCTTAAAAGGCTGCAGTAGTATTTTGAAAGAAAATGCAGCTGTGTGCTTGCTTTGGTAAGATGGCTTTAAGCAGGCACTAGAGCTACTTAAGCTTACCATGATGTGTTTGCCTGCCTGTGTGGAAAGCCTGATCTTGACCAATTGAAGTTCTACTGTGCATGCTTTGATTTACAGCTTTTAACTGTCCTGAATGTGAATCTCAGCTTTGCCACCAAGAAAACAATGGAATTGGAAATGTTTTTTTCTCCTGGCAGCAGAGCCCATGGTGTTTGTGGGGGTGGGAGGGAGGTGCTCCCCTTCTTCCCTGTGTCTTGCTCTGCAGTGCTACTGTGGATTCATGGAGGCAACAAAGCAACTGGGGATCGTTACTCACTTTGTCATCAAAACATAAATGACCCCGCTCTGTGAAACCCTGGGACGGGTGCTCTCGAGCACAGTCACCCTCAGGCATGTGGTGCTGGTCCCCAGGGGCTGAGGGTGGCCTTTACATGTGAGACAAGTGGTGGGGAGGGAATTCCTGTTGTGCTGTTCATGATCAGCCACAAACTGTGCCCACAATCTCCTTCAACCCACAGCCAGCCAGCCTGGAGGGGCTGATGGGGGCTCTGCAGCTACCTTTTATTGTGCCTTCCAGGCTAATTACATGACCTGCTGTGTTGGTACCTGATCTGCATTGTAAGCCATCATTTCATATTTCTGCACACAGAAGTACTTTCACCTGACAGTAATTACAGTTAGAAACTTCCAGACAAAGTCAGGAGCACTGCAGAAAGCATTTTACTGCCTGACTGCCACCTGATTGCCGAATATCAACCACTCAGTACATTTTCTGTGATGGATTTTTATGGATTAGAGTTCTTTGGGAAGATTTCATGTAATGTCTAACCCTGGGCATTGAATGATAAGGTGATCTCTTGCAAAAATTGCACATGATCCTCTGAATAAAATCTGTCCTAGTGCATGGGCATATAAGGCCAGAAGAGTTATCCTGTCTTAGCCTGGGAATTTTCTTGCTCCTGAAAGTTTGACCTTGCAGCCTTAAAATATTACTACTGTGTATTTTAATGGAATGTAAATAGTAATCCAATAGCCATTGTACCAGACTCTTCTGGCAGGATGAGTAAGTGCCCACCTTAGAGCATTTGCATGCTGAGTTGGATGATCTCAATTTGAACACCCAGGCAGAAGAGCACAGCTCTGTCCAGCATCTGTGTGTCCTCTTTGAATGCATCTTAGGGTTATATTAAAAAGTATAATCAGCAATTAGGAGTGTTCTCATGCAAGCAAAGAGACAGGGGTGTTATATGGAGGAATTTCAAAATCCTGCTGAATTTCAGGAGAAAAGAAAGCTGAAGAATAATTTAATTTAATTCTGTATTTCATGTCTGTGATCAAAAGAATATACAGCTACATGGGTGAGGCAAAGCCAGAGCCCCGTAAGGAGGGGGTGCTGATCTTCTGTAGTCTGTCTGTTTCCAACCCTGCCTGTCCAAAGACCCCAAAATCACAAGACTTATGAGAGTATCAGTTATTCTTTCTGTGATTTCTGCCCAGAAGAAAGACAACTCTGTGTAATTTGTTACCCGTCTAATGTACATTTCTTGTTGAAATGCACACCCAGTAATATGTTACTTCTTCTGGCTGCTTCAAGCAGCAGACTCCATTTATTTTCCCTTATCTCTTAGAAGGGAGCTCTGCATTTTCCCCTCCTCCGCTGGCTCCTTTTTCCACTGTTTCCTTTCCTCTTTTTTCTGCCATTCCCTCACTGTCCCTTTCTCAGCCATCCTGTTTGCTTCCTCTTTCACCTTTTTCCTTCATTTGGTTTCCTGCCCGGTACATTTGTCTCCCTTCCCCATGTATTCCTTCCTTTCCTTCTCACCATCTTGTCTTGGTTTCTTTCCAACTTACCCCTTTTCTTCCCTGACACTTTTGTAAATCTGTCTCCATGCATTTCAGTCTTCTTTTAAAGTTTTTCAGACAGTTTCCAAGCCATAAAACGCAACATTTGGCAATCTTTCCAAACAGCAGCCTGGCGGCAGTGGCTGTGACACCCATCAGAAACACGAGCTACACTACTTGGGGCCAATGTTTTGCCATGTGCAAAAACAGTTGAGAAATACCAGTCTTCTTACCTGGGGTCATCTTGGAGCCTCAGTCACAGAATAGAATCATAGAATAGCATTATAGAATAGTTTGGTTTAAAAGGGACCTTTAAAGGTCATCTAGTCTAACCCCCTTGCAATGAGCAGGGACAAGAGAAGCAATGAAAGAAGTAGTATTCTGAACCAGGATAAATATTGGAGGGATTGGCCAGAAAGCAGGTCACAGCAGGTTGTAAAAACTAGTAAAATGTCACAATACAGCAACTGTTGTGGTTTCGTTGTAATTCTGCAATACAGATCTTATGAGAAATTTGGAATGGCATTTGCACAGAACTGATTATTCAGCTGCCTGAACTGTAATGCCAGGAGAGATACAGGAGAGTCTTCACTTTTTGCTCCAGGAGCTTCGCTGATTCCTGCCCCTAAAAGGATGACTGTCTTTTAAACTGGCAATAGGATTTTGTTACTGCCTTCCTTTATATACCTCTCCTCCAGAGAGGTACATACCTGCCCTGAAGATCAGGTAAATCAAAGTTCATGGGATTCCACACATTGCATGTGCCACCACACATCTGCTGTCACTGATTCTTAACTTCCATCAGCATCTCCTTTCATCAGCCAGAGACAGGCTTTCCATATCTTCAGTGGTCTAGGAATTTTCTGATGGGCAGTACACTGTGGCAGTTGAACAAAATTATCTGAAGAATCATTTGTTGTACCTGGAGTTTAGGTTTGATCTTATTTATTGCATCTCATGTAGTAGTGATCATTGAGTATTGATCTGAAACTACTTGCTCCTGCCCTATTCTACCAAAAAAAAAAAAAAAAAATTAAACAGGGTGAAGTAGGAGAGATCCATTTGATTGGGACTTTGCAAGTTACTTCCAAAATTCAGCAAAGATCATCAGGTTGGAAATGGCTCTTCATTGCTCTTAGCGTAGACCAGTGCTATGTGATGGAGAAGAATGAGTAAAATGATGCAAGAGAGGGGAAGGCAGAAAAAGAGGAACCTGAAAAGAGTCAAAGGAAGTGTCCCCAGTGACACTGGAAGCCTGCTTTGGAAGCATCAGCTTTACTCTTCCAGATTCTGTAGTAGAAGGAAGTGAGTTTTATTTTAGCATCTCTCAAGTTGAAAAAGGAAAGTAGAGTCAAACAATAGCAACTTTGTCAGAAATACAGAAACCTGAACATGTGTTTTGTCCCCACTAATTATTTAAGCTCATAATGGAGTAGTTTAATGAAGGTTGCCATGAAGGCTATGTAGGATTAAAGCCAGGGTGTTGAACAGGAAATGTCTACATTGTCTGAAAGAGTGGGCAAATAGCAGTGCATTTCTAGCTTTCCTTATGCTAGAAGAGAAGACACCTGACAGTAAATGGAGAGAAAGCAGTGATGATTTGAACTTCCTGAACCTGCAGGCATCTTGAAAGGCTGTCCTTGAGACTCTCCTGTCCTCTGCAAGCTGTAATGGGTCCTTATTGAATGAGGGCACTGCAGGGTTACATTAACAACATGTTAATGACACTGGTAATCACATTAGTTGTCATGGACAAGAAGAGGTTCAACTCCAGCTGGAGGTGACAACCCGGATATTTGCTCCCTTCTTGCACCAAGGTAAGGAAAGAGGAAAGTGGCAGAAAGGCAGAGGAAGGCCAAAGCTGAGTAGGGAGGAAGAGCAGGGTGGGCAAAAGCAAATGTGGTCCTCAGGGATCTGGTATGTAATTCACTCTGCTGCCGAACAGAACAGCTACACACAGACCATGCACAAGACTTGAGCTACTGTGGAAAGATTAGATGTTCTTCCTGCTGATTTTGTGGCCCTTCTGTTGTTATCTTCTGGGGACAGAAGAAAGTAGAACCACATTCTGAACGTATCACTCATCACTCCTGACTTTCTCTTTCTCCACGGACAGTTTTGATCCTCCTGACCTCAGGTTTCTGAAAGGTCAGGACAGTCTTCCATGAATGTGTTGCACACTTGCTTACTTGACATGTTCCCTGCTGAAGGGCAAACAAGAACACACAGTTTCTTAAGAATAATAGTCTCTCTTGGTCGCTCCGTTGAATTAATTTTTTTTGTTTCTTGAGTTGTAAATAATAAGTTATTCTGGTGGAGCATCATATTTTGGACCACTTTGCCACTTAAAGGAGTATCTGTATTAAGTTAAATCATGCACAGTGTAACCTCATTAACCCAAATGCTTTCAAAGAGTAGAAGCATTTGAATTAATGGAGATTTATATTGCTGCAGTGTAGTGGTGGCTAGTGGAAGGACACATTCTTCCCATTCACTCTTATTTTTTTGGTTCCTTTCCCCTGAAAGAAATAGGTATCTGATAAAACAGCACAATCTAATAACTTTGGCTTGCTTACACTTAACAGAAGAATTCTTTCACTGACAGAGCATTGTGCAGCTGGGTCATTTGAAGCAGTGTGAAACAGTAAGGTTCAGCTGTATGTGCAGCCAAGCCAGTACAGTCTCAGCACACCCTCTGTGCATTTGTAGAGCCTGACAAGTGTGTTCAGCTGGAGAAGCACTGGAGGACTATCATACTCCTCAAATGCTGTGCTGTGTGGCTCAGGGCTTCCATTCCTGACTTGCCCACCAGTAGTAGTCCTGTGGGACTTACTAGAGACATTTAATGTTTAACAAAATTATATTTTTCAGTACAGAAACAAATGTGAGAAATTTTCACTCTCTTGGACCATTACACTGGGGTAAGGGACCAGTAATTGCCCAGCTAGTCTTTCCTTTCCTCGCCGCTTAGTGCTGTTTCTCACTTCTCCCACAATCATCATCTCCTGATTCTCTTCCATGATTCCTGCTTTACTCCTCCTAATGACATCATCTTTTTTCTGCTTCTCCTGCTTTGTTATGACCTGTGCCACTAGTATCAAGTGGCCTTCCTCCTTTTTGTTTTCCCACTTCCACTCAATCCATGCTCCTGAGTTAGTGGGAAGCTGCATCTGCTGTAGGACAGAAAGAGTTTTAGGTATGCACAGACTGAAGACTAATTAGGCCTCAAACCATGTCTTGCCTCTATTCGACCATGATGGCTACAGTAGTTTCACTTCTGGTTTGGATTTTCTTCCAAATCCAGAGCGTGATGGAGGTTAAGAGGTATAGTATAAAAGTTAGGTTGATATAAGAACCAGAACAACTAGGGGTTGTGGGTCTCTCAGGATCTTGCTGAAACAGAGAAAACCAGAGAAATAGTATAATAATAAAATCAGTCAGGGCATCATAACTACCCCAAGACCAAGCTACTTAGTCTCTCTAAATAATCACCCAAACAGGAAACTAGATTTATTCCTCACCTGAAGCAAGTCCCTCTTTTATCCTCTTACTGTGTGCCTCACATCCAGGTTTGTACTGTCACCTAAAATCAAATTTGCCTGCAGTCAGTCTTAAAACCGCTCAGAGATTTTGTTTAAGTATTTTCTCATTAAAGTCTGCAGAGACGATGTCAAGTATCAGGGTGCTCTGAGAGGGCTGCGTTACAGGGAAACCAAGACCACAGAAAGGGGAGAGAATAATGGACTTCTGTGCACAGTTTCAGATCTATAGGATGTATCGTAAAATATAGTTATGTGCATGCCTTCCGCAAGTGTTCTCTGGTGGTCACAAGCAAACAAGAATGTAAAATGTAAGTGGAAATGAAAGCCTTTTATTTAGCAGTGCGCTGGCTGTGCTGCGAGAAGCCATCTTCTCTGAGCAGGGCCTCCCATGGTAATTACAGCCATGCTTTACTGAAAGCATATTTTGTGGACTCTGTGTGGGGAGCGATAGCACTTCTCAAAAAGCAAATGCTCGAAGAACTCCCATATGTTTCTGATCGAATTTTTAAGTCTAGACTTGCTTTATTTAGTTTCTTTTGCTCCGCATTTGCCTAGCTAAAGCTTTTAGGAGTTCTTTTAAAACTGGAAACGTGGGGTGTGCTGCTTAGGTTAAAAATAAATGTAAAACTTTTCCTTTTTTAAAAAAGCTTTTGCGTGGGGGTAAGAGCTACCCTCTGTTCTAAACCCCACTGAGCTCTTCAAAGGAGGAGTCTCTGCAGCAACATCAGGGAGTTATTAAATACATACTTAGTCCACAATTTTCATTGCTAAATTCTTTATGTCTGCTTAATGTGTGCTAGTTAGAAGAACTGATTCTTTTTGCAGACTCGTTTACTCAACTCCGGGGGGACCTATGATCCCGTGCCCCTTTAGCACTAACTGTTACAAACACTGTTTCCTTTTTTTTTTTTTCTTTTAAAAAAAGGCAAACCAAAACACCAACAACCTCAAAATCCCCCCAAGAGAAGACGACAGAGTTAAAGGGGCCAGGCAGCGGGGCTCGGCCCTAAAAACTCGAAAACCCAGCTGCAACGCTGGAGACAATAGCCAAATGGGAATTGCCGCCGCAGTGACATTTTAACCAGGAGCTTTGTGTGAGGCGGGAGCACTTTCGGGAGCTGGGCACCACCAGCCCCGCTCCGGTGAGTCGGACAGCCCGGTGCCCGAGCTCAGACTGAACACGGCGCTGGGCTCGGTCACAGGTTCGCTCCCTGGGACAGCAGCGAGCGCGGAGCAGAGATCCGGGGCCGCTTGTTTTCCCCTGGTTCTGCCTCGCTCGGTCCCCGGGCAGGCTGGAGCTCCCCCTGCCGCTCTGCAGCCCGCTCCTTGGGGTAACCTGTGCTCGGCGCTCCGGGGAGGTGCCCAGGAGCTGATTGCTGGCGCTGGTACCTCCAGGTGGGCCAGTCCTGCACCTCTCCATCCCGGGGAGCACGAACGCTGCCAGACACCGCTCTGGGCATCAGGAAGCAGGGCAGAGGGAATTGATGTGCAGGTTGGCCTCTCCTCCTGTCTTTGGGGTTGAGATTCCTGTTAGGGGCCAAAAAAAAGGTCTGACTCCTACTCCCAGTGTAGAAACAGTCACAGAATGACTTGGCACATTGACAGGGAAATGCAGTGACAGGCCATTCACTTAAGAGTTGGGCTTTATGATCCTTGTGGGTCCCTTCCAACTCAGAATATTCTGTGGTTCTGTAACTTCTAGGCTTGTTCTTTCCTTCTCTTGGACTTGAGCTTCAGCTCGTGCCAGTTGATGCCATGTGCCAGTGGCTAAGGAAGGTGAGGTCTCTTCCCCACACTGTGCTCTGCCTGGGAACTCAGGAGCACCGTCCCCCTTATGGCAGTACCAGCACAGGGAACTGCACATAGCCCAGGGGACTGTCAATAGCAGTCTTTTCCCAAGTGCTGCCTTTCCCAAACATCTGCCACTCTTCTGGAAGGCACCTGAGATCTCCAGGTGTGGTGGGCTAAGGAGCTGGGAGGCAGGCAGCACCCTTGAGGGGCTGGAGCTATGGAGGGATCTGCCCATTCATTCCTCATGGACATCCGTGCCCAGCGAGAAGGCACGTGCAAGTGTATGTGTGCAGAGCATCCCAGATACACACATGTCTCCACTGGGAGGTACCCATAGTGTGAAGTGCTGGAGAGAGTGTGGCTGGTTCTGAAGGGTCCCCTGGCTGAGCACACCTGCCTGTCGGGCAGTGCCATGGGGAGAAAAAGGCTGGTGTGGCTCAGCAGCAGCTCCTCATCAGAGGGTCTCCTTGGGGATGGCAGCTTCTCCTTGGAGTGGGAAGGATAGCTGAAGGGGGATTTTTCTGTTCAAGTCTGTGCTGGGCTTGAATGAAAGTTCAAAACAGTGGTCAGAGTGCCATACTAGCTCTGGTTCAGGGGGGAAGTGGGGCTCGAACCTGATTTTGGTTCAGGTTTGGTTTGACTGATTATAGCCAGGAAATCCTCCCGCTGTGCTCTCCAGTTTCTGATCCTGCTGTGTTAAATAGCAATTTGGCTAAATTACATTATTTGAATCCAGTGTGCTGCATTGAACCTGGGATTAAAATGCATGTTTGGGCTTGTATCTTTTAAATTTGATATGAAGACAGCTGTATGCATTTTCCCTTGTTTGTAAATTGTATACACATGATACGATGTTTTCAGTAAGCTCTAAACAATGCAATGTGAGGCATTTCAACAAAGGAATAATTTAATGCAACCCAGCAGAAATGCAGAGCCTTAGAAGTGGTTCTTTATGAAACTACAAATTTTGGAAATGGGTCCAAAAGACCTACACTGGAGCAACACAAGAAACAATGGTTAACACAGTAACATTTTTCCTGTAAGAAAAATACACCATGAAGAAATTATATTTCGCCTTTTTTTTTAGCTTGTTGATTTACTTGAATGCTTCAGTTGGCATATTTTGTGTTTGTTGCATGTTAGGGATTAAAATTCTCGTTTCTTCACCAAAAGAGAATATTGTCACTCAAGATGCACTTTGAGCCAAGTGAGACTTTTTTTGTCAAGTGTAAGTTTGTCTCATATATTTTGTTCCAGTTCAAAGAAGATTAACACATTGTTACATTCTTTTCATCTTCAGTCAGAAGGAGACATGTTTCCTTTGTAATCTGCTTCAGAGCCAGAACTGTCCCTGCTTTCACAGGTGGAAGATGGGTTAGAAAGGGCTGCACAGTTTGTCTGGGCCATGAATGAGCTCTGCTGAGGTTGATGGGAACTGAAGAGGGCTCCCCACCTTGTTCAGGGCCTGGGTCCAGCTTTGAGCCCTCGTGGTGATCTGGGCTGGGTTAGAGAATAAAAAGTGAGCTGGTACTCCCCACTAAAGAGAATGGGGAGCAAAAACACTGTGTAAGAGATGGATGGGGATAACTGCAGCAACAGAGCGCTGCTGGATAGCTGGCTAAGGGAGCAGGCTGGCTGGGAGGAACACCTTAGGGTGATTTATACAGCACACAGCAGGGCGAGGCAGAACTGCAGGAGCTGGTGCAGGCACTGGAGGCCAAACAGGTATTGTCAGCTCAGACTCTGCATGGGCCTTGCTTGGTGGTGGGGTGTTTTATCCCAGGTGGAATGGAGCATTAACAAAATACTCCTTGTAACTAAGCTGATGGAGTTACCTCCACACAGCACTGATATGAACAGTGTACCTTAAGTGCACACAAAAATGTAAAGTGTTATGTGGCTTCCAGAGAGACTGTCTACAGCTTCAGCAGAGTTGGTGTGTATCCTTGGACAAGGGAAGGAGGGGCAGGTCTCAGCCTGGACTACAGGTGGGATGTGCTTGGAGATCATACTACTGCTAATTCTTGCACTGTGGTCTCTTACCAGGTGATGATGCAGTCCAAATTAAAATGCAGGGGTTTGCAGGACACAGGAAAATGGAATTAAGAAACAAGTCTGCCCAAAATATCTGTGATTCCGTAACACTTACTGAAGTTGATAGAGGAATGCATTAGTGATAAATGAATGACTCAAGCAGCCCCAGCCATGACTGGCATTTTCATAACTGCCCATCGACATACAGCTTGAAATTTGTGCCTCAAATTCAGGCACATTGACGTGACTCCAGTTGGCCCAACTGTGCAAGAAGCTGCAGGTTTTCCTGCTTCTGCAAACAGGAGCTGGACTCACTGCAGGCTGCTTTCCCCAGTCCTGTTTTCTGCTCTGAAACGTTACTGTAAGTCTGCTCTGTGGCTGTCCAGGCTGGGACTGACCCCAAAGAAAATGGGAATAGTGGTCCTCCCCTGATGGTTTCCGTGGCACAAGAAGGTAACTGTGTTTGGAGAACACCCAGGCTGTGGATCAGCAAGAAGAGCTGTCTGGTGGGTGAGAGGGCTAAGCCATGGGAGGCACCTGGCAAACACTTTCCTCCTTCCTTGTTGTGGATGCTTGTGGGTGCCATGCTTCAGTGTACATGGAAATAAGACTGTTGTGTGTGTCAGCATGTGCATGTTCATGTAACAACAGCAAAGGGTGCCAGCTTTGTTCTCAGTGTTTGTGCTTATTGTTTCTTCTCTCTTTCTCTCCAGTCGAAGACCACCCCCTTCACCTACTCGGCCCACTGTAATTCGTCCGTTAGATTCATCCCTGTTAGACTAAAAGGAGTTTCTGGCATGTCATTCATTGTTAACCAAATATGTGGAAACAAATTGCTTGATAACTGTCGCAATAACCAATGTATAGTCGCATGTATGGACATCTATAGGCAAGTAACCAATTTTACTGATATACTCTCTGTCCATTCTGCATTGTTTATGAGGTCTTAAATGTTTTGGGAAGGTCTGTGCTGCCTTGACTTTTCCTTTGCAATAACTGGTGTTAGCTAACTTACTGACACATATCTTCACCCAGGCAACTGTGCTCACAGTCCTCTACAGCAAACGGAGGGCTTGACTTTGTGTGTGTTTGTGCACGTGTTGATTTTATCTGCTTCTTTTTTTTCCTTGTATCTGAACGGAATCTTGCTTTTATTTGTACCTTCCAAGTTCTCTGTCATTTGGAATTACAGCGTTATGCCAATTTTCTTTTGTAATGGCTAAACCGGCCAAAGAAAAGCCATGTGGTTTCTTACCAAGCTCTTCTGAAGGCCTCATGTCTTTCTTGCAAGAAACTTGCTTCTCCTATAAATTCTCCTTTATCCATAGTCTAGATTTAAGGAATGTTGTTAAACAAGAAAGGTGTATGTGGGACAGCGTGTTTTCACTTTATTTCCACACTGGCAGCTGATGTGCCGAGTTGGTTGGGTTGGTTAGGACCAGGCTGCTGCCCCAGCTCACAGGGCTCAGCGTGGAGCTGTCCCACCCTGCAGCGAGGATGGGAAAGGGTGGTTTGCAGAGCCAGTAGGTGACAGAGCAGCGTGTCCCAGCTTGCTTTGTCCTCCCCTAGTGCTTGCCCACACTCCCACTGAGCTCCCGGGAAGCCCTGGCGGGGGTGTGTGCATATAAATGCACTGTGTGGCAGGAGCCAGGGAACTGAGCGCTGCCTTTGGCCATTCTGTGAAACAGAAGGGGATACTGATAGAGATATAGATAAATGCACAGCTGAACAGGGACTACCACCCCTGCCCGCTGTGTGAGCCAATTCACAGAGCTCCAGCCTGGACTGGCAGCTGAGCTTCCCAAGGGTCTGGTTCAGATTTGAGATATTTGCAATATTTTCTCATGCTAGTTGATAAAGTTCCCCTGTATAAAGATGTTCTTTTTGGATCACTTGGTCCTGCACACCTCAGTTTAGGGTCACTTTATCCAGCTAGGTTCTGGGAAGTGCTCAGCTGTGCATCCTGGCAATGGATTATTTTAGCAGCTGCTCACTTGCAGAAGTGCTCTCTGCCTCTTGTTTTGCACGGTATATATTAATGTGTTAAAAAAACCTTTTGTCTTAACTGCATTACTTCACTTTAAACACTTAGGGTCAGTGTCACCCTTAAAGCTTAAAAACTGAGTGAAGAGAATTAATCTATAGAGGAATTTGGCCTTGTTCCTTCAGAAAAAAATGAATTGCTGCTATTGCAATTATGGTTGTAGATCCCTAGGCAAAGCAATTGGTGGTTTCAAAGGCCCCCAGTATAATCAGTCTAATAATTGTATTTGTTGAGACTGCATGTAGGGCTCCAATAGGCTGTAGCCCCTTGGTTAGGAAGAATCCAGTCAAAGAGCCACAACAAATGGGGATTTAGCCTGTTAAGTATTCCCAGGCTGCTGATTAGCTGTGCTCACCACTGCAGCAAATCGTGTTTCAGCTTGCATAAGAGAGACGGGCTTGGGAAAGCATCATGATTTGTATGTTAGCTTAACTTTAATTTCCTGTCAACCTCATACTTGTGAGACATGCCTGGGGAGTCTAGAGGTCACATCTGATGCACAGTGAAGATGGAGTTTGTCAGAGCACCAGCATCTCAGTGATCTCAAAAAACTGTTTAAGTGGCTGGTGTTTGTTTGGGGAGCAAGCCCAGATCTCCAACACCAATTGCAGAGAATCAGCTTTCAAAGAAAAAAAAGGGTTACAAACACAGCTACAGTCATATTGATTTTTACTGCAAAAAAAGAAAAGAAATTTTGATTATTTTTCATGTGTTCTACACAGTTTCCCACTGCTTAGTGCTCTCTGCTGTAACCTGCGATGTATCTGTTGGGTGTTTTTATAAAAATAGCCATAGCAGTCCATGCTGTTGCCTCGCCAGCAAACCTGTATATAGTTTATCAGAACTCTATTACTGGCAGCTGCCTGCTGATGGAAAGCCAGGCTTCGTGCTTCAGCACACAAAGTGACGCTAATCCCAAATTTTTATATTCATTCAGTGATAGAAATGTTCAAGGCCAGGTTGGGTGGGGCTCTGAGCAACCTGGTCTAGTGGAAGGTGTTCCCCCGTGGCAGGGGGTTAGAACAAGATGAACTTTAAGGTCCCTTCCAACCCACTGCATTCGATGATATCGTAAGGCCGTGGTCTGGGTTTATCCCTCCATACCCCAAACGCTCGGCTTAGTTGTCCAAGGTCCCCTTTGTTCAGTGGGAAGAGGCATCACCTCCAAAAGGTGATTCAGACCAGTGTGGCTGCACAGGACATGTGGTAATGCTGGTGAGTTAGGAGCCTCAATTAGATGACAGCGATCCTGGCCTAAAAACATGTTTTTAAATTCTCTGTACTTGAGACTCCTTAATTTACTTTAATGATTGTTTCTGCCAAGCATAAGGAAGTAGGTAGCACAATTCAGCAGTCCTTACCTCTGCCCCCCAAGAGACTGAATTTCTCAGCAGAATTGTAAATGAAGCTCTCAGGGGTGGATTTACCCAAACAAGGAGGAGGAGGCAGTGAGGCATCAGCACCGTCTGGTTCTACAGTCGATGCCATGGTCACAGCTGCACAGCCCTCCTTCCTCTGCATCCTCATCCAGATCACATCTAAATATGGCTCTGTGCCCTGAATGCAACACTTGTAGGTGTGCAGGTTAATGAGTAACTGTGAGCACAGATCCAGAGTTTGATAATTTCACCTCTTTTTGCGTATGTGCTTTTCAGAATAAACTACGTAGAATTGTTTCTAGGAAAAACACTAAGAGCCTCTCAAGAAATTGCCACATCCAATTGAGTAAGTACTGTCCTGCAACCCTGGCCTGCTTCCTCCTGCTCTACAATGCGGGGAATGGGGTTGTTTGTCCCACTCGCTCCTGAAGCTGACAGGTCACGTCAATCCTGTCCCTTGTTCTCGGTGGA
Source organism: Anabacerthia variegaticeps (assembly GCA_035583185.1). Classification (NCBI taxonomy): domain Eukaryota; kingdom Metazoa; phylum Chordata; class Aves; order Passeriformes; family Furnariidae; genus Anabacerthia; species Anabacerthia variegaticeps. The sequence goes on along the minus strand of JAWWEW010000006.1, from coordinate 27,730,031 downwards.
GCAGCCTTGGCAGCAACTCGCTCCATGCCCAGAGGACAGCAGGATGAGCACCCTGTGGATTTGCTAGAGAGACTGGCTCCTCAGAGTAGCCACTGCCCCCCTCTACAAACCCACTTACACAGGATGATCCAGATCTGGACTCCGTATCTGAGGAGGGCAGGTTGCTCTCCCTTTCTTTGATCCCCTCTGGCAAAGCTCAGAAGATTGCTAGGGAGTAGTGGAGAACTAATTGAGTGACAACAGTTTCTGTCTTATGTGAGGTACTTAATGATCTGGGTGATGTAAGTTTCAGGAGGGTGCTCATCTAGTGTTGCATTTAGGCTCAGCTTGGGTCTTTGCATAGAGAACCTGCTCCACCTCACCTCACGGTGGCTGACCAACAGTTGGAGAGCTTGTGAATGCCATAAATAGCTCTCGGCCTTGGATCTCAAGGGATCTTGTGTTGGGGTTGAAAAGATTGTATGTTCAACGAAAAGGCTTATGTACATAGTTAATGTGTGTTTATTTTATTGCTGATCTTGTTGCACTTTCTGAGTAAGCCTCGTAAAAGTAGATTATTTATTATATTAAAGGAGATACATTATAGATTATGGCATCTCGTGTTAAAGCATAACATAGAAAATATCCTCTCTGTCGCAGACAGCTACACTAACCATGATGCACACAGCATATGGAGATCACTGGCTAGTTCTGTCTTTCTGTCTTAAAATAGTCCAAACCTCCTGAACTGAGAGCAGAACTACTTTGCTCCTGTGCCCGGGAGACATCCAGCCTGTGGGTGTCCTTAGGGCACCGTTCCTCCCGCTGTGGCACTGACCCTCCTCCCAGAGCTCCAGCACAACAGCTCCCTCGTGTAAATGAATGTTACTCTGCCTGTCTTTCCTCTTGCTTTGTCTGCAGGCGAGCTGATACCGACGGCTCCTCCGGTCCAGACAGTCCTCCACTCTTGCTTGATCTATGATTTGTCCCGTCTTGCCGGCCGTTTGCTTTACTGCTGTCTCTTTACTTTTCCAGGACGGGGTAAACGATGACTTCTTTTTGTAAGAAGCAAACGCTTAATTTCTTTCTGGTTTTTTGCTCTGTGTGTTAGTGCCCTACTTCATATGAGCCAGAACATCTGCCTTTGGTTTCAGAATCTGTGAATGGTTTCTGGTGTTGACCTTTGAGCACAGCAAGTTGATTCCCGAAACCATGGTCATTACTGAGCATCACATACACCTGCTGTAAAAATGTTCTGCTGCATTTCTGAACCTGAAATAAACTGTAATTCTTGATGGGCTTTTATTATTACTTTCTGGATGTGCATGAGTGGTCTTCTGTCTCTCGCGCCATCATCTCAGTATTCCACACTCTGCTTCTGTAGGGACTGCAGGGAGGGTTTATCAGAGATCGCTGGAGATGTCATTAAAGGGGGGATGGGGGAGATGTAACCCCTTGGGAAGCATTTAGCCTGTTCCCTTGCAAGGGGCTTGGAGTGCTGCAGAGATGTTTTGCTGGGAAAGGGGTGAATGTTTTTCAAGCAGTACCTGGGATTCATGTCACTGCTGGGGAAGGCACTTTTTGGGGAGATTCAGAGCTGAGCAGAAGGCCAGACCGAGCCCTCCAGAGCAGAAGCTGGAGTTAAAATGTGCCTGTGTATGTATTATGTCTGGAAGGGATTTCCCCCTAAAGTGGTTGTGTACAAATGTGCAGATGTCTTTATTACTCAGTTCCTCCTTCAGATCAGTATGAGCCAAGTAGCTGCAATCAGTGCTTGGAGATGGTCTGTATGGCACAACAGCTTCCTGTGGGAACACCACAGTCACTATGTTGGTCCTCAGGTTTTGGGAAAGTAGGGAGCAAAAGGTGGGATGAGCAAAGCAATAACATGCCTGTTGTATTCCCTTGCTGGCTGTAACATTTGGAGGTGTTTTTCATAGTCATCAGTGGCTGTGCCCAAGGTGGGCTGTGCGCTCCCCCTCAGCACACGTGTCCCCTCTGGCTGGACCATGTGGTGTACCCTGTAGGAATTTGGTTCCAGGCAGAGCTGAGTGCTCTGTGCTGGGTAACAGGAGCAGCATCCGCTCCTCTCTAACCACTGCCCTGGGCCGTCGCTGCCAGAGGTCTCTCCTGCTGCACTTGGCAGGTGCCATCACCCTTTCCCAGCAATGTCCCCTCCAGATACTCCAATCCACCCATTTTGTTTGATCATTCCTGATTTCATCAGAATCTCAGAAAAGATCTACTCCAAGAACAGTGTTTGAAGCAGACAGTGAGAATTTTAAAGCTGGCTGGGGAAAAGCTCTTCCAGAGGATATTATTTGCTGCAAGAAAGTTAGAAAGCCTGTGACCAGTGAGCTCCACGCCTGTGATGGGATTGTCCCAGTTCTCTGGAGCCAGCAGGTCAGATGGGAAGTGGTGAAAGCCGAGGCTGTGCTGATTGGTGGCCAGCTGATTCTAATCTTGCTCTCATCTTTTCCTTAATATGCATGTTCTGTGCCTTTTTCTCTTAACCCATTTAATTAAGATAATTTTGTATATGAGTCATTTTATTGTATCTTGACCTTTTGTTTTAAATCTCCCACCCTCCCTGTGAATTTTCGGTTATTTTTTGGTTTTTTCCTAGGCGACCTCCACGAGCTGTTCCAAGAAGATCATCCTAACACACATTTCTTTTGTGTTACATGCAATACCTTTTTTTTTATGGTCCAAAATTACCTTTAATTTGCACTAGCCTATTTGTAAATGAGAGATTTTATTTACAGATGTGAATGATAAGCCTGGCTATAAAGAAAATAAAAATCTGACTATAAAAGGAACGTGTGGTGGTTTTCTCTTGAAGGGTCTACCCACTCTTTCTCAAACAGAGCCATTCACACCCTGTGGAAGAAATTGCTTGGGCTCTGTTGGGGCTCACATCTTCCAAGGTGGTGGAGGGAGGGACAGATGTTCTGCTGAGATTCCAGCACTGCTTCTGAATTCATTAACCACCAGGATTGCTCCACAGAAATGGCTTTGGCATAGCATTAGCAGGAAGAATAGCCAACAGGGTCCAAGAACATGTCTAACGCACCAGCAGCAGCACCTGGCTGAGCGGAAACTGGAAGGAGAAGATTGCAACAGTCTCTAGACTGATGAATCTGCACAATTATAAATAAATTGCAGCTGCTCTGACCGGTTTTTTTCAAGCTAAACCTCTGAATTCCTTGCAAGCCACCCTCCCTGGAGCATCTGAGCTCAAACAGCTGTAAGTAGCTACCCCTGGGATTCCAAATGTGTCGACCCCTGTGGGAAAGATAAAATCGGGAATTTAACATTTAGATGTGCTTGTTTTGGGTGCCAGAGAAGTATATGAATAGTAAGACTGGGAGAAAAAGGGAAAACTGATAGGGTTTAGTGACTTTTTTTCTCCTACAAAAAGAAATAAGGATGTCTCAGAAACCACACAGGTAAATCCAGAGGCACTGCACCTGTAGAGACTGGAGGTGCCTCTTGGCATCAGAGTCTGACCAGGACTGCTCTTCAGGAGCAAGACGAGATGTTTGTGGGCAGTGAGAGGGAGCTGCAGTGGTGCTGCTCGGGGGATGGGGCAGGGGAGTGGAGGAGATCAGTTTGTGTGTGGGGAAGGGGCCTGACAACACACAGGCTCGTTTTCAAGCAGAATCTGACACAACTGTGCTGAATTTGGGCAGTTCCTCTTGTTCCAGCTGATTCAGGTCCCTGGTGACTTCTCAAATACCCAGGGAGAGGCTGAACCACCTGTGTGAGCTGGTACATGCCAGACAGTGAGTTTGCTCAAATTATAAGGGAGTGCAAGCCCCGAGAGCTGTAAACTTACACTGATTATTCTTTCTTCTCACTTAGATTGTCTTTTGGTAGAGCAGAAGAGTGGAAGAAGCAACAGTATTAACAAAAAAGGGGGGAAAACTCCAACCCAAAAAAAACCCAAACCCATGTACAGCAGTTGTTAGGGTGAGATAATCATTCCTGCTAGACCTTTGAAATGCATGTGCTAAACTAGGAATTGCTGAAGCTGGAGAGGATACAGTGATGGACAAGGTGCTTCCCAGCACCCTGGGAAAGAGAAATGGAGGCTCCTGCAATCCCAGGAACACAACTGTCCCAAGAATGGAGTAGCTGAGGTTGGCTGTATCATTCATGTGTGGAACTCCTCACCACCAGGTGCTGAGGGAGAAAAACACCTCAGCAGAGTTCAGGAATTGTGTGCTTTTTAGGATTACTACAGGAGCAACAGTGCTTGTACCCAGCGAGCTCCTGAGGAGGTTCTGCCCACGCTTCACCTTTCAGGTAAGAGGGAATTGGAACAGGCTAAACTTTACAAGCTGCTTTTTTTCAGGTTGTTTAAAAATCTGTTCTGCACTGGGGGAAGCTCTCACTGTATTCCCTCTGGGGTATGACATGGTACCCCACAGATGAACCAACAATAGGTGGATGATACTTTACTGAATGGCACCCAGCCAGCTGCTAGCTGGCCTCCAGGGATTAGGCTGGAAGGCACAAACTTAACTTCTCAGGGCATTTTTTGGTGGTATACCCTTCACACAAATCTTTGCCATCTTATGAAATATTTGATGAAAAATATTGTTGAAAATAGGACTCCAAATTTCATGGTATCCTGGTAGCTATTTCCAAAATCTAAGTAAAAAGATGCGGGTATTGGTGTGCTGGGAAACCCTGGCACGTTCTTTAGCCTTTTTTGGAGAAGCTGTGACTTTTTGAAGACGCTGTTTAACATTGTCTGTTCTGTTTCCAGCCTGCCCTGGTGTTTGCTCTGTGGCCAGGTAAGAAAGGATAAGGTGCTGCACCAGCTGGTGCCATTATGTGTCCAAGGCTGCTTTTCAGTGCATGGGTTAGGACCAAAATCCTGGTTTGGTTTCCCGATCGTTCACATTGTTGCTGTTGCCTCTCACATCACAAAGTTGAAAAAAGCTTAGTGATTACTGTGGGAATTGAAGAGAGATAAAGAGCTTACCTTCGAAGACTAAAGCTTTGCTCTTTCCAGGCTGCCCAGATCCAGTCTCCCACATGGGAAGGGACAGCAGGATGGGGGTGGCTGACACTTGCCTTTCCCTGCAGCAGAGGCTGTAGATGGAGATTCCAGACGGCACGTGTCAGTGGCTCCCCCAGGAGCAAGGCTTATCCCCAGCCATTTCACAGTTCCTCACATTTGGCCAGCTTCAAATATAAGGAAAACGTCCCACTGAAGGACTGATCTCAGTGGACTTGAAACTTAAGGGAAGGAAACTTCCTTGTAAGGCAAAACAACATTTAACTCCTTATCATGCATTGGTTCATCAACCAAGGACCAATTTTTTTGTCTCAGTATGGGCTTTGTCAGAGAATGATTTGCTTAAGTAGCAAAAGCCCAAAGGGTGTCCAGCCTTACCAGATGGGTGTAGAGTTACGGCAAAAAGTTGTTTTGCAGAGGATATTCTGACCTCAGGTGTGCAGACAAACTCAAAATGGCCATTTATTCAGCAGCTTAAATAACTTCAGCAGCACTGCAGAGCATGTGTCCTCAGGAGAAGGTCAGGGAAGTCCCACGGAAACCCTGCCTGGTCTTTGTGTCTCCTCCTCTCCGATCTCCCTGGATCTC